>VDFB02058242.1:679127435-679154231 GCA_007258455.2 Sequoia sempervirens
TATTCCATATACATTTTTTTATACATTTCATTGTTTGTTAACGTTGTCATTTCCTATTAATCTTTGTTTTCAAATTTTTTATTTTTTCCTAATCTAGTTATCTGTTGATTTTTATTATGTCATAGAGATTTACTTTCACTTATGTCATTTTTTACTTATTTGTTTCTTACTTCAACTTATACATATACATATTATTATTTTCTTTAATATACATTTTATATTCATATTTATTTTTTCATAATATTTCATTTTATTATATCATTGATTGGTGGGCTTTGTTTTTTAATTTTTTTATCTTACATTTTCTTTAGCATTTCTTACTATCTTTGTTTTTCTTTCTCCCATATCTCAATTACTTTTTGTTTTTTATCACATTTATATATGCATCTACTTATGTTATTTATCTTTATACATATATGTTGTTTACTTTCACTCTTACACACACACACATATATGTAATTTTCATAAGTTCTTTTTCTATCATTGGTAATTGGAATTTATTTTTAACACTTGCTTCTTTTATTTCCTTAGTCTTTGTTTCATAAATTTCTTCTTGTCTCTAGAATGTGTAGAATATTAAGTTGATCTTGACCGGATTTTTTATTTTCTTGTTGTTGTTTATTTTCTTTTTCTTTCTCCCTTCTTGCATTGTATATAATTTTATTTTATTTCAATTCTTTCTTCCTAACTTATATTTATCCCGTCTTTGGTCTCAATCTTTCATTCTATTCATTAAAATGCCTCTTTCTTATCCCCTGATGATGAATCACTTGAGTGTGATTCAAAACGCTGATGCAAAAACAACATACAATCAAATCCAAAAAATCTCCTCTCATACATTATAAATGTCAAGTGGGATATTGCTAGGATAAGGGTTTTAATTCACCCTACATTCCTAAATCTTGATTAATTGTATTTAATTATTTAGATGATAAATAATGTGTGATCTCAAAACATTTTAGAATGGGAAAATGGGATGTCCATGTGTGGGTGGCATTATTATTTCCTTATTATTTATTTTTTGAGATACTTGAGATATTATGTAAGAATAAATTATATGGGGAGGTTGCTTGAAAATTTCAAATTAAGAGTTATTGAGAATCTCCCAAAGAAAGGTGCTATGAAAAATTTATTGAATGCACTCAGAAAGCACCTAGAATTTAGGCTATCAAGCTGACTAATAAGTGACAACATATGATGTAAGAAACGTGTAAAATGTGGCAACCATGTAAGTGTGTTAAGTATAATCTCTCAAAATGATTGACCATGACTATAAGTGCACTAGGATTTTCCTGTATGGCCCATGGTTTTGGGTCTACATTTTTGAGAACCATTATGGTCTCTAGTGTAGGAGTGAACTGCTTGAAAATTCCAACACCCTAGGAACAACTACTCCCACCAAAATATCTTCCACAAGAGAGAAAATGAAAATAATAGCTTGCTTGATTATGGATGTAATATTGTAGATTGAATATGAAATGTACATGAGAGGCCTTTCTTATAAAGGAAAGGTGAGAGATAGAATTAAATAGGATCATGACAAGTATCTTAATCCTTTTTCATGAGAAAACTAGCTTGAAAAAAAGCCAAAAATATAAGATATGATAAGATCTTATCTAGACAACTAAGACTTCTAGAAGGCCTCTGTGACCAAGTAAGTAATACGTGAATAAGTCCCCCGCATTTCATGAATTATCTAGGGCAAACCTTATTCAAACCAACATCCCCTAAGTGTAACTTAGGGAGTAGATTATTATGCAAAGATGCAAAGATGAAAGGATGGGTTCTGACTACTAGGCCATGTTAGTAACCCATGTACAAATGCAATCTCTCACAAATGGAGAAAAGGAGAAAACCCAATGGGACAAAACTCCTCTCCAAAAGAGATAAAATATATAAACAAGGATTATGTATAAAGGACTCAATGATACCTCCAAGGACTACATCCATCATGAAAATACAATCAATGAACCCCCATAAGAGGGAAATAGAGTGAATATGTAGCCCCCCCACAATGTATAATATCTTGCAAAAATGGTGAATGATTGAATAAAAAACATGATCTAATGCCTATACAAATAATGTTTCTCCCCTTGGGAAGAAGATACACCAAGTACAATTGCAAGAATGCTTCCCATTTCGGATAGGAATTCGTAGGAAGAAGAATCCATATGTATGAAGATTGTGTCTTTGAAATTTTCTCATAGGTTTCCAAGTTCTTGGTAGATGATGTTGCCACAATCCAATTAGGTACATGCCCAATCGCAAAAAAAGGTGACAAACCAAGAACTAATGGAAATTGATATTAAACTAACTCCAAAGACAAAGATGAAGTGACAAAAGTTATTCCATGACTGTAATAAAATATGAGAGATAAACCCTCAAATTATTCCTCCAAATATGAAATGGGAGACTCCACAAACAAAGATACAATGTATGATAAATATGAGTCCCAATCAAGAAGAAAATTAGATACTTGTTGCAATGAATCACTGGAAGTTCTCAATGAATCACCAACAAAAGATGAATGTGTGATATCATTTGGAGAAGTAGGAGTTACAGGACAAGTCTATGGATCATCAATATGCTCAAGTTTTGTATCATATTCAAGCTCCTCTAAGGTGTCATCATCAAAGGGTAAATTGTCAACATCATCAAGTGGAATGAGGCAATATGATGTAGGATCATTTGGGAATGATGGATTATGTGGATCTCCAAAAATCTCCCAAATCTTGGTTGAAATTGTGTGTGGGCACAAGATTCCTCAAATTTGATTGTAGGTCTCTTTGAAGATTGAAGGTGCTTGCATTAAAAATACAACCAATCAAACCTATGATATTATCATTCTTATTACCCCAAATTGATTTCTTCCATGTTGTCTCTAGCTTAAGTACAAGTCCATAAAGATGAGGTAAAAGATTGAGCCACTTGCAATGTGTTAGGATGCCTTTTTTCCAAGACTCATAATTGTCCTTAGTCAGAATGATTACAAAAGGATGAGCTATATAACCCATGATTACAACAACGATACAATTTTCAAATGATAAAATTAAAGATCAATACATGAAATGAGGCTGAAATGAAGTATAATGATCAAAACAACACCCTCCCAACTATCAAAATGACCAAGTAATCCTCCAAGATACCCACCGGATAAGAAATGCAATAAAAATATACCTAGTAAAAAAAGTGTATGGATGGCTGGATAGAGCTTCTTAATACCTTTCCAACATAATAAGAATCATGAAAATCAGAGATCGTGGAAAAAAGTTATGAGCTTGAGAGCCAAAAAACAAGATTTGACTTCAATTAGTAATTACTATCACCAAACAACAAAATTTTGAAAAATAACCTACACCACGATAAAACTCACAGATCCACCTTTTTGACAATATTTAATTTTCAAAATTTTGCTTCCTAGATTGCAATTTATGAAAATTTAAAAAAAAAACTATTTGGACATAAGGGAGCTAGTTTTGGCCCCTAGGGCTCGACTGTTGGTTGGCCACGTGACCGGTCATAGAAGATTTAACCACCTGAAGTAAAAAAAATTATGCCACCTATTGGGTGGCATGTTGGCAAGTGGAGGTGGCACTTGGGTGGGTAGTGGGTGCTCGTGTTGCACGAGCCTTAAGCCCCCATAGGTATGTAGATGAACGTGACTTAAAATGACCCATGACCAAGCTCTACAACTGATGGATAAAATTTGTTTTTTTTAATTATTAATAAAAAACACTGATTGTACCTTGACATGACAATGCTAACACCTATACCTGATAGATGATGCAGACATATGTGATGATATCAGGTGACAAAGCACTACACCAATAGACTGTAAAAAAACATTCATCAATTTTAGGAATAAATTGCTAATTCAGACAATATGCTAGTATAGACTGTATGACCAATGTCATAAAATACATATCCATAATATAAAAATTCCATATGGTGCAGATTATGTATGGAATGGTGATGACCAACAATAAAACCTCTGATGCCTTGGGACAAAATATCCAAATTTGACAATTTGACAAGCGATCTTTACATTTTCGAGCCTTTTGGATGCGATGGAAGGGTTGGATTTGGTCTGAAGGGCTCTAAAAATTCAGTTACCTCCTAGATTTGGTAACTTTAACCCTTCTTGAAACTCTTGTAGATCTGACAAAACATAATGAAATTTGTCAAAACAAAAGGCAAAATTGACTTTATTTGACACCTTGGATTCAACCGTGAGGTCCTTGAAACCCCAAAATGCACCCAAAGAATCTTTCAAAAAAGATATATCCCTCATATCTAGGAAGGAATCTACAATACTGGAGCTCTGATACCATGTAGGAGTTAAAGGTGAACTCCCAACACCCAAGAATAATTGCTAGACCAAAATATCTTCTATAAGAGAAAAAATGACAAGAATAGCTTGCTTGATTATGGATGTAATATTTCAAGATTGAATATGAAATGTACATGAGATGCCTTGCTTATAAAGGAAAGGTGAGAGATACGATTAGACAAGATTATGACATGTGCCTTAATCCTATGTTATGAAACAACTAACTTGACAAAAAAACAAAAAATTAACTTGACAAAAAATTCAAAAAGATAAGATATGATTAGATCTTATCTAGACAACTAAGACTTCTAGAAGGTCACCTAGGACCTAAGTAAACTTAAAATGTGAATAAGTCCCCCTACTAGGAATTAGCTAGGTACAAGACCTTATTCACACCAACATCTAGTTTCCTATTTTTATATATAATGGAGGTGTGGGTTAGTGGATTGATATGGTAATTTATAGGAACTCTTATGTTTCTAGATTATTTTCAAACTAGAGGGATAAGTATATTGTATTGATGTACTTCTTTCTTTGAGGATTAATAAAATATTGGGTCTCTTTGGTGGTCAACTTTCTTCCTTCAATGGTTTACATTCTATGCTATGTGCATATAATTTTATGAGTGTGTTGATTTATACATGCTTCTTCATTATTTAATGGTGAAAGTTTATGGTTCAACCACATCTTAGTTAGATTTAAAACACAACACTATTAATATTTTTATTGTGTCATTTAACACTTTCTATAACTTTAGTAAAAATACTTGAGATAGCTTCTTATTTATGTTAGGGAATATTTCTTATTCATTATGCCTTTAACACATGTCTTTCTTCATTATTGTGTGATTGATTTTACTCAAGTTGAGGAGAGTTGACCTAGCTAGATGGTTATATAAATAGATAAGATAAGATTGTGATATGGAAATGTTCACTAAAGGAATTTTTTTTCCCATGGGACTATAAAATTAATAACAATAAAAAAACCCTTACAAAGTAGAAGGTTTCATGTACCATCCAACATAGTTCCTTTTGTTGGAATATGTGCCTCAATCCTTATTGACATGAAAATCCTAAAGGGAAAAGTCGCTATGACAGTGTTCATGTCTGGGCGACTAACAGTTTTGATGCTCTTGAAATGATCCTATCGCTGTGACAGGGTTGAAGTCTTGCCGACAAAGTCTATCGCTGTGACTTTATGTTTTCGGCATGACCTTTTGGTGAATGGTTTTCTTCGGGCGACAGTGTGATCTAATCAGGCTAGCTCACGGGTGTCAGGGAGAAGTCCCAACGAATGGTGTAAGTCTCGTTGACGTCGGGCTAACGCTAGGGCTTCAGTGAGATGTCCCAGCGAGTATGTAATGTCTCACCGACAATGGCTGCTCTCGGGTGTCAAGGCAAATGTCGAAGTAACTCACGGGTCGCAGGGAGATGTCTCAGTGATGAAGCTAAGTCTTGTCGACAAATTATATCCTCGTGGTGACTTCGCGGTGACAAAACACTTCACTGGGAAGTCTTAGCGAAAGTCATAAGTCATGCCGATAGAAGTCTTCGAATTATCTTTGGGCGCTCAGAGAAACATCTTGGCAAAGGGCTTATGTCTTGTCGACTCAGTAAGACATGATGGAGCTCGGTGAAACGTCACGGCATAAGTCATGAGTCTTGCCGATAGTAAGTCTTCGGTAAGACTTAGGGAACTCAGAGAAAGGTCACGACGATAGCCACGAGTCTTGGCGACAGTGTGACTTTTGGTGGAAGTTCTGTTTCGGTATGATGTCTCACCAAAACCGTGGGAGTCTTGCCAATAGGTGAAAGGCTTCGGAGTAGCACAAGGTTGTTGGCAGAAGGTATTGGCGAAGACGAAGGGTCTTGCCGATGGAATGTCTGATCACTGTGACTTATACATTTGATATGAGTCTCGCCGATAAGGGAAACCTTTGCCGATAGGATTGAAGTGGACATCGATGGTTTCATTGTGACTTATACATTCGTTATAGCTTCTTGCCAACTCATGGAAGCTATAGCGATATCGATATGAGGACTTTGTGGCATCAGGGAGACACTATGAGTGTCTCACCGATATTCCAACAAAGTTGAACGTCATTGATCATGTGATCATCCTGTGTGGCATCCTGCTGGTCCAATCAGAGGAAGGAGTTTTTTCAAACTGAAGTCGATTGTTTTTTGTAACTGTTGCAGCGCTGGAAAAAATAACATGCAGGGAAAAATCAAGACTCGGATGGAAACTGTCTATGGTTGGCATTGGCGGATAAGGATGCTCAGAAGATTTAAAGCAGATTTGATTCTGTTTTGTATGGGATGAATAGAGCAAGATAATCAAGTTGTGAAGAGAGAGCATTGTCTATAACTGTTTGAACAGTGAGAATAAGCTATTGTGACTAACACCAGAAAGTTGTCTTTTTGATTGTATGTAATTTTTGTTACTGTAATACAAAGAGATACAGCTTGGTGTGGTGGGTTTTTTCCTGAAAGGTTTTCCCACGTAAAATCTGTTGTTTGATTTGTCTTTGTGTATTTGCTCTATTTCTGTTATTCCTTCATATGTGTCTTAAATTGGACTGTAGTTAGAAAATTAAAAGTACTGTCTGCTTACTCCCCTGTGGTTTTGACATTAGGAAAGTTGTTTCCGCACCTCTGCTTTCCTTACACCTTTAAGAATGTACACAAGTGTTGGTGAGATGTTGGAGGTTTGAAACAACACTGATGTTAAGCAAGGTTGTCCAATCTCCCCCTTTTTAATTTTAATTTATTTATTTATATAAATGAGCTTGAAGAAATTATTTCAAGTTGCTTAGGCACATGGTTACTTCTTGTACAAAGTTTATGTTGTTATTCTTTTGTTTTCATGACATATTTTTAATGTCCCACTCAAAGGAAGGTCTAAAAAGACAACCAAATATACTAGCATTCTTTTGTGACACACATGGTATTTCTTTTAACACTTCAATATGTACTTTAAAATAAAATTTTCTTAGATATAAATTGAAAGGGTTGATATGGTCTCTTTATATATAGGAGTTCTTTTCTAGGGCCATGATCTTTTTGTGAAATCCTAAGTCTAGACTAAGCAAAAGGTATGTTTCCCTCACCACTTTTGAGAAACAATTCTTTCAACTTCAATTACAAAATATCTAATTACTAAGATTCATCTATCTCACTCACTTGTTACACCTACTCTTCTATATGTGGGGCCAAAACTTGTAAGTCATATTGTAGGAAAGCTAATTGAAACCAAATTGAAAGAGTATTTACTTCCATGTTATAAAAATATCTTCATGCTAAAAGATCAATTTCTCAATGCATCATTCTTGTTGAATTTGGTGCTACCTCATTTAGTTTTATGGTGATCTTATTGTTAAGACCTTTAACACATATTTCTTCACTATTACATAATCTATTTTATGCAAGTTGAGGGGAGTTGATCTATGGTAGATGGATTCATAAGTAGATAAGATTGTGATATTAAAAATTTCACTAAAGGACAAAATCGGTCCATGGGACTATGAGAGTAGTAACAATGAAAAATGCCCTTACATAGTGAAATATTTGGTGTATCATCATGTAAATTGTGTAGAGGGTTTGAACGCTTGATATTGGTATTTGAAGAATTCAATTGAAGTTTTGGCCATCCATCTAAGCCTATTCATCTTAATTATCGACATGTCTTTCTTCATTGTTGCATAATCAATTTTACTAAAGTTAAGGAGAGTCGACCTATGATGGATGGCTATATAAGTAGATACGATCAAATTGTGTTATTGAAATGTTCACTAAAGGCTAAAATTGGCTCATGAGACTATAAAAGTAGTAATAGTGAAAATTGCCCTTACATAGTGGAAGCTTTGGTGCACCATCCAAAATAACTCATTCGTTATGCTAGTTGCATAAAGGGTTTGAGTGCTTGATATTGATATTTGAAGAAGTCAATTGAAGTATTGACTATCCATCCTAACCTGGATGTATCATAATTAATACTTTGTGCACACTATATGCTTTGAAATGTTAAAAACTATAACATGTGCATCATATGTTTTGAAATGTTTTAAAATGTTAAAAATCATACTATGTGCATTGTATATTTTAAAATATTAAAAATTATATTATGTGTGTCATATACTTTAAAATATTAAGAACTATATTATGTACTTATGTGAGTACTATATTTTAAAATGTTAAAATCATGTGCATCACATAAGAATGGTAATATATGTCAGCATCTTTTAAATGTGACATCAATAATAAACTTAGATAATTTGAAATGATTTCTTTTAGTTTATATATATAAATTTTAAAAAATAAAAAAATAGAAACATTTCAAGTCTTAACTTGTAAAATGTGATAGGGGGTGATCACTACTCGAATCCTTTGTAAATGCCGCTTGCGCTTGCGCTTGCTTTTGATATTCAAAAGAAAACCAAACCGCATGAAAAAGAGTGATCGCGCCAGGTAGGGATCGAACCTACGACTTTCTGCTTAGGAAACAGACGCTCTATCCGCTGAGCTACAGGCGCCAGATGACTTTAACGGTCGATGTAAAATTACCAATAAAAGTACTTTTATGATCTCTATAGTATTAAAATATAATGTTAAAATATGATAAAAGATAATAATAGGAAGCTGTGAGCATGTAAGTGGAGTTGCTTGGTTGGTCACAGATCATGATTCGAAATCATGTCAACTCAGATATGAAGTCTAGTTCGAGTCCACAAATGTTTTTTGATTCTTTCTTTTTCATCGACCCAGCAACTATTATCTTTTGATTTTGTGTTGCCTTTTCACGAGAACAGCCCCTACAATTTTGTTGAAATAGTTCCTTAGAGCAAGGAAAAGTTATAGTTTGCTATTTATCGCTACTTACTAGGGAAAAGAAGTTATACAATTTTTCTGTTAATTTTGAAACAAACATGTGGTGGCTGTAGTTTAGTGGTGAGAATTCCACGTTGTGGCCGTGGAGACCTGGGCTCGAATCCCAGCAGCCACAAAATAGATGGTATTATTCATTTTCTTATTATGTTTCAACTCTGAACTAATTTCGAAGTGAAAAATGTTGAAATACCTTTTTATTCCACGTATATGAATTACCAGACTTTAACGATCCATGATGGTTGATTATTGAAAAAGATTTTCATGAGATATTTTTTCTACATTTTCACTATGTTTTATATATAATATTTTATATAATATAAGGTGTTATAATTTATATTTTTTATTGTTTTTCAAAATATATATATTTTTATTTTAGATAATAAAATATAATTTTTTTAGAATATTTTTAATTTAATATTATAAAATACAATTATATTTCGTATATTTAAATATTTTTAGTATAATATTATAATATTTAGATATTATATATTTAATATTTATATACACTATACATTATTAAATATAAATATCACGTAACTTTTTACATATATTATTAATTAAAATATTAAATATATTATAAGTTTAACATTTATCTATATTTATTTTTTAATTAATAATTTATATTATTTTCAAAATATTTATTATTATTTTTTTATGGTATTTTTTTTATTTTAGATTATAAAATACAATTTTCTAGAATATTCTTAATTTAATATTATGAAATAAAATCACATTTTTTATATTTAACTATTTTTAGCATAGTATTATAATATTTCAATATTTAATATTTAATATTTGACTTTCCTCTTTCTAATATTTAATATTTAATATCACGTAACTTTTTTCTCATGGAATAGTAAGAAACAACAATCTACTTCTCTTTGTTCTATACAAGTTGAATATAAAGGTTGTACAATACATCCAAAGAAGCATTATGGTTAAGAAGATTACTTGAAGAATTGGGTCTATCTCAAATGGATCCTACTCATTTATATTGTGATAATCAAAGTGCTATTTCTTTAGCAAATAATCCAATTTTTCATGCAAGGACCAAGCACATTGCTCTTCAACGTAGCAAATTTCTCTTTTGTATTGTAAAGGTGAAGATTAAGTGGCATATATTCTCACCAAAGCTCTTGGTAAAGATAAATTTCTCTTTCATTGTAAAAATCTAGGATTACAACCCACTGAAGGGTTTGATGTAAACTCCTCAAGTAAAGCTTAAGGGGGGATGTTAAAAGATTAATCTTTACTTGGTAAAGGTTATTCTCTAATTGTATTATTTATTTTTTAATTCTTTTATTAAGGAATATTTGTAGCCACCTCCTTAAGAGGTTCTTAACACATAGCACACACATAGATGAATGGTTGCATTCATTGAGTTGGGAGTTACTTTCTAATTCTAACTCCTCTTCTCACCTCAATATATTGAGGTGCCTCTCCTCTCATTCTTCATTCAAGCAAGTAATCTTAAGGCTTAAGTGCTCTCTCTCTCTCTCTCTTTGTATCATTCTTAGGTATTTTGCATCCATTCATAATATTGGGGTTTTTTCTTGTTTTTTCCCCTTATCAAATTCTTGTAGCTCCTTTGTCTTTGGTGGTGCTTGGTTTGGCTTCTCTATTTCTTGGTAATCTATTTACTTCAAACAAACATATGGTGGCTATAGTTTAGTGGTGAGAATTCCACATTGTGGCTGTGGAGACTTGGGCTCGAATCCCAACAGCCACAAAATAGATGGTATTTTTCATTTTCTTATTTTGCTTCAACTCTGAACTAATTTCGAAGTGAAAAATGTTGAAATAACTTTTTATTCCATGTGTATGAATTACTAGACTTTAACGATCGATGATGGTTGATCATTCATGAGATATTTTTTCTACATTTTCACTATGTTTTATATATAATATTCTATATAATATAAGGTGTTATAATTTATATTTTTTATTGTTTTTCAATATATATATTTTTATTTTAGATAATAAAATATAATTTTTTTAGAATATTTTTAATTTAATATTATAAAATACAATTATATTTTGTATATTTAAATATTTTTAGTATAATATTATAATATTTAGATATTATATATTTAATATTTATATACACTATACATTATTAAATATAAATATCACGCAACTTTTTACATTATTATTAATTAAAATATGAAATATATTATAAGTTTAACATTTATCTATTTTTATTTTTTAATTAATAATTTATATTATTTTCAAAATATTTATTATTATTTTTTTATGGTATTTTTTTATTTTAGATTATAAAATACAATTTTCTAGAATATTCTTAATTTAATATTATGAAATAAAATCACATTTTTTATATTTAACTATTTTTAGCATAATATTATAATATTTCAATATTTAATATTTAATATTTGACTTTCCTCTTTCTAATGATGGATCACTAGGAAATGTCGATCTAAAAACATACATGGTTGAATCCAAAAGCTTGCTCTAATATAATTTAACTTTTTACATATATTACTAATTAAATATTATAAGTTTAATATTTATTATATTTATTTTTTAAATATATATTACATTTATTAAAATGATTAAAATATTATATATATTCGAATTTTAATATTTATCTATATATTTTTTAAATATATATTATATTTATTGAAAAATATATTCAACTTATATTTATTATTACATATTATGTGAAATATGATGCATATTATTAAATATAAATATTATATACATACACTCCCTTTTCCTCCCATCTTATTTCTATCTCTCTACCTCTACCCCCTCTCTACTACTTTTCTCTATCACCTCTTGTATCTCACTCTTTCCCCCTCAATAGATTCCTCTCTCTACCTCTCTCTCTATATCACTTCATATATCTTTATCTATCTCTCCATCTCCCCCTCTCTCATCCTCCCCCTCTTTCTTTATCTTTCTATCTCTCCCCCTCTCCCTCCCTCTCTATCTATTTATAAATATATATCCCCCTCTCTATATCTTTACATATCTCTCTCTCTCTCTCTCACTCATATATACACAGTCCCTGGTTCTCCTTCCCTACCTCTACCTCTATCTCTTTATCTTTTCACTTATCTATACCTCTCTCTATTACTTATCTTTATCACCTTCTTTCTCTCTCCCTCTTCCCCCCTCTATCTCTTTCTCCCTATCTCTCCCTCCCCCTCTATCTATATCTCATTATGTCTACCTCTCCTCCTCTCTCTCTCTCTCACACACACACACACACACACACACACTCCTCTCTCTATCTCTTTCTATCTATATCTCTCTACATCTATCTCCCCATCTCTCTCCCTATATATCAATATCCTTTCCCTCTCCCCCCCTTCTCTCTCTATATTATTCACTCCATATCTCCCCCCATCTCTTCTACTCTATATATTTATCTTTATTTCTCGTTCGATCTCCCTCTCACTCATCTCTCTATCTCTTTCTATCCATATCCTTCTCTACGTATATCTCCCTATCTATCTATCTCCCTATCTCTTTATCTATTTTCCTATCCCTCCCTATCTCTCTATATCACTCTTTATCTATATCTCTCCCTCTCCCTCTCTCCTCCCTCTTATTCTCTCTCCCTCTCTACATATATCCCCATCTTCCCCATCTTCTCTCTCTCCCTCCTCTACCTATCTCTCTCCCTTTCTCTCCCTCCCTCTATCTGTCTCCCCCGATCTCTCCCTCTCTTGCTCTCTCCCTAACCCTTATATATCTTTATATCTCAACCTCTCTCTCCCTTATCTTCCCATATATCTCTATATCTATTTCTTTCTCTTCCCATCTCTCTCTCTCTCTCTCTCTCTCTCTCTCCCTATTTCTATCTTGCTATCCATCTATATTTGTCTTTCTCCACTTCTCTCTATTTTTCTATCTCTTTATCTCTCTCCCTCTTCCCCTCTCTCTATATCTCCTTATATCTCTATCTTTATATCACTCTATCTCACCATATATCTCTCTATCTCTCCCTCTTCTTCTTCTTTATCTCTTCCTCTATCTCCCCCCTCTATCTTCCTATCACTCTCCATCTCTCTCTATATCTATTTGTCTCCCTCTTTCTCTCTCGTTCTATATTCATCTCTACCTCTATCTATTTGTCTCACTCTTCCTCTCTCGCTCTATATTCATCTCTATCTCTATATTCCTCTCTCCCCCTCCATCTCTACAAATGTCTCCCTCTCTCCATCTTATTCACTCCATCTCTCCCTTCATCTCTTCTACTCTATATCTTTATATTTATTTCTCACTCAATCTCCCTCTCACTCATCTCTCTATCTCTTTCTATCCATATCCTTCTCTACGTATATCTATCTATCTATCTCCCTATCTCTTTATCTCTTTTCCTATCCCTCTCTATCTCTCTATATCATCCTCTATCTATATCTCTCTCTCCTCTCCCTCTCCCTCTCCCCCCCTCTTCTTCTCTCTCCCTCTCTACATATATCTCCCTCTTCCCCATCTTCTCTCTCTCCCTCCTCTACCTATCTCCCCCCCCTTCCCTTCCTCCCTCTCTTTATCTCTCCCCATCTCTCCCCATCTCTCCCTCTCTTTCTCCCTCCCTATCCCCCTATCTATTTTTATATCTCAACCTCTCCCTCCCTTTATCTTCCCATATATCGCTATATTTATTTCTTTCTCTTCCCATTTATCTATCTCTCCCTCCCCCTCTCTCTCTATCTCCCACTATTTCTATCTCTCTCCATCTCTATTTTTCTTTCTCTAATTCTCTCTATTTGTCTATCCCTTTATCTCTCTGCTTCTCCCCCTCTCCCCCTCTCTCTATATCTCCTTATTTCTCTATCTTTATATCACTCTATCTCACCATATATATCTCTCTATCTCCCCCTCTTCTTCTTCCTCTTTATCTCTTCCTCTCTATCTACCCCTCTCTATCTCTTCCCCTCTATCTCCCTATCTCTCTCTATATTTATTTCTCCATCTCTCTCTCTCTAAATATCTATCTATTTGTCTCCCTCTTCCTCTCTTGTTCTATATTCATCTCTACCTCTATCTATTTGTCTCACTCATCCTCTCTCGCTCTATATTCCTCTCCCCCCTCCATCTCTAGAAATTTCTCCCTCTCTCTACCCATCCCTCTTCCTATCTCTCCTCCCTCTCTCTTCATAGATCTTCATTGTCTTCTTGAATGATAGGTTTTCTTTTACTCATTTTTAGAGACCTTTGTTGCACAAATAATATCATTATTTGAATGGCCAACCAATTGAACTCATGTAATACACAAATTTATGCAAAAATAAGCTTAAATTTTCCCTAATTGACATTCCACACCAGAGAACGATTGCTAGTTTAATAATATTAAATTTTTGATGAAATAATATTAAATATATATGTTATATAAAAATTTAATAAATATATTTCTTTAAAGAGGTTACTTGAGTTATCAATATTAAGTATTAAGGTGTTTACATTGAATTTATTTACTTAAGAGTTATTGTAGTTAATTCATTTTACTTTGATTTTGTTAATTATATGGATACATAACTTTTTTAATTAAGAATTATATGGACATAGATAATTTTTTGTTTTGTTTTTATTTTGAAAATTGTAGTAACAATTATATATTGATATGCAAATTTTTAAAATTAAAAAAAAACATACATCTCTTCAAATCTATGTAAACTGTGAATATAAAATAATACATGGAGAAGTAGGGTATTTCAATAGTTTTCACTAGGTATTTGATTCCAAGACTCTACGACCACAACATGGAATTCTCATCACTGAATTATAACTACCACCTATTCATTATAGAAATTAAAATATATTTTAAAATTTTGATGTCTTTATATATTTTAAAAATGAATGTCGATTTTGAACTATGTTTTTTCCGAACATGGTCACCCCATTACACTCTACCTCTTTATGCAACTATTGGTTATGGCTCTTGACATCAAAATTGGTGAAAGTCATATTCAATAGTCTATGTAAGGTGGAACATTAAACAATATTAATTTTTTATAGTTAATATGGACATTTTCTTTTTAAGCATCTAGAAAAACTATGAAATAATTAATGATTAAACCATATTGATTATAATAGGAAAGATAAATCATGTTAGCTATCCCAATGATTGATTGCAATGTATAATATAAAATGTTGATACAAAAATTGTTACATAGTTTTCTCTAAAATTTTGAAAAAATATAAATTCTTTTTCTATTTGAGAGATTCTAAAACCATATAATTACTTGATGTGTAGTATAGCAACCAAGGTTATAAGTAGGCACCTACTAAGCACAAAACAATCAAAATTTTAGTCTTCATGGGTGGTGAGAGAAACCAAGTGGAGCTTAGCACATATGACCTAGAAAGATAAAATTCTATGGTGTGGAAAATCCTAATGAAAGGTGGACTCACAAACTTTATGAAAAGGCTATGCGACCATGACCCCATTCTATTTTTCAAATTCCCAAGATGGGAGTCTAGGGCGGTAAAAATGAGAGGTGAATATAGAATGTCTTCGCTAGTACCTCTCTCTCATCACAATGAGATGAAATGGGCCTCTACCTCATTAGGTATGTCACCTTGGAAGGGATATTTTAGTAATATATTATTTCCATTCGACTCTACTTTGTCATTTTCTCCACTATTATCTTGTTAGCTTTCCTTTCTTCCTTCTACCTTCTTTGGAACACTCTATGCTAGAATTTAAAATAGATATTATCTAGCCACTCCCTACACCAAGTCCTCATCTTGATTATCAACCATGCCATCATTTATAAGCCTTTTACTTTGGTGTCTCCTCCCCTATTTTCCCTCTAAGCCCCCTCACAAGAAGCCTTAGGGTTTTGAAACCTATGTTTCAAATACCACCTTTCTCTTTAAAACCAAATCTTTGAATGGACCACCTTCAACCCTAGCAATGGTAGGGGATAAAAATTTGATAAGGCTTAGCTCCTTCATAGGCACTTCATTAGAATCAATATTTGATTAGTTTGTATATTAGAATATAGTTTTCTCATTAGTTATAATCTTTGGTTAGTTGAATATTATTATGCTTTATATTGAGATTTATAGAAGCTTCTTTTTTCTAGAATAATCTTTGTATTTCTTAAAAAAAATTATTAAAGATGTTTTTGGATTGGGTACTTGTTGAGAAAATTATCTCTTGTGATTTTTGTGTTCTTGTAAGCTCATATCAAGTGGTATGAGAGCTAAATGATCACCATATTCTTGAAGGTTTGGTTAACCTTTACCAACTCAGCCCCTTTTTGGTTGTAATAGATCTAGTCTCCTTGAAGGTTTCATTTTGATACTCCCTTCTAGATCTTCATTTGCAACCCAAGATCTAATCTTCTTGACGGTTTCTTTCTTTAATGCTATGCCCTTAATATTAGAGTACATCAAGTTATGAATAGTCAACTTGTGACTATTTTAACTCTTAATTAAATTATATTATCATTATTATATTGTTACTTAGTTAATCAGGTCAACCTAGGGATTACATAGGGTTATCTAAGTTGACCTAGGTGATATCCTAGGCATAAATAAGGTATATATAGGAGGTAGTGAGTCTTATTTCATCATCACATTACGAATTGTGTTCTCATTGGAGATATTTGGAGGTTTCCCCCCTTGAAGTGTCTTGCTATTCTTAGTTATTATCAATTATTTGTAGTATATATCCTATCATATTCTTCTATTGTATAATATATTTCATTACAAATGGTATCAGAGCATGATCTTGGCACCGTAGAGGCAAGACATTTTCTTAATATTAGAGGTCATTCTGAGAAGAGCATATCTCTTTGATTTTGGTGAATTTTTCTCTAATTTTTAAAGAGTTTTTGAAGAACATATTCAAGAAGCTAGAGTCTATATTTTAGAGGAATTTGAGCATAATTAAATGATTTATTGCATAATTAGGGTTTCTACCAATTTTTTTTGGAATGTGCATATCTCACAAATTTTGTAGAATGTGGTTTTGATTTTTAGTTGGTTTTTAAATAATTAATAGAGGAGACTATAATCTAAATTTAAAAGAATTGGAAGTATAAATAAGTGACTTATTGTAAAAATAGGGTTTCCAACAAATTCACTCTCAAGGATGCAAAACACTAAAATTTTAAGATTATTTTGAATTTATTTGTGTGATTTATTGCAAAATTATTTTCTACCATCATGACAAGGCTTGCAATAAGAGGTAAAAAGAATTCTACCAAACCGAGGAAATACTCATATAAGGATGAGGTAGAAATTGAGGATATTAACCCTAATGATGAGATCAACAAGGCCAAGGGTGAAATTTCACCAATTAGGAATGACATAAATGAATTTTCTAAGAAGTTGGACAAGATTATTTAAGGTATGAAGTGTAAGGGCAAAGATTCACCTACTAAGGTGGAAGATAATGCTTTTGTTGGATACAAATTCCTTGGGCTTGACTCTGATTTCAAGAAGGATCATTCCTTTAATAATCCTATTTTAAGGAAATTCATACCCAAGTTGGATATGAGAAAGTTTGATGGCAATAATCCAACCAAATGGCTATGCCAAATGGAGTAGTTATCTGATCTTCATCATGTTCCTAGTCAATAAAAGGTGGTTATGGAATCATTGCACCTAAAACTAGATCAATTTATTTGGTATTATTTATTATGTGATGAGAAGAGAAAGAAGGGTTGTGTGGTTACATAGTCAAATTTTCAAGAGGAACTTGTTACCCACTATGGAGATAACTTTATGGATAGCTACTTCTGTCAAATCACTAAACTAAAGCAAAAAAACATGGTCAAGGATTATATTTAGCAATTTCAAACCCTTTCTCTAAGTGTGGAAAATGTGACAAAATAAAATTTGAAGGAACTATTTCTAGGCAGTTTAAATGATCACATAAAATATTTAGTAAGGTTGTTCCAACCACAATCCTTATTGCAAGCAATATTAATGGAAATACAAGTTGAGGAGAAGGTTATGGCTAGTAGGTGACAAGGGATTGTAAATGTAAGAAAAGGAGATCTCCCACACATTCATTTCCTCAACCTACTAGGTTGACTCCACAACAAATTGAGGAGAAGAAAGCAAAAGGGTTATGTTTCAATTGTGAGAACATAAATATAGTAAAAATAAATTGTTCTATATTGAAGGTCTGAATGAGGAAGAAGAGGAGGAACCACTATTAGAGGGTGGTAGTGAGTTAGCTAATGAATCACATGATCCCCAACCAATAATTTCTTATCATGCACTATATAGTTGTAGCACCCCACAAATTCTCAAGGTAGTGGGTTTATTAAAGAAATAAAAGGTAATAGTGTTGATTGACTCAGGTAGTACTCATAATTTCATCAACAAAAAGTTGGCTACTTGTCTAAATTATTTTATATATCTAGCTACATAGTTTTAGGTCTTGATTGCAGATGGTGGTATTGTTAGTTGTTTTGGAAATTGCCATAAGATTAAATTATCCATAGGAGATTATCGCCTTGATAGTCTAATGTATGCTATCTCCATGGGTGCACCAACTATTTTTTTGGAGTGCAATGGCTTACTACTTTTGAAATAATTGAGATGAACTTCCAAGAACTATTCCCGAGATTAAAATTAGAAGGAAAGAAAGTAGAGCTAAGAGGACTGAAGGAAAAGTCCCCACAAATGGTAAGCTCTTATTAAATGCAGAAATTACTTAAGAAAGGAGTTAGTGGATTTTTGGGCCAGTTATGTTCATTAGAAGTCTCTTAATCTAATGCTCCCATCAATCTAAATTTATAAGAAATAATATAGCATCACTCAATGGTTTTCAAAGATATGCCTAAATGACTTCCTCCTAAGAGGGATCATGATCATTCCATAAACTAGTTCCAAGCAACCAACTACCAAAAATCAAGCCTTACAGGTATCCACATAAATGTGAGATAGATAAGATTATTGAGGATATGTTAAAGGTAGTAATTATCAGGCATGACCAAAGTGCTTACTCCTTGCCCATGGTGATGGTGGGTAAGAATGATGAAACTAGGCTCATGTGCTCAGACTACAGAGTTCTCAACATGTACACCATCAAAGATACGTTTCCTAATCTAGTCATTGATGATTTGCAAGATGAATTAAATGGAGCTATTGAAATGATGAAAAAGTGAAACCCTAGGATTTGACTCTAGGTTTTAGGCACTTTTCCTAATGGTGGATTTCATTTATAATTTGAGGTAACAGGGGTTTGATGGATTTGGACAAGGTATAAGGTTAGAACTTACAACCTAAAAGGTGAGTCAACCTGCCCTTGATCAAACTTGGGATGGAATTTGGAATGAAATGTAATACAATGGATAGGCTAATGTTGTAAATAATTATTTTGATGCAAAAATAGTAGATCTAGAAAGTCACAGAAAAATTCAGGCTTCAAAAATAGACTAAGCAGAGTCTTGTGCACCTGTGATATAAATTTAGGGTTGAAAATTGAGGATTAAGTCACTTAAGGCGACAATGTTCTTGTGACCGAATTTTAGATCTGATTTCACAGTCCTCTGGAGCCAAATCAGAGCTTTCTTTCCCTAGGTGTTGCACTGTCAGATCTTTGTTGAGTGTTGAGATAACTGAGTTTCTATATGTTGTCAAGGTGTAGGGATTGAATGCAATATTGAATAATTTAACTTCAAGATTCTCTCAATCTTCTTTAGATCTAAAATTTGTACATTCAAAGAGAGGAGGAGGGTTGTGCCATATAGGGTCTTGCCTTAGTCAAACCCCGTGTTGGTGTTTCCACCTCCACAATGGCAATCTCAATGAAAGAGAGCTTATCCTTTTCAGGGATATATGATAAATAATAAATGAATGATGGATCAACAATCTAATTCAACTCACCACTCAAAAATGGCTTCCTTGAAGGACTGAAGTCATGCACATATCCTCAAGGATTGATTTTCTTGAAGACCTACAAGGGTTAGAACTCACAAAAAATATGATAACATAACATGAACAAAATCACATACACTTTGACATGATGCTTTGATAGTGAATTGCTGCAACAAATATGCTCTTGACTACTCTTGATAATGTTCTTGACAATAATTCTTGCTCTTGATTTCCAATCCTTTCACTTAGTTTTCAAATGGTGAAATGACTAGGTATTTATTTGCAATTAATCTAATTTCCCATAAATTAAATCCTAATATCCGACATTTGACATTTAAAATTTAAATAATAAAATGCCAACTCTGACATATTAAAATTTAGAGGTAAAATAGGGGGACCAAGTCACCTAGGGTGACAGTCCTGGCCTTAATTTGTGGGATGTAAGGTGTCAGAGGAAAAATATTAAATGTTTGCATTGGTTTTATACACAAGTTTTATTGATAATTGTCCAAATGGGATATAGAATGCATAATTTAGGAAATTACGTGTATAATTAGGTCCAATTACTTAGGGGGAGAAAAACAAAGTGTGAAATTTTCAAGGGTGACAATTTATGACATTACTTTTATCCCCCACTTTATGAGAGTATGAACTTACACTCAGACTCATCCTAAAGTAGAAAAATATGTCAAGAGGGGTCAATTTACTTTAGTGAAATTGTCAAGGGTGACAATTTACGATACTACATTTAGCCCCCACTTTAGTGAGAGTATGAAATTATGCTCAGACTCACACCAAAGTAGAAAATATGTCAAGAGGGGTCCATTTATCCAAATGTTGGAGAGATGGGATGATAATGAATCTAGGGGGAGTGCAAACCCTTAGGATTCAAAATCCCATGGAAAACCAAAATAGGACAAAAGAATACATAGGTGTGAAGTGAAATGCAACATGGAAAACATGAAGCATACACAATGAAGACACATACCATAATATAAGACAAAAATAACATGAACATGAAACAAAGAACAACGGTGAGTGCACCAAGATGGTGCATAAAAAGGGGGGGGGTCAAAAGTTGCCACTTTTATTCTAAGATCAACAAAACCCGAACTTGGAGGAGTAATTTGAGATTCATGCACTCAAAATTTGAAGATACCAAAAGAACAAGAATTGTAGTAATCTGAATCTAGTTTCTAAACTACCAAAGTTTTTAAAAATTAGATAAGATTAAGAGGATCAAATTATTTGCACAGACAAAAGTGTTCCTATTTTTTTTAACAAAACATAACTTAGTGTCTGGTGTGTGCCCCTCAATTTTTTTAGTTGCATTTAGTATTTTCAAAAACCCATTATTAGAAATATAGTTAAGACTGTGTACTAGAAGTTGTATTTTTTTTTGTAATTTTTATTGAGTATTATTTTAATGATTTTTCAAAGTGGATGCATCCTAAAAAATTGCATCACCAAGAATGCACACCACATAACTTATACCAAAATAATCGAAAATGCAATTTTTTTCCAATGTCTAAAGAATGAAGTATAGAACAATATTATATGATTTTTTTTCAAATTTGGACAATTAGGTCAAAAGTTATTAAAAAAAGTTAATACATATGTCTCTAATAACTATGAAAACATTAGTGAAAGAAATTAAGAATAAATGTGTTAATGTAGTTCAAGTCTAAAAAAATTATATGGTTACAAAGCTTAGAACCACTTCCTCATGAAGAGGCAATGAGATGTCAAGATCCACCAAAATATGAGCAAAGGTCAGATGCCCCATAAAAAAAGTAGAATCATCAGCCTTCCAAAATCAACTAATAGAGTTACCAATGGCCTCAAAATTGGAGGGGGAGATTCAAAAGCCTAACCCACATCAAAAACACATTGAGTGGTTCATTAAGTGGATTGAAGGAAGAAGTCCAAGGTTTGAGTGAGAGAGAGTGCTCTCCCCAAGCCCATAGGTGACCCAACATTGAGCCACGATCCTCAATAAAAGCAAAGGTAGCAATGAAGAAGCTTTAAGCACAATGGAAGAGCTCAATCTTGCCATCCACTAAGGCCCTCCAAGAATCCAAAACCCACGTGTACAGGTTAGGAAGAGAGGGCCAAAGATTGGAAAAATGACATACCAAATCCTTCCTCTCGTAAAAACCTTCATTCTTAGCAACATTAGTTTTTCTTGTCAAAACCTGCTTATAAAAGTAAAGTTATAATGGATATAAAAAACTAGTTTTTATCACATTAGTTTAACTAGTTCTTATAAGAAAATAACCAACTTGTTTTAATCATAAAAGACAAAATATAATAAATACAAGTCTAGGTGAAAGCATTTATTCAATAGTTTCAAACCACATCTACCAAAATAAGTAATATTCATATCATTTAATATATCCATAATTTTCTTTCTGCACAAGCAATCAACCAACACAATCACTTTCACAAACAACTTATGTTTATTATTAATTAAAAATAAATATTTTCCACAACATTCTGTAAAAAGAACCATACCTCAACCTTGTAGAATTTTGGAAAACAAGATGGAGATGAACCCAAAAATTTTAGTAACTTAAAAAATATTTCAATTCTTCTACAAAAGTACTTTCAAGATATTCAAGCTTGAAACTTGTTTCTATCTTTTTCTCCATTGTATAATACAGTTTTACTATCAAAAGAAAAAAATGATTAAAAGTAATTTGTTTTCCTTTAGAAATATATTTTTCCCTCTCAACACGAAAATTAGAAAGAAAGACTATAATATGCCTAATAAAAGAAGATAATATTAAAAATATAGCTTTTCCCTTTTTATGCACATTCATTTTGTAAATCAATAATATTAAAATATTATTTTATTTTTAATTATTTATCATAAAATAATTTAGTTTTAAACTAATATTAGAAAAATATTCTTTTCAAATTCCCAATAAGATAAATATAATAATTTATCTCTTATATTCTTAACATAAAATTGTCTATTCTTTTTTTTTTTGCTTTGCGAGGAGGGATTTTTAACTTGGTACATTTTAGGTGAGGCCATAAATGAGGGACCTCATCCTTGGCATTAACACACAACATCAACTTGAATTGTCTAGACCTGCGAGCACAACAACCCAACAAGGGCTGAGAGGGTGATTTCCCACATGCATACTAGCTCAATAGTGGTTTGGAGCATAATCCAAAGCACAAAGTCACTTGGCATAAACACCAATGACATGAATGCCAACAAAATCAACACTAAGCTTCAAATCTTGTGAGCACATTGGATCAACAAGGGCACAAGGCCTGCAATCACAATAGCTTAGTGAGGATTTGAACCTTGGTGGCCACAACAACAACACCACCACTTTACCATCACACTAATGGGATTAACTCCAAAATAAACTTGCATATTCAATAAATAGATAAATTTACAATTTTAATAAATAACTTTATTTATTTTTCTAAAATAAATTAATTGCCAAAACAATTAAAAGAATACTAGATATATGTTCATAATTATTCAACAATAATTATATTTATTTTAAAATTAAATATTACTTATTTAATACCTTCTTACACACTTGGATGATTTCAAGACACCTTAGCATTAAGACCTAGTTCGCCTTCTCCATTACCTAAAGGCAAGAATGAAACTTGGGAACATGGGAACCTGGGAACTTATCACAAGACCTAAAGGCAAGAATGTGATTGGAACCAAGTAGGTTTTTAGAAAAAAAAGATAAATGAACAAGGTGAAGTGATCCATAACAAGGCAAGACTTTTGTGTAAAGGGTAAACTTAGGTCAAAGGCATAGATTTTGAAGAGATATTTCCTTTGGTAGCATGACTGGAAGCAACCAGGATGTTCTTAGCTCTTTCAATATTCAAGAATTTTAATGTATACTAGATGGATGTGAAGTCAACATTTCTGAATGGACAACTAGAAGAAGTCTACATTGAACAAATTTAAGGGTTCCAATGTTTTAACAATCCAAATTATGTTTTCAAATTGAAGAAGGCTTTGTATGGACTGAAAAATGCTCCAAGAGCTTGGTATTCAAGGTTGGATGGATACTTGCATCAACAAGGATTCCAGACAAGAAGTGTAGATTGTAATCTATGCATAAAATAGAAGGTGATCAACTATTGATTGTTGTGGTCTATGTAGATGATATCATTTTTGGTGGTAGTAGTGATGACATGTGCAAGAAGTTTCAGAAGGAAATGCAGAATGAGTTTGAAATGTTAGTGCTAGGATAATTATCCTTCTTTCTTGGGTTACATATTGCACAATCAAACAAAGGTATTTTCATTTCTTAGAACAAGTACATAAAGGAGATACTAGGTAAGTTCAGGATGGATTACAAACTAGTGGGAACAACTATGGTTATAGGATGCAAGTTGAGTAAAGATGATAATTTTGCTTTAGCAGATCAAACCTTGTACAAATATATGATTGGTAGTTTGTTGTATGTGATATCATCTAGATTGGATATAATCCAGGTAGTTGGAATGGTTGCCAAATTTTAGGAAACACCTAAAGAAACTCATGTCAAAGCAATGAAGAAAATATTTAGATATTTGAAGGCTACTATGGATTTCAGACTGTGGTATCCAAAGAGTAAAAATTCAATTTAACTGCATACACAGATGTAGATTGGGCATGATGTATTGATGACCAGAAGGACACAAGTGGTGGAGCATTCTTTAGTGATAGTTGTTGAAAATGGAGGTAATTATGTAGCTTAATACTTTCTAAAACTATGAGATTTTAGATCTTAATAAGTGTTCTTTGTCACAATTATTTGTGGATGATTATCTGTTTAGATTCATTTTACCATTTGTACAAATAGATAGAAGATTGTAGAAGAATAAGACCAGAAGATAGAAGTGACACAACATATACCGTGGAGAAACCCTTTCGGGAAAAAACTCCCCCAAGAATCAATAGTGCTTGTATTATTTTAATCTCAGAATAAGATTACAATAATTCTTTATCAATCCTTGCTTGAGATGCTTCTTTTTCCTTTAACAATTCTTCTTCACAACCTGCAATAACATCTGATTGAACTCTCTTCAACTTGCTGCAATAAATAGATAATTATGAACATTGTAAACTCCAAAGAGTTGACAATTACAAGAGGATAAAGCTGGGTGATCCCACAATAGTGGTTTATAATTTTTGGCCAAACTGGACACTGAAATAATTTTTTCTAACTAAATCTTCACTTTCAGGCACCTATAGCGGCTAAACTGTGATGAATTTGAAAATGATGAAAATGAGAGTTTCGTGAAATTTTTTCTGTAGATTCTAAATATATTTTTTCAAAATTTTTGGAATCAAATTGCACTTCTTTTTCCATCTCCCTTGAAAACTAGTTTTTTTTTCAGAAAATAACATTTTTAAAAAGTGACACTCATTGTATAACACAACTTTTTTTCCATGAAGGATAAAATTGTAATTCTTTCAAATTTAGATTTGTAACTCTAATATCTAGCGCTTCCACTTGGTTAGATAGTGTTTCATTGAATATTTTTTCCTTAATCAAGTTTCGAAGTCAAACCAATTACAATTCAGACATAGGCGGACCGTATAACACATAACTTTTTTTGTATATTCAATTTTTTTTTGGGATAATCTTCTATTTTCCACGTGCAAAACAAAGAGCTTCATTTTCGGTGAAATTTACCTATGTTTAATAAAACTAAAAAAACAAATAGATAATAAAACCAAAACATATTAAAATTATATTCGTTGGATAGCTTGTTCTGAGGACTACCTGATTCCAGTTGGGTTTGTGAAGTCTCCTCCATTTTTATCCTCAAATAGAGCTTCAAAGTGAAAAGTTTTGGACATTTTTGGTGCCTGGGGGGGAGAAGGGGGGAAAAGGGTGGTTCAGGCGAACTTGTGTTCGCGCGAACCTCAAAAATATGTTCGATCGAATATGGGTTCGGTTGAACCCTAGTTCACTCGAACCATTTCAAAATAATATAAAAAATAGGTTGGCGGGCTGGTTCGAGCGGACTCTTAACCGACGTCCACTCGAACCCCCTGCCATGAATCCATTTTATTTTAATTTTTTTGCCAGGTTTCCAATAGTTTTATTTTATAATATATAATATTAATTATATACTTTTTAATCTCTATAATATAAAATTTATTTATATAATAGTTATTAATAATTATATAAATCATATATATTATTAATAATTATAAATAATATACTATATACTTATATATTATAATATCAATATATCTTTTGAATTAAATATATTAAAAAATATATTGTGTAAATAAATATAAAATTATAAATAAACAATAATATATTATAATTTATAAAAATAAATATTTAGTTTAAATATAAAATGCTTAGTTTAAGCATAATATTTTTCAAATATTATTTTCCCTCATCAATAATGAGGTAGTGCTTGTTCGTCGTATAATTAAAATATGCAATTGATTGAGAAAGGTCATCAACAAACAAGACTTTGACATAGGAATCGTAAATATCATGTTAGAGTTTTCTGATAACCAATTAATGAATGACATGTTGTAAACGATGGGGATGAGAAAAAATTGGCAGGTAAAATATCATGATATGGAGAGAGAGACAAAGAGAGAGACAAACAAAGAGGATTAGAGATAGGTAATTAGAGATGGTGAGAGGGAGAGAGAAATAGGGGAAGATAGAGAAAGGGAGAAAGAAGTAGGGGGAGATAGAGATATATGGGAAGAGAAAGAGAGATTGAGAGATATATGGGAAGAGAAAGGGAGAGAGAGGT
>VDFB02058242.1:679155970-679194297 GCA_007258455.2 Sequoia sempervirens
AATCATGGATATAATCTAAGTCAAACATTCTGGTTCATCCCGCTCTTCAATAACATGTAATTTTTTTTTATGATCATCACTATCTAGTCTCCATTTTTTTCAGCCACGTGCATGTGGAACTGCATGAAGATGTAGGGCAGTAGCAATTATTAAGTGACTATATTGATATACCTTGTTATCAGGTTGATAGTCAACAAAATGAATCACATGTTGAACAACTTTGACTTGTTTTAGATATGTCCCTTGCACTACAACAAAACCTACATGGTAAACACGAACCTAAGGTAATACATATGAATGTGTGCAATTTTTGTGCTCAAGCTTTGTAAAATATATATTTAATGTTTATAATGTAATGTGCACATGTGAACACCGATGTATATATAATTTTAAATTCAAACTCACCTATGGGAAATAACATCCCATCCCCACTTGTTTTTAGGTTGTTAGCTTATTCCTCTCTTAAGTGCAACACAATAAATAATAGCTAACACCTTCTATGTTTCCGCAGCTTTGCTATATGGTACAAAAACATCTCACGTACACCAAATTTACACAAAAAAAATTCTAGAAAAATTAGAAATGTCTATAGACTTTAAAGATCATTAACCATATATATATAATATTTAAATTATTGAAAACTTACACATGTACCTTTTCTAACCAATCTTGAAATATGGTCATAATCAATTGAAATCAAAGGAATGCCTTCAAATCTTTCTTCCTCATTTGCATCGTATGTTTTTGAAACAACTAGTGGAACTGTATCCCATTTACCAACATATCCAAGTTCTTGGTTGTTGCATGCATGATCAAAGTTTCCTGCAATGCACTCAATGCAAAAACAAGAGTAATCCCTTGTGTATAATGTCAATCCATGGTGACTATCTAAACTCATAACACAATGCAAAGATCTTGTTTTGTCTACCCTCTTGCATCCATGTATTGATCTTCTATCCACACCTAGATACATGTACAACAACAAAATTATGTGAACAAACATGTATATATATATAAATTTTAAATTTAAATAAATTCAAATTTTTGAAAATGTAATTTATACATACCCGATATCTCCCAAAACACTCTTTGTGGAATGTGTCAGTTTGTTCTCGAAGATGTGCCAACCACATTTGATGCAAAGTGTTTCTTACACAATTGAACAACATCATGTGCATTGTCTATACGATCTTCTGAATAACTCATTTGATGCTTTCTTAAAGCTCGTTTGATGCAAGCTCCTACTCCATCATGCTCACCCTTTCCATGCCCACTCTAAAAAAAACTCTAAACATGTGGTATTTTGTAGATTTTATGATATCTAGAAAGTACATAGAATGGTTGTGAAGATTTGAATTGTGTCACACATCCATTTGACCATACAAAATTCTTTTCAAATTTTACACCCCTACTTCTCAAATTCTTAAAAAAAATTGTAAAGCAATATTTTACAAAAAGCATGTCATGCTCTTTATCATCATTAATATAAAAGTGATATTCTTTCTTAATGGATCGTTCTTCATATGTACTCTCAACACCATACAATTCTGATTGTGCATGTCGATAACACACATGAACCATAATAGTGATCTATTTTGAAAAGTAATATTCTGATTGAATCTCCTTTTGATGTACAAAAGATTAATTTTCTGCAAAGTCAACTACTGATAGAACTATTCCAAGTGGGAAAGTATCTCTCAATGTTTGGAATTGTTGTGCTTGCCACTTAGCAAAAAAGGAATGTTGTATGTATGGTTGTATCAATTTTTGAAAATATTCCATAAATTTTCCAATAGGAATCTCCTCTTCTACATAGTTTAACCTTGTGGATTCTTTCCCAAAATTTGTTTGAAACTTTACACACTTGTACCTGTGTGAGTAAAATACGTGAATAAGTAATAAACCACACAATCAATGAAAAATTACATTAGAGAATTCAAATAACAATCTAATCAAATTGAAACAAATAAACTCTCTAAAAAAAGTACCTCTCGCAATTTACTGTCTTTGTTAGGTCAATATCTTCATTTCTTGAAGGAAATTTAGCCAAATTTCCACATGTTTCAAAAATTCCTTTAATGCAGTTTGTTTGAGGTCCATTTTCATGATCACATAACATAGCCTTTATGAACAAACTTACCTATTCAGGAGGTGCATTTTGAAAAACACAAATTTCTTCTCTCATCTTTCGAAACACCTAATAGTAGAGATCAAATTCAATATGATAACGACAACAAGTTTCAAAAAACTTGTTTATCTTCACATAATATGGCTTTAACCTTTCAAACATTGTTTTCCCAATCTTTATATGAGGATATATATTACAAAAGTTCATATACATCTCAAGTTGTGTTATGTCTAGCCAATGTTTAATATGATTTTCATAAATACCAGGCCCAATCCTATGTCTCATAACATCTATAGTATTTGATGATGGACGAGTCTGATCATGCCAAAAACTTGAGATCAAGTTCCTAACGACATCTTCAATCCTATCAGAATGGGGAGCTCTACACATAATTTCCCAATTTCCTTCTGAACTCTCATCCAAAAGCTTTATTTTTTTCTCATATTTTATTAGTGTGGTTCTACTATAACCAATTTCAACCAAAAGTGTAAACATTTTTCTTTTTCTTGCTATATATTGATTTATAATAGATGTCAACATCACCCTTCTTGTAGTGGCCTTATCCACTGATTGAGATCCTTTCCCAATGGAATCTAAACCCTTTTTAACATTTTGAACAATATCCTTTTGTAATGCCATGTGTTTCTTCTTATTTGATGCCGAATGTACACCCAACATTGTAACGACTCTTTCAGCTCATTACAAAGAAGTAAACGTGATAACAATTGGGTTTTTTCAAGTGTTTCAAGATGATTGAAATGATCATTGATTAGTCCATTTACAGATTTAGTCATTGACCTCTTTCTCTTATTTGTAGGCTGGTCAGCGTAACATTTCAGTTTCTCCATATCCATTTCAAGTAAATGATCTAAATTTCTATAAGAAATTTGTTTCCTCACCTTTTCAACTAGTTTTACATGCTCATCCATACCAGTAGGAGGAAGTGATCTTGACCCCTCTCCAACATGCATTGTTTGAACTTGGGCCTCCTCCCTATCTTCAAGGTCCATGTGTTCTTCGGCGGATTCATTTGATCCAATATCTAGATTTGGCTCGACTTCAGCATGTGAACTTCCTGCTTGTTGAGCCCTTTCTACATGTCACAAAATATTTTGCAAAGAAAGTGAGAGATGATGCTATATAAGTGAAGTTTATGTATGCAAGCAAACAAAGTGATAAGACATGATGCTATAAGTGAGAGAAGTTTTAGCTAGTTTTATATGCTCATCCATACCAGTAGAAGGAAGTGATCCTGACCCCTCTCCAACAAGCATTGTTTGAACTTGGGTCTCTTCCCTATCTTCAAACAATTGGAAATGGATGATAAGGAATTTAGGTAATGTCTATGCAAGATGACTATTTTTAAGTATTAAAGTTTCCAAGTTAAATCTAACATGGTTTTCATAATTGGAAATATATTTATAAAGAAAAAAAATTGAGGTGTTAATAAAATTCCTAAACACACACTTGTGTGTGTGTGTGTGTGTGTGTGTGTGAGAGAGAGAGAGAGAGAGAGAGAGAGAGAGAGAGAGAAGCATGTACCTTGTTTCTTTCTATGATAATTTTCCAATTTTTCTTCACGCCTCTTTTGTTCTTCTTCTTTTGACAATTTTTGTTGAGACACATTTTTTCTTTTTCTTTGTTGTCCCATTTTCTTCTTCAAGTTAAAGATGACTCAAAAAAAATTCTCTACCAACTTAGTTAAATTATCCTCCAAAATTTTCCTTGATTGATAAAAATGAAAAGTTATCTTCTCCAATATTTGCCTCCTTGATAAATGTGCAAAAATCTCTTCTCCAAAATCTGCACTCCAAGTGATATAAATGCAAATTAATCTTGCAATTTGATATGGAATAATGAAAAATAAGCTTGTATTTATATGCATATGGGAAAAAAGTAAAATTAAAATGCATTCTAGTGTATGGAATAACTATCCTAGTTTAAATGAATGAAGTGGTAATCAAACAAGTTATTTCATTGTAGAGTTTTTTGTTATTTAATGAATAGGTAGGCAACATAGAGTAATTTTAGAATTTTGTTCCTTGTCAAAAAGATAATATTCCTCAAGCTTGATACCAAAGGTGCAAGATTATCTCAACCAATGAGATAACATAGTGCTTAATAAAGTGTCTCTTAGATAAGTTATGCTCATTGTAGAGTAAGGGAACAACCCAATATATAGTAGAGGAAAATCTCCATGGTCATTCTAGTTAACCAAACACACCTTGATGGTTTTAAATCAATAGTTGAGATATTTTCATTTGTAGGAGATGTAGAGAGGGTAGAACAATGATTTGAGCACATAGAGGTATAATTTGAATTGAATTTTCTTAATTTTTCAAAGTGTAGAACCCCAATCCTAGACTTGCAAAAACACAAAAAAAAAACACAATATTAGATCAAATGCAAGTGAGAATCAAGATTCCCCATGAAATTCATTTGCAAAGCTCAAATAGGAAAAAAAATGAAGAAAATGAACCAAGAAAGCAATGGAATCCTATTCTAAGATGAAAACTCTCAATCCCATGGGGGAATTGGTGCCAATTTGATGTGAAAATTGGCCCTTTCCCAACTCCTATGCGAGCTTGCTGAAAATTTGTTGATGGTTGATCCACTTGGTGATGAAGAACAATGTGATTCCTTGATAAAATCTGTAATAACCTATCTAAGATGATGAAAAATGATATGGAATGGATAAAATTAGCTTTCAATGTGAAGAGAGTAACTTTTATATAAGTTGTGGATGCAAAATACAAAGGAAAGCCTTCTATTTATAGAAAGACAAGATGGAGGAATGAGAAAAATGGAGCAATGTGGGATCATTCAACATCCAATGGGAAAGTGCCACTTGTCAAGATGTGAATGGAGGAAGCTTGAGCACATTTTGATGAATGTGCACAATAAATGTTATTAGGTGGAATTTCAAATTTGTGAAATGACTTGTTGAAGGGAGAAAATAATGAAATAAATGCCACTTGGCTCAATGCACAAGGACATGTAAGAGGGAATGAATATCTTGTTGGAAGGATAAATCCACTTGGAGGAATATTCCCCTAAAGATGCCATGTTGAGAGAAAATAGGGATTTAATAAATTAATTAAATGTATTTTCATGTGCAAGTGGCAATATCTAGAGGATTTGGATGATTAGGATTAAATGAATCAAGATTTGATTAATTTAATGAGGGATTAGTTGATGTGACAATTTGATTTAGATTTTTGGGTTGATTTAAATCAAAGTTGAGAAGAATGTGATTTAGATTTAATTAAATAAAAGGATTTTGATTTATTTAATTAAAGAGGATGATGTTAGATTAAATTAAACAAGGCTTAATTTATTTAATTTAATGAGACGACTTTAGAGATTTAATCAAATAAAATGAATTATTTAATTAAATAGACAAAGGAGGGTTAATCAAATAACTTTGATTTATTTAATTAACAAGAGAGAATTACTTAATTAGATAAATGATGATTTATTTAATTAAAGGACGAAGAGTGATGATTAACTAAGAAGATGATTTAGGAAAAAATGATGTTAGTAACTAGGATCAAGTGTGTCGGTATATTTTTCATGTCGACATTTTGCCCCTCTTTGAAGCAAAGTACTTGCTGCGTTGGTTCAAAGAATAAACTGTCTCGATCAAAATTCAAAAAATTTCTGATTTTCAAAATTGCCCCACTACTGCCCCGGTGAGAGAAAACATGCTGATATACTACCCCCTTGAGAGATTGGATGAAAATTTGAATTTTTGGGTGAACTTGCGAAAAAAGAGGACAAGGTGCCCGATGGGTCTAGAAAGGCTCTGGGATGCCAAAAAATGAGATAAAACAGAACAAAATGATGCAAAACGACCCTCAGTTGGGCGAAAATGGGATTAGGGGACCAAAACCCTAGCTGGACGGCCAAACGAAGTCAAAAAACCCTAATTTTCAAGCTTAAATAGGCCTCGGGGGGCCACTTCCAATTCATTTGCACACATAGCCCTTTGAGATTCTGCACTTTTGAGCTCTGACCCCCTTCGAGAGATGGCACAATGACAACTTCCCCAACACATTTTAGACTGAGTACGCATACACCAGAGGCTACTTGGCACTGGACCACTGGTGAGTCAACTTGACCTGACCTTGCTTTCAATTTATGTGTGCATTTAATAGATTAGGAATTTAGGTCTTTCCCAACGGTGCAATATTGTGCTACTACAAACTTTGTTTCGGTGCCATGTGACCTCAAACTGCACCACCATCGTGAATAGCGACGTCTCGACACAGTTTGGAGTTTGGATTCAAAATCCAAACTTAATCACATATGAGAATAGAGTCGTGGTGGGCCACTATACAAAATTTAGGTTTAGGGTTGCGCCTCAAACTACGCTACGGCGGCGGAGTTTGGGCGATTAAGGGTCCTAGCAGCACAGTTTGGAACTTTCAAACTATGCCGCACCCGTAAATAGGCTCACATATGTTGTTTCAGGTATGACGAGACAAATCAGGATCACGATTTTTCATGAAACTTAACACGGTGGCTTTCCTGATGCAGGAGGAGGTTGAGATACTTCATTCACATGAGTGAAAATTCTCCATTCTTAGTAGATTGGTTGGGATGCACGAGCGACTGCAGGAGCACTTGGGGGTGATTGGCCTTTGGTACATAGCATATGCACCGCCAGTTAGGACACATTTGGGTATGATGACAACGCTTGCTAAGCGATGGAATAGCAAGACACCCTCCTTCCACCTTCTGACAGGCGAGGCCACAGTCACACTAGAGGACGTGTGGTGCATTCTTAGATTACCCATCCATAGAGAGTAGGTGATATATGATGTGGACATCGGGAGGGACACCTGCTATGATGTGATGGGCCTCGATGAGATTGTCTTTTGCAAGGGCCAGATCGAGCTAGAGCGATACAGGCTCACTATCTCTCCTTTCTAGTTGGTTATCGCCGCCATTATTTCAGGTCTTGTCACACCAGATCGGCAAGGCTGATATTTCAGTCTTGGTTGGGGGCTCGCTTGGGAGCACATGGTTTGGTGACATGTATGCTTTATTTGGGGGCCAGTTCTGTTGGCCTCATTTTACAGAGATTTGCAGGAGTTTGCATACAGGGAGGGTAGAGCCATCGGGGCTGGTGTGACACTTCACATCTAGGCTTGGGAGCACATTGCGGTGCTCCATCCGAGAGTTGTTGCAGTTGATATGGAGCCAGATGATCTAGTTTTCTAGAGGTACCAGGGCGGAGTTTCATTCACACACATGGGACAACACGGGATTCCCCACTGGAGGAGAGTCCTGGATGACATGCGGGCCTTTACATGGTGGCCATATCTTGGATGGCCTGCTTGGTACGATGATGTGCAACAACTCTTTTTTGCCTGACAGGACAGGATTATGTAGGGCAAGGAGCATATGATGATAGAGAGATGCTTAACAGGCCATGTGCAAAGATAGTTTGGAGAGCCTTAGGACAGACCCGATGACCAGTACGTGGTGATATTTGCACGTACTACGAGGGAGTCCTCTTGGGGTTGATACATACCTGTAGCTGAGGTGGTACAGGGTTTTATGCAGCTGGTGGCCAGTCCATGGCCATACGATCAGGGTCAGGTTGACCCAGGCACCACATAGGCATATAGGGATTGGTTCCATCCACCTCTTTGATTGACATACGTACTAGGCACACCATCCGCACGATGCAGGGCCAGAGGTAGAGGAGTAGGTCAAGGCCGAGGCCAGGGAAGCTAAGGGGGCGGTGATGGAGATGGGGACATGGACCAAGGAGGAGACGAGCCACCTCATCAGCCAGTTCAGGATAGGGGTCCATAGGATCAGTAGCCCGATCATCAACCATATTAGCAGAGGCAGGATCAGGACCTGGGGCAATAGGAGAAGGACTAGGGGAGGCAGGATATGTAGGTGGACCAACCGCCATAGAGAGATCAGGGACCTCCACCACCGCCTGATTAGGGGGATGCCCAGATTCAGCAGCTACAGGCTCAGATTGCAGGGTTACAGGGATAGGTGGCTACCTTGATGGCAGAGCGGGACCGGCTGAGATAGGAGAGGGATCAGACTATCTAGCAGAGGCAGGCCGCAGAGCTTAGGGCTGCCTAGGAGACAGGCCGAAGGAAGTAGCTAGAGAGTATGTCCACCTCTTCCTCCCAAAGTTTTGTTTCATTACGTGCATACAGGGAGGCGATTAGGGAGGATGATTATTATAGGTTCCACTATCATCAGGCCATGCCCCGAGCATCCTGGGTTCCCGATTATTCATAGCAGACAGGTTATAGAGCCCTTGAGGACCACAAAGAGAGACATTCTGGGGAGGGTGAGGGAAGCCAATAGGGCTAGCTTATTCTTTGATCTGAGACAGGATTCTTTTGTGCCCCATGGGCTCATTTTTGATAGCTTTGTGGGCATCTGTACTTTATGTATTGATTGATACACACTTGATCTGATTTATACCATGACAATGTATTATTTGATGATATATATGAGATGCGATGATTTTATGATGTATGATGTTCTCTATTTGATTTATGCATTATGGATGGATTTTATTTCTATATGCAATGGTTTACATGTGATGCAATGCGATGATGTTATGTGATGCAATGATTTATGGATGCATTTATTTTTCACTATCTTTCTCTATGCACTTTTTATGATGATGTATGGATAATGGAAAATGTTATGATATGCAAATGCTTAGACTAACAAATCTATATTATGCCCCTAATGGATGATGAAATATATGAGATACAATATTTTCCTTTTCCGTACTTTTCTCATCTGTGATATGGTGATGCACTTATGATTTTATGATGATGATATGATGTAATGATATATTTAATGATATATGGAATGATGAATGATGTTTATGGTATGATGCCTATGTTATGATAATGCAAATGGATGATATGTATGCATATGATGCAATGGATGTTAATGATGCCTATGTATATGATGTACATGATATGCTCTTTATGATTATGCAATGAATGTTTTATGAGGTATGTGATATGAGTTTAATGATGCATATGGGATGGTTGCTTTTATGCTTATATAATGAATGTATATGTATGGTTTATGAGATGCTTAAAATAACCAATCTATATTATGCAATGATGTAGGTGATATGATAAATGCTTTCTATATGATATGGTATGTGTTATGTAGTATGTTGACGGTTTATGGATGCAGGATGGATGCATTGGCGATAATGATTTGCAATTAACTGTCATGGTACCATGTTAGCACAGAAAGAAGATAGAAGAAAGAAAGAGACTCCAACAAGCCACGAGATGATGATCATGATGATGATTTTATTACCGAGGAGTTGGGTTTTTAAAAGGGCCAATTACCTTATGTTTGATAACACACATAGGTACGATTCATCAAGGTATAAAGAACCAGGATGGCGTTGCACCTAGTGTGATGGAATTTGACTCGACAATAAAATAGGCGTACTCCTATTCACACCTAGTATACAAAACCTTATTTAAAATGTAGTTTAGATATTCTAAACATCTTGGACCAAAACATAGGAAGGCAAGCCTTCCTATCTGGTCAACAAGATATCTAAAACACCTTCCCTACACCTAACCAAAGCACACATGACCAAGGTTATATTACAAAAATATCCAACAAGCATAGCAGATAAAAAGGTAATGATCGTTGCCACATTTCTTTCTCTCTAAATCCCTTCGTTTGGGACATCATCAAGAGGTCATCGAAATGAGCACAAAAAGATAAGTCAAAAGACAAAGATAAAGTAAACAAACAAGTTAATGTTCTTCATACCGCTAGCCAAGACTAAATTGCGGTGATTCCTGATGTTGATGTCCATTGTAGGAAGGATGCATCCTAGGACATGATATTAGATGATTGATTTGGGACTGATTGGATGATAGGCTATTGACACAAAGAGTTAACCAACTTGTTTACGTACTGATCTAGACTTGAGACCTTGACATTTGAGTTTTCACTTGTTACCTGCTAGACTTGTTTCTGACTGTTTCACCAAAGGTTGAGGATGACGATTGATTTATTATGAGTGATGTTTATTGCGGGTGAAAGCAAGATGGGGATGGATGGATTTTTTCAAATATTTGGATGTTTTTGAAATGTTTTGAGGCTGTTTTTGGTATTTTCAAGATTTTACAAATGTTTTGGGATTTTTTGAGATTTTGACCAAGAGACTAACTTAAAGACCTATCCTAGGGGCCTTGGGGGGTGATCAACTAGATTATCCTTGCCTACATTATACACATAGAGACCACGTAGTTCGACTGGCACATACTCGATTATTGATGAGATATGAATAGATGGATTGTCAGTCTATTGTGACGGACTCCTAAAGGACTGACCTAAGTGTCTCGGGGGATGATCAAAGATCAACCTTGCCTACATTCAAAGCTCAGAGACGACATAGTTCGAAAGGACAACTCTGTTTTTAACTTTTTGATTGATTTTTGACCTATTTTTTGATTTTGATATGATTTTGAATGTTTTTGGATTTTGTGTTTTCAAATGTTTTTTGGATTTTTTGATGTTTTTGGATTTTCTGATTTTGGGATTTTAAGAACATACATGAATCTGATCCGATGAGAACATGCCCCCAACGTGAAGCAATAGACTACTCTGATAAAGGTAGGACAAATTGACCTTGAGAATGGGCTGAGTAGTACTAGGAGGGATTATGACACAAACACAGGACCGAGCTATGATGCATATGCAAATGGGTGATGGATGGAGATATGGAATGTGATAAATGATGGAAGCATAATGGATGGATGATGAAAAACAAGTCGTGGAGATCCTGGTAGATGGAAAGTGCTTATTTACACAAGGCGCTTGTTTGCCAGGTTTCCAGCAAGGTACTTGCCCAAAGTGCCATCGAAGTGGTTTTCACTAGAGGACGATTTTTTTCTTTACTATTTTTTTATCCTTTTTCTAATTTTTTTGGATTTTTTGCTTTTTTTCTTTTTTTGTTGTCACCATGACACCTATTTACTAGGTTTTCATCAGCGTGACCATATTTTTAGGACATTTTTTGATTTTTGATTTTTTGGTTCTATACCTTGAAAGATTTAGGCATAAAACTTTTTGAGATGGGAGCTGTTCATGGGATCCTACAGAGGCTCGCCTTCTGGTGTTGATAATTGATATGCCCCTGACTTGTAACTCATTGTGATGAAAAATGGTCCCAACCATTTGGGTTCAAATTTACCTTCTCCATTTGGGTTTGGGACATTCTTTTGATTCTCTTTTAGCACAAGTTCTCTGACTTGGAAGGTCCTGCTCCTGATCTTCTTGTTATAGTTCCACTTGAGTCAGTTTTGATACACCTGTAGATGGTTCAATGCCTCCATTCACCATTCGTCTAGCAGTTCCAAATTGTTTAGTCTTGACACCCGATATTCCTCTTCCGTGATGAGATTCTGCAGTGATATTCTCAGTGACGGGAGCTCGACCTTGATGGGTAATATGGCTTCTAATTTGTAGACCAGGGAGAAGGGGGTGGCACTTGTTTGCGTGTAGATGCTGGTTCGATAGGCCCAAAGGGTGAGATTCAGTTGGAGATGCCAATCATGACCAAATTCATTGACTGTTTTCTTGAGGATTTTCAGAATGGTCTTGTTTGTAGCCTCAGCTTAACTGTTTCCTTGGGGATAATACGGGGTGGAAAAGTGATGTTGGATTTTGAATTTGTCTCATAAGTCATGGACATCCTGATTTTTGAATGGTGTCCCATTATCTGAGATAATGGTATGCAGGACACCATAGCAGCATATTAAGTAGTTCAAGATGAACTTTGATATCTGCTTTCTAGTAATGTAGGTCATTGGTATGGCTTCTACCCACTTTGTGAAGTATTCAGTGGCAGTAATGATAAACTTATGGCCATTGGATGAGGTGGAGGTGATTTTTCCAACGAGATCAAGCCCCCACTGTGAAAAGGGCCAAGGTGTGACAATAGGATGAAGCTCTTTAGCTGGTGCATGGATGAGGTCCTCATGCTACTGACATTGTAGACACCTTCTGACATAATCATGTGCTTCTCTTTCCATAGTAGGCCAATAATACCGCGTCCTCAGCAATTTCTTGGCCAAGGTCATACCGCTTGAGTGTGAACCACATATGTCGTTATGCACCTCAGTTAAGGTGGTAAAGGCCTCCTCATTGTTCAGACATCGTAACAGGGTTTCTCCTAGGATGAAAAAATGAGAGGAATTTTTGACAAAGGTTCTTTTTAGGCTTGAGGGTAAGTCAGTAGGTAGGACCCCTATTCGCAAGTAGGTGTATACATCATGATACCAGGGATCACTAGGACCAACAATTTTGCACACAAATTCTGACTCAGGTACCTCGAATGCAGGCACGAGAAGCTGCTCTACCAAGAATTCATCCTTTGGGACATTGTGAGGGTATCCAATAGGGATCCAATTGTTTCCATGGCATCTGCCGCTCTGTTGTTTTCTTTGGGTATCTGCTCGAATGTGATCTCAATGAAGGATTCCTTAAGACTTTCCACCAATTTCTTGTATGGAGTTAGTTTTTCATCCTTAGTCTGATACTCATCATTCACTTGATTGATTATTAATTGTGAATCCCCATATACCTTGAGAGCCATGATATGCCACTGCACTACTATTCTGAGTCCTATGGTTAGAGCCTCATATTATGCGATATTGTTTTTGTAGGGAAATTCCAACTTGTAGGATCTTGGTATGTAGTCTCCCTATGGAGTGATGAAAAAGACCCCGACTCCCAATCCGTGCTGTGTGTGGGAGCCATAAAAGTACAACTTCCAGTGGTGTGCTATGTTCAAGTTGAAGATGGATTCATCAGGGAACTCTGAAATTAGCGGATTCTCTGAATACATTGGCGCTTCTGCTAGTTGGTCTGCAATAGCTTTCCTCTTCATAGCCTTCCGCTCCACGTACTCAATTTCATATTCTAATAGGATCATGACCCACTTGGCCATCCTTCCTATGAGCATTGCTTTAGAAAGCAGGTATTTGAGTGGGTCGATCTTGGCAATGAGATTGATTTTGTGTGTTAACATGTAGTGTTTGAATTTATGTGAAGAAAACACTACTGCTAGACAAGCTTTTTCGATGAAGGAATAATTTAAATCATGCCCTACCATGGTTTGGATGATGTAATATATGGCCCTCTTTGTTATGTTTTCATTGTGCTCGGCTAGGAGAGCACCGAGAGCTATTGTTGTTGCTGATATGTAGAGGATTAGAGGCTTTCCTAGGATTTGTGGAATAAGCACTGGAGGTGTGAGCAAATACTCTTTAATTTTGTCGAAGGCCTGATCGCACTTGTCATCCCATTTGTGCGCTACCCCCTTGTGGAGTAGGTGAGAATATGGGATTGAATTGTCTGCTAGCTGAGCTATGAACCGACCGATGGACTGGAGCCTGCCTTATAAGCCTTTGAGTTGTTTCAATGTCTTAGGTGCCTCCATCTCGAGGATTGCCTTTACCATAGCGAGATCTATTTCAATTCCTCTCATAGACACAATGTATCCCAACAACTTCCCTCATTGTACACCGAAGACACACTTCTTTGGATTAAGGAGGACCTTGTATTCCTCAAGTCTGTCAAAGATGGCACTTAATATTGCTATGTGATCCCATCTCTTTCTATATTTTTCCAATATTTCATCAACATAATCTTCCACAGTCTTATGGATCATTTCATGAAAGATTAAGGTCATGGCCCTTTGATATGTTGCTCCAACGTTCTTCAGGCCAAATGACATCATGTTCCAGCAATATGTCCCCCATGGACAAGTAAAAGCTATTTTGTGTTGATTTTCTTTGGCTATCATGATTTGGTTATACCTGGAGAATCCATCTATCAGTGAAAGCATCTCATGTCCCGTGGTCATATCTATAATAATATCAATGTTGGGAAGCAGGAAGTCATCTTTGGGACATGCCTTATTCAGGTCTCTAAAATATGTGCATATACAGATGCCCCCATCGGGCTTTGAAATAGGAATAAGATTTGATACCCACTTCGAATAGTTGATTGGTTGTATGAACCTTGCATCAAGTAGCTTCTTCAATTCCATTTTTACTAACAAAGCTATCTGGGGATGGATTTTTTTGAGAATTATCTGACGGGCTTTGCTTCGGGGTAAATTGCTAGATGGTGGACCAAAATCTTTGGATCAAGCCTAGGCATGTTGGCATAACTCCATGCAAAGTTGACCTTTCTCTCCCTTAAGAAAGTAGCTAGGAGCTCCTATTCTTCTGACATCAATGATTCAACATAAAATGTGATATGCAGAGTTTCCTCTGTTCCCAAGTTGACTGGGTTGCACTTCTCGGCTAGAATTGCTGACTTTTCTTGATGTAGAGCATTGAGAGGAAGATTGAATCCTTCATCATCGGGTGCCTCAAAGAGGTTTTCACCATTGGATACATACTTTGTTTTTACTATTTTTGGGTCAGAGAGTGCCATAGTGTGGTTTTCACTCAAAGACCTTGAGATTATTCTCAAGTTTTCGCTTTTGTGACTAAAGGATTCAATCATCTCCCCATAGTAAGCATGTGTGTCCATGATGATATCAAACCCAACCTTATGATCTTCGCATGGTACCACGTTCCGCAGTCCCATGAATTCCGAGAGTGCCTCATCGTTTTCGAAAGTGTCCAGAATTGGCGGTCCTTGTTGGTTGTAATCGATGAGCTGAGGGTAGACTAGGTTGATTTCATGGGCCTGACTAGTTGAATCAAATGACACGATACTAATCATGAGGAGAGAGGAATTATCGAAAAGCATAGGTAAGTTAGTTATGGCATCTTCCTCATCATCACTATTACTACATACATCGGTTATGTCAAAGGTGAAGTTGTCTAAAGGCAGACCAGTGGATACGGGTAATTGAAGGGCAGCTGGAAATTGCTGAGGAGTTTTGACCTTCTTAACCGGGGGATTTTGGCCATGTATGGTTATACTTGGAGGGGTACATCCAAGGTGAAGATTTCTCATTCATGTCTTAGGAATGATGGGTACTAGAAGTTTGTTGTCATTCTATCCAAGCTTTCTGTTTTTGTCATAGCCCATGGCGAGCATCATTTGTAAACCTTTACTACTATCATCCATAGGTAGATCAACTACCGGTCTATTGTCTTGGTACAGGAGATGGGATGAGTCCTCTTCTATTACTTCCCAGTTGAGATCTCCCCAACTTCTGAAGCTAGAGGAGCCTACTGTGAAGGTTTAGGATGAGGAAGCATCATTTGATTGTGGTCATTCTCGTGACCTAGGAGATTGTGGTAACTCTCCTACCACAAAAGAATTTTTTGGAATTGTATAGTGTCCACACCCATTGTCCTGGATAATGACCTTAATATTGGAGATGGTGGGAATGGTGGGTGTCTCTATCGCAAAAGTGGAGGCAAGAGTAGCTAGATCAATGTATGGAGTTGAAGGGCCTTCATCATTCTCAAGCAATTGGGGGATTTTATAATATTTTGCTTCTAGGCTCTTGTAGTAAGAAAAGGGTTCGAGATCCCCATGGATCATGACCTCTTGGCCTTGGTATGTTAACTTGACACATTGGTGGAAGGTTGATGCCACTACTTGCATCCCATGGATCCACGAACGCCCTAGGAGAATGTTGTAAGGAAAATCAAGGTCAAGGACCTGACAGGTGGTTTCCATAATTGCTGGTCCTACTTGAATAGGGAGTTGGATAGTGCCCTAAGACACTCTTTCTTGATCAAGCCCTAATTGTGATGCCTTTTCCTTTTTCAATGGAATCCTCTGAGATTCCCAAATTCCTTATGAGCTTGAGGGAACAAATGTTTAAACCTGTACCTCCATCCACCAAGACTCTCTTGACTTTGTTTTTATGCACTAGGACCTCCAGATGGAGTGCACAATTGTGAGATGGTTGGGTGGGAAAGTCTTGATCAGAGAATGTAAAAATATTTGGGGTAATGATGTTTCTGACCATAGCTTGAAATTGTTCAACATCAAGATCCGTGGAGATGGTGGATGAAGCCAATGCTTCTTCAAGGATCTTTTTGTGAGCTGATGATATCTTCAGTAACTCCATGATGGAGATATGAGTTGGGGTTCTTTTCAACTAATCAAGGAAATTATAGCCACTAGGAATGGATCTCAGGTTGGAAGTGGGCACTCTAGGAGGCTGAGATGAGCATGTGATGGTGATTTTTCTTCCTCTTGTGGTGACTCCACAATTAGCTTGGGCTCCTTTGATGTTGATAACAGTGCAATACTCATCTAGGGATGCGATGACATGGTCGTATACATGATTCACACTTTTAAATGCACCCTTCCCCTTATCATTGTTATTATTCCCTTTGTTGTTATGATTAGGCATCAGATTCATGTAGATCTTGAGATTTTGATTTCCTGTTGGTTGTTCCACATTTATAATTTTATCGTCAATGAGGTCTTGAATCAAGTTTTTCAACCTCATATAACTGGCAGTTGTGTGCCCCTTGATTTTGTGGAAATCACAAAGGTGATTTTTGTTGTACCACGGTGGCTTTACCAAGGGCTCTTGATAGTTGTCATAGGTGGGGATTGTGATGATTTTTTCCTCCACCAGTCTCTTCATGATGGATTCAGCTGATTCTCCAAAGGATGTGTACTTTTGCTTGGGGGAGTTTTTGATTCGTTGGGGTGGCCCCCTTTGATCATTCACATTGTTGACTGTTTGATTGCCCAGCTGCTGAATCACAATGTTAGCTTGATGATTGTTTTGATTGTTATTTTGGGGTTGTTGCTGGGGTGCTGGCGTGTTTTGTTGAGGAGCAATGATGACAAATTTGGCGTCGACAACACCATTGTTGGTAATGTTTCTATTTTTCGTCCATGTACGAGGTTTGTCATTATAGCTGGTGCATGGGCGATTGTTTGGCTGTTTAGGATATGTGGGTGTCCCTCCTTGTGTAATAAGGGCTCGTTCAATGTTAAGCGTCTTGGAGATCAATTGGTCATATGTGGTGATACCTTGCACCTTGAGATGAAATGCCAAGGTTCCTTCCAAATTGGAGATGATGGTGCAAAATTGTTGTTCTTCTGGCATGACCCATTTGCTCCTATTGGCCTTGGATTGCCATCGTTGTAGGAAAGAAGCAAATGATTAGTTTTTACCTTGATAAAAGAGCTGGTAGTTCCTCTAGATTGACATCCATACCGATATTGAATACGCAATTTTTTATGAATGCGTCTACTATCTCTTGGAACTTTTTGATGCCAGGAGGAAGGCAGGAGAACCACTCCATGGCGTGGCCAGCCAAACTTCTAGGAAATAGCCGCATCAAATATGTATCATCATATGCGACTTCCATGCAATGTACTTGGATTTATCTGATTTGATCTTCAGGGTTTCTTGTCCCACAATAATTATCAAATTTGGGGATTTCAAATCCCTTTGGGAACAATTTCGTTGCAAGATTCCTATCAAACGGATAGGGACACAAGTTGTTGGGTGTCTTTATTGTTTTCCCTGACTAAAGATCAAGCACTTGCTGCTAGAGCAACTTTATTTGCATTGTTATGTCATCTTGCGAATCAGGGGGTGGGATGAAGGTGTTATGTAGTGTTTAAATTGTTGAAGGGATGGGTGGATTGGCTGGTGTGTTGGTGGATGGTGTTTGCATGTTTTGCTGCGCCAAGTATGCTTGTACTTGCTATTGTATCAACAACGCTTGTTGTTGGTCTTGTTGCTATTGTGAGCTAATAATGCCTGCTATTGAGCTTGCTATTGTTGTTGTACCAACAATGCTTGTTGTTGGGCTGCTAGTTGGGCCGCTTTTTGCTACTCTTGGTATTGCTTCAACACTTGCTGGTATGCTTGTTGTTGTGCGAGGTACTGTTCTTGCGCCTGTGCTTGTGCTTGTGCCTATGATTGTTGAGCTTGGTATTGGGCTCGAGCTTGCGCTTGTGCTTGAGCTTGGGCTTGTGCTTGTTGGGAAGCTTGTTCAATCTATGTGGCTTGTGCAACCTGCGTGGCTTGAGCAACTTGGGAAGATTGAGCGGCTTCAACGGCTTGCGCTGCTTGAGTGGCTTGCACTACTTGAGCGGCTTGCTGTGCAACTAATTGTGTTTGAGCTTGTTGAGTGGCTAGCTGCATCTTGTCGGTTTTGGATTTGCTGGAGTGCCTTTTGATAGGCAGCTTGTTGAGCGACTTGTAACATGATGCTATATTGGTTTGACATATTTGTGTTTGGTGGTGGAGGTGGTGGCAGATTTAGAATGGTATTTGTTGCTATGATGAAAGGCACCGTTGTATTGATGATTGGGATTTATGTAGTGGATGGTGCGATCGATATGCTTGGTCCTTGAGAGACCATGTTTTGAGGTATTTGGGGAATGGTTGTTGATGTGGTGGTTTCTTGTGTTATTGGGATGGTAGCCATCTATTGTTGTGATATCGATGGCAAGATGGGAGGATTCAGTATGATGCTTTGATTGATGATTGGGGGATTGTTTTGAATGAGTGGCGGAAACATTGGAGGTAACCCCAAACTGAGAGTTGATGTTGATGTTGGCGGCAAGGGTGGAAGTGGTGGAAAAGTGAGTGTCATACTTCTTTGGGGAAATGATGAAGATGAAGGGTCAAAGATGCCCCCTAGTCCAAATAAGTCACCTTCTCCTTGCGAGGTCATAGGGAGAGAGGTTTGAGGTGTTGCGTGAAATGATGATGATGGGTTATTAGGATCATGAAATATGAGGGGGACATATGGATGTAATGGATTTTGGGGTACGGGTTCCCCAAAGATAGTGTTTGCATCCAAATCTTGATTACTCACAAGGGGGTGTGTTTGTAGTGCATTGAGAAATGTGCTCCCTTTGTTAACAATGGGTTGAGTTGGAGCAATGGATGATGTAATTTGGGGGATGGGTTGAGTGATGCTTTGGAATGGAGGTGTGGATGAAATTGGAGGCATGGTTGAAATTGGAGGTGTGGATGAAATTGGGGTCATGATCCCAAGAGGTTGTTCCACAATGGTGCTTACATCGTAATTGGAAGGGAGTTTAGCCCCTTGTTTTGCTAATTCAAGCATATATTGTGAGGGATGGAGCTTCATCATGATGCTAACAATCCTATGATTTTCAGGATTTTGGACCATTTCGATGATCTCATCTTGTGTCATCCCGAAGAAATTATTGGTGATATCCTCTACTTGACCTTCCTCTTGTGGATTTTGTGATGATGAAGGAAGATTAGTTAGGGGATTGCTTGATCCAACGTGATTCATTTCGGAATTGGTTTGGCTTAGGTCACTTAAAGTTGATGTTTCTTTGTTGGTCTCCATGTTCTTCTTGTGTTGCAATCTTGTTTGAACCATAAAATGAGGCTCAAAAGAGAAGATCTAGGATGATTAAGGATCAAAGGTGTGATGGTGAAATGCATGAATGGTGGATGATACAAATGATTGAATTCTTAAAATATCTTGAGGGGGATGCTAGACCTTTGGGAATTTTTGGATTCTTGGATTCTTGGATTTTGATTTTGATTTTGACCTTGATTTGATTTCAGATTGCTTTGATTTTGGATAATGAACAAATAGATCCCAAGATGTTGGATGTTATCTATGGGATAAACCTGTTCACAAGATGATCATTTGACTAAGTGCAAGAAGAATGACACATCGACCTACACTTAACCAAACAAGGTGATTTGATGATAATTCAACTAAGTATATGGAGAAGGATATATCTACACATACTTAGCCAAACAAAATGTTTTGATGTTTTGATTCAAGGATTTTGATTCATGGATTTTTGCCAAAAAAGTCCAGCATAAAGGATGGTTTCAAGATTTTCAAGAGTTGTTGGTGAGATGGTTTTTGATTTGATGTTTGAAAGATGGATGAAGGTTGAATTTGATCCTATGTGTACCTAAAAAGACTCTTGTTTACAAGACCTTAGTTTTGAAGAACACACTTTACTCTAAACAAGATGTTCAAATTGTTGAAAAAGTATAAGATTTTGACAATAATAAAATGAGTACAAATTGGGATTGTTTCTTGAAGCCCTTATGTAAAAGTTGAAAATCAATCTTTGTCTGAATTTATAGAGCATTGAGAGACGCTTTTGATGATCTTTTGGACTAAGAGCTTTTGACTTTGGTTTCCGGATTTTGATTTTGCGTGAAATCATTTGAGACACATGTGTGGGGTTCAATTGTTCTTAGCTTTGCTTAATGACTTCCTTTTACAACAAACAATTCTTGATTAGGTTTTGAACTAGATGTCTAATGTCTAAACTTCTTCTCATCCCACAAAGTATGTTATGTGGAACTTCAATAAAATCAAGGAAAAAGTTACCTATTGTTGACTTTAGCAAGAAAATTGAGATGTAAATCCAAATGTTTAGAAACCTCTAGGGATAGAATCCCTAGGGCAAGCAATAACACTTGAATTTTGTCAAAGATATTTGCTTCCTAAAGGGTTTGAAATTTTGATGATAATGTTGAATGTTTGTTTTCCCAATGTTTACGATCAAACAAAGTGTTTTGTTTCCAAGAACATGCACAACCCTATGGATATGAAAGATTGTATTTATTGAATCCCCACTTGGACAAGTCCAACTACACCTACTTTTAGCAAATGGTTAGATGCTTGACCACACAGGCTCCCCCTTACAGTGCACTCACTTTTTGGGTCATCCAAGCATCATTACCCATGAATCTCCCATGGCATACTTTCCATTTCTACTAAAAGTTGTAAAATTATGGGGCGGCTTTAGAACAACCATTCTTGCACCAACAAATAGATCAAGGATTTTGGCCATTTCTAAACAAGGGTTTTAATGCAGGCATTCCATTCATGGGGGACCATCCATACGACGAGAGACCATTGTTGCCCTTCTTGTCAGAATAATCCTCGTGATATTTTCCTTTCCTCAAGTACCCACACTTATATACCAGTTGGAAGTTGCTTGGTTTTAGCGTGTTGCCAGTTGGGTCGTTCCCTTGGGTGATTAATTTTTCCCACAAGGTAGGCCCTCTAAGATAACACAAAAGTGAGCAAACACATCCGTACTTCGATCGATCTTTGTTGAGAAACAAAGAGAGAACACACGCGATATGTTCCACTCACACTCGCAAGATTTGTCATTTTTTAATCCCAAATAAAATGTAGAGGCAATCACTTACGCAACTTAATGTAACCAAAATCCTTTTGATTCTCAAGATCACCATGAGGCACGAGAGAAGCGCATACGTCTTTTGATGATATTATTTTGAGTAAGTGATTACAAAACAAAGATGCACATGTTCATTTTAAATCCTCAAAGCAATGATTTGATTCATTGTAAAGCACCAAAACAAAAGATGAAAGTTGTTTGTTCAATTGTTAACCTTAAACCAAATCTAGTAAATTTGTCTAAAGTTATTTTTAACCTTTTTCCTTGTTCGTTTTAATCCCAAATTGAAAATTAGTGAGTCCTAGAAGCTTCAAGAGGTAAAATTATTAAGTTTGGAATTACTTCTAAAAGTATCTAAAGACACTTGATACAATGGACCAATAACGTTATATTTCAAATTTTCTCTTTACTCCTTCCTTGCTCCCACTTAAAAACTAATTAATTCAAGAAAATAGAGGCAGAAAACCAGTAAGTAACTCCAAATGATCAAAAGCAAAAAAAAACACATGTCAAAAAATTGAAATTTGACTTTTTACTCCACCCCAACGATGCAACCCGCATATGCGTTGCTATTTGAGAAAATCAGTGGCGCTGTATAGTGCTGCTATGTCTGCAAGCGATGCTCTGCAGCAGGACAGAGAGCGTGATGGCGGCACAATTTTGATCAACGACACAGTTTGAAGTTTGAAAATGCTAGTGCCCAAGAATTGAACCAATGTACCAGTTTGAAGATTTGAATTTTTGGGTGGGAAGATTCGAGTGATGAAATTTGGTGTTTGTAGCGTCACTGTATGGCATCGCTGGCCTGATAGTAGCATTGTATGACGCCGTTGAACTGATAGCGCCGCAGTTTCCTGTAGACACCAAAGAACATAAAAAAACACAAAATTTTGTTAAAAAACGTGATTAGAACTTGAGATTTTCCCTCCTTCTAGCGCCAAATGTAGAACCCCAATCCTAGACATGTACAAACACAAGAAACAAACACAATATTAGATCAAATGCAAGTGAGAATCAAGATTCCCCATGAAATTCATTTGCAAAGCTCAAATAGGAAAGAAAATGAAGAAAATGAACCAAGAAAGCAATGAAATCCTATTTTAAGATGCAAACTCTCAATCCCATGGGGGAATTGGTGCTAATTTGATGTGAAAATTGGCCCTTTCCCAACTCCTATGCAAGCTTGATGAAGATTTGTTGATGGTTGATCCACTTGGTGATGAAGAACAATGTGATTCCTTGATAAAATCTGCAATAACCTATCTAAGATGATGACAAATGATAAGGAATGGATAAAATTAGCTTTCAATGTGAAGAGAGTAACTTTTCTCTAAGTTGTGGATGCAAAATACAAAGGAAATCCTTTTATTTATAGAAAGACAAGATGGGGGAATGAGCAAAATGGAGTAATGTGGGATCATTCAACATCCAATGGGCAAGTGCCACTTGTCAAGATGTGAATGGAGGAAGCTTGAGCACATTTTAATGAATGTGCACAATAAATATTATTAGGTGGAATTTCAAATTTGTGAAATGACTTGTTGGAGGGAGAAAAGAATGAATTAAATGCCACTTGGCTCAATGCACAAGGACATGTAAGAGGGAATGAATGTCTTGTTGGAAGGACAAATCCACTTGGAGGGATTTTCAAACTTGGAGGAATATTCCCCTAAAGATGCCATGTTGAGAGAAAATAGGGATTTAATAAATTAATTAAATTTATTTTCATGTGCAAGTGGCAATATCTAGAGGATTTGGATGATTAGGATTAAATTAATCAGGATTTGATTAATTTAATAAGGGATTAGTTGATGTGACAATTTGATTTAGATTTTTGGGTTGATTTAAATCAAAGTTGAGAAGAATGTGATTTAGATTTAATTAAATAAAAGGATTTTGATTTATTTAATTAAAGAGGATGATGTTAGATTAAATTAAACAAGGCTTAATTTATTTAATTTAATGAGACGACTTTAGAGATTTAATCAAATAAAATGAATTATTTAATTAAATAGACAAAAGAGAGTTAATCAAATAACTTTGATTTATTTAATTAACAAGATAGAATGACTTAATCAGATAAATGATGATTTATTTAATAAGGGGACGAAGAGTGATGATTAGCTAAGAAGACGATTTAGGACGAAACAATGTTAGTAACTAGGATCAAGTGTGTCGATATATATTTTTGTGTCTACACAAAGAATAAAATTTTCCTATCCTAAGTTGAAACTAGCAAATTATGCATTGAATTTATTTAAAAATCTATAATTTTATATCTAGCTGTAGGAAAGCACAAACATGTTAAATAATGGTGTAGATTAAGAGATTATTTATGAAATAATTTAACATAAAATGTTATAAGTTAGAGGGAAAGTGTTTGAAGGATGATATAATTATAAAAGGAATGTTCCTACCTCTTCTTTATAATTATATTTTGTTCTCAACTCCTCAATGGTTCATGTTGCTTAAGTCATTTTTAAAAAATAGGAGTTTTGTGTACCACAAAGTGATGCACTTTATTTGTTCTTATTTTGTATCAATATTTTAATTTCATCATTTTTATCAAATTTTAAAACTAGAAGAACATGTGCATTAATAAATAGGCTTGTAAATACACTCATTTATAAAGTATCATTAGTTTACTTGCTTGGGAGTCATTTATTTTATAATTTTTCTACTGGTTACTATAAAATTCAAGGGGTGTGTGTGCAAAATATTTATTGTGATCAACACGAATGAACTTAATTATAAAGTGGCATTCATTTCCTTATCTTTGGGAATATAGGATCAAATGGGATGTTGTGATAAAATGAACTAACATAAAGTTTCACAACTCTAGGGGATTCTATAATAACATTTGGGACCATTTTGATGGTCTTTGTTTGTGGGTTCAACGACAACAAAACTTATTTCAATGTGCATTATTGATTTTTGGCTAAAATGAAATAGTCTTCTCCTAAAATTATACTAGAGATCAAATGTATATCATATAAGGAAATGTAGGTTAGAGATCATCAAATAAGCAAATGTATGTATATTGAATATAAGCAAATGCATGTATATCATATAAACATGTAAACATAAACAAACGCATACATACATGTAAATAGATTCAATGTATAAACATAACATGTTATAAGCAAAGAGGTCATCAAATAAGCAAATGTATGTTAGAGATCAAATGTATATCATATAAGAAAATGTAAGTTAGAGATCATCAAATAAGAAAACGTATGCATATTGAATATAAGCAAATGTTTGTATGTCATATAAACATTTAAACATAAGAAAACACATACATACATGTAAATAGATTCAATGTATAAACATAAACATGTTATAAGCAAAGAGGTCGTCAAATAAGAAAATATATGTTAGAGATCAAATGTATATCATATAAGCAAATGCAAGTTAGAGATCATCAAATAAGCAAATGCATGTATATCATTTATGCAAATTTAAGTTAGAGATCATCAAATGTCGAATACTAGAGATCATCATATAAGAAAATACATGTAGTAAAGATCATAAATCTACTAGTGTAGGGCCTAATATGAATGTTGACTCCTAGTCAAACGGCCATCTAAATGAGAACCCTACTCTGATGGATGTACCTAGCCCTGCAGATAAAATTGTGTACAAAATGTGTTAAATACATATAATATATTAAATAAATTTTATGAAAGTTATTTTTAAGAATGTACTTATATTTTTAAATATCTATCTAGATCTATGCATACATATGCATGTACATATACACATGAAAAAATAAAAAATTAAAACTCACATGTCCACTAGCAGCAAAATCATCCATAGAGTCGCGTCGATATACACAATCTGGACCAAGGCTAGGAGTGACATGAGGTATGTCCACCTACAATATATATACATATATATCAGTACATGAATATCTAGTTAAAACTAAAATTTAAAAATAATTAAAAAAAGAATTGAAACATGTACATGCACACATACATGCACATCATCTGATATTGGATGACCTAAGTCCTCTACAATGGTGGTCTCCACCATATCAACCAAATGGTCAAGTGACGAGTCAACATCTACATCCATTTGATCCGTCCCATGTCATGCCATAAATGATGAGTGAATAGGACTATGCCGGTGAGATGGCATTGGTGATGACAAATTGAGACCAATCAACATCTCAGTAAAACCCATAGTCCATGCAGCAACCGAATGATCTATAGGTGGATCCCGACATGCACTAGTGCTGGGCTGAGAGTGATGGGATCTTAGATGTGAAAAAACTCCATGTGCCAAACGATCTCTGACCTGCTCTATACTGATCCCATAGTCTGATGCGATGAAGGCATATACCTTCAAGAGGTCCTCAGCCAAACAATGCAGAGTCCTGTGTGCCATATCTCCTGTAAGTCTATCAAGTTGTGTGGGAGTAGGGATTCCCACCACTGTAAAAGGATCCATGGTGGTCCACTGTGCTGCAAATGGCATGGACCAGGAACGTTTAGACATCAAATACTGACCTACATGATCAGTAGATATCCTAGTGGTGGCAGCTACAATGTCACCTATAGTGTCAATTGCTTCCTTTTGGGAAGAAACGACAACCTTATTTGCTATGGGGGCCAGATTTGGGGTGAGAGTAGAGACCTCTCACCAACCAATACCCTAAACACTGGGGCTGGTCTATCTGCTTGACGATAGGTGGGCCTATTGGCAATCTTGCCATGCCTCTGACTAGCATATGATGGAATATCCAGGTAGTTGACTTTGAGGCCCAAATGGACCTCAACATACAACTGCACTGAACAAAATATAATGGAATCTGGTCATTGTTTGGATATTGACCATGTGCTGCAAGAAATCATGGGTAGATCAATGGGGCCATAACATGATCCACACATTTGGTGACTTGGTATCCCCTCACCTTATGTTGATTTTGATAGAATGGAAAACAAGTGTTTTTTTATCATTTCTTTGGTCACGACATCATGTATTTGTTTAAAGGGAGCCTCACCATGTACTTCTTCTCGCATGCAGGAAAGAATAACAACTACTCTATCAGGGGAATATGCACTAGTCTGTCCAAGTTAATCTCTTAGTTTTTCTAGGCTCTGTAATATTGACATGCAAACTTCTAACTATATCCCTGTGTTTGCACCGTCTGTTAATGAGTCTCTCAATTTATTAATATCATTAGTAGTATTTGCAAACAAATATTTTGGAGGTGGAACATCTGCATTTTCCATGTTATATATGTATGTACACCTAGAGGAGCAATGAGACCTTGGTTAATATATCTAGATCTAGGGAATAGAAATCTAAAACAGTTCTAAATAAATTTACAAGTGTGCACATGATATATATATATATATTGAAACTATAGGTTGCCAACATATAAAATATGCATCTTAAATTAGATTTGTATATGCAAGATAATATCACTAGTAATTTGAATGCTACTTGGGATGACAAATAGAGCATTCACTAGTTCAAATAATTCATCTAATCATCAATAATATTTTCATATCATTAACAAAAAAACATTCAACATCTATCATAGTTTTTAATAATCAAAACATTCAAATTACTAGATTGCACACAAAATATAATCTAAAATAGTTCTAAAATTTAAATTTACAAGTGTGCACATGATACATATAAATTGAACCTATAGACCTTGCACACATATAAAATATACATCTTAGATTAGATTTGTATATTCTCTTTAATATCACTAGTAACTTGAATGCTACTTGGGATGACAAATAGAGCATTCAGTAGTTCAAATAATTCATCTAATCATCAATAATATTTTCATACCATTAACAAAAAAACATTCAACATCTATCATAGTTTTTCATAATAAAAACATTTTCACTATTTTATTTAATTTTCTAAACATTTTACTTATTTAATTTAATATATTTATCAATTTATAATTCTTAGGTTCAAATATCACCCTTCTAGAGATCATATTAGATGGATTCCTCCATAAGAAACTAGGTGAAATTTTAATTTTGATGGTTCTTTGAGGGGAAACCTAGGGCACTCTAGTACAAAATGTGCCATTAAAGACTTAAAAAATCTTCGTAAAGGTTGCATCTAAGATTTATTTCCTAGAACTAGTAATAAAGGGAAATCATCATTACTTAACATTGGTGGTCATATGCGGAAGCGGCTGCAGCCTATCATGGTCTCAAATTGGCTCAAACTAAAGGCTATAGGAAAGTGTGGTTGGAGGGGACTCTCTGAATATCATAAATAATTTGAAAAATTGCACGTCCCCCTCTTGGAATATTGAGTCTTTGATAAGGGATTCGATAGATATTTTGAAATTCTTTGATGAGTTTTATATATCACACATCTTAAGATAAGGTAATGGGTTAGCGGACATTTTCGCTAACATTGGTGTTAAAGAATTTAGGGAGTGGGGTCTTAATGACCCTCTTCCTATAGAGGCTATTGCAACTTTGAACCATGATTGCTGATTTTAATTCGATCAACTTCTCATTATGGTTGGCGGCGTGCATGCCTTTCTTCACGTGGCTAATTGTGATGAGAAAGGATGGTATGCAAGATTTGAATCAAGAGATTAGTACGGGAGTTGGGTGTTGTAGGAAACAAAAATCTAAGGTCATTATTATCCCTTGCTCCATCTTTGGTCTCACATGAATTCTGGGTGGTCTTTGTATTATTTTCCAAAGTCTTCTTTGTTCTATGCTTGGAACCCTCAAGTTAGTTATTGTTAATTGTGGTGAGATGGGTGGAGACAAAAATCATGCTGAACCCTCCTCATGCAAAGCTGCTAAGAAGAAGGAGGTATGGCAAGTGCTAGAAAATGGAGGGTTAACACCCTACTTGGAGAAACTCCAGTGTAATAGTCCTCAGGTTACAGATCTTTTTGTTAAAGGATGGAATGCGAAAGTGCTTAAGCATTATTTGAGGTTAATGAAGAATTTATTGTTGGTATAACTGGTCTGCCTATGGACGACATGGAAGTCTTTAGGGATAAAAAAAGAGGCACAGACTGCTATGAAAATATTTTTCAAAGATGATGAAGAGAAGAATTTGAGGATTGCAAGGAGTGGAAGATATCAGAGAAGTTCTATTAAGGCATTATGGGGGGATGTTGCAGAGGATATTATGTGCTACATTATGTTGGAAGGCTATTTTTCTGCGATTAATGCATACCATTTCATCCTGCTTAATCACTTCCGACACAAGAAGAGGGTTTCATTCCCATTCTATCTTCTGATGTCTCTTGATTTGGGTCTTAAGGACCATAAGAAGAATTCAAAAAATCCTGTCTTGCATGTTGGGTTAATTCTTCTCATCTCTGATTATGCGAAGAATTTTGAGGTTGCTAAACCTATGGTCACCCCGAAGGGTAAACAGTCCAAGCTTGCTGAGGAGTATGAGATTGTGTCTGAAGAGAAACTTGCCAACAAAAAAGTCAAGAAAAAGAAATTGATTTTGGAAAAAGAGTCCGAGTGGAAGGAAGATGTGGACTATGTTCCTAATTCACCTGCTTCCCTGGAGGGGGGTCCACATTCCCTTGCTACGAGAAAGAAGAAAAAAGGGGTTCCTTGTGCTAGTGAGGGTTATTTACCTTGTAGCGAAGAAATTGTTGTTGTTGTGCCAAGTAGGGGTCCGAAGGTAAAGAATGACTTGTATGGGGAGGCCTCCTCGCTGCCCTCGGTTGCTAAGTAGAAGTTGGTTTTGGGGAAAGGAAGCGAGAAGAAAAGGGTTTTGAGGACCGCGAGCCAAATTTTGGAAAAGGACCATCCTCTCACTATTGCAGGAAACCTCTTTGCTGATGATTCCCTGAGTGTCAAGCTGGTTATGCAGATGAAAGATAAGTTTGGTGAAGTTGTTGTTGTTGTGGATATCTAGGATGTGGATTTGGAGAGGATCAAGAAGAGAAAGGCGGTGGCGGAGGAAATTGCAAGCTCTAGTTGCAAACTCAAGTCTCCGATTGCTGTTGAAAAAGGTAAGGACACCCCTACTGGTCAGGATAGGGTTAGTTCCTCTGAGGAGGAAGATGCTTTGGGAAAAGGGGTTTTCAATATTGATAGAGAAGATTTTTCTGATGTGCTTGGATCTGCTCATGAGGGGTCCATTGTCTTGTTTAAGCTTTTTAAATGGCTTTTTCATGAACTCAATAAAATTAATGTCAAAGTTAGGGGTGTGGTTAGTAAGGCTAAGGGGTCCTCTATCCAAAATTAGATAGATGAGTTGTTTGACTCCTTAAATACTGTGGCGGACACTATTGCAGAGGAAACTCTCAAAATGAAACAAAATCTTGAAGGTAGAATAAATCTACTATGAGACGATACTGTTATGAGAGGAGGGGAGGTGCATAAATCTGCTAGTAAATTTGAGTCTATTGCTGTCACTTCCCCTGTGGTTAGTGCTAAGTAGTGTAAGGATAGTTTCCTTGCTGAAGAGGTTGTTGCTACTACTAAGCTGATGGAGGAGGAAGGTGTTGTTGGGAAGGTGGTGAGAAAGGTATTGTTTTGATTTCAGAGGTAAATACAGATGGTCCTAGAGGTAGGACAAGGAAAAAAACTAAAGCTCATGTTGGGGCTTCTGGGAAGGATATTTTTGATGTTTGTGATGATGCTCAGAAGGTTGTGGCTAGCGACGTGGAGGCGAAAAATATTCTGAAAAGCATGTAGTGTTGTTGTTGGGTGCCTCTTTTTTTGGCTGACTTTTTGCTGATGGGTCACTACTGTTGGGCTATTTTTTGGCTTAATGTTGTTATCTTTAATTTCAACTGCTTTTTGATGTAAAGGGTTCCAAGGCCCCTTCAAAACCCGTTTTTATCTCTAATCAAAAACATCGATGGTCATGTAAAATCAATTTAGTCATTATTGAAGGATATTCAATGGAAACTATATTAAATAGCATCATGAAATGATAATTGATCAATTAGAAGAAAAACATCATATACTATATGAGGCATGGGAAATTGTTGATTCACCAAAATTATTCTCTAAGTATGTTGCTTCCATGAAGGAAACAAGACGACACGTTTCTTTTCAAATCAAGGGATTTATCGTATGAATGATTAATAATTGGAAATTATATGTTAAATAATGGTGTAGATTAAGAAATTATTTATGAAATAATTTAAAACATAAAATTTTATAAAGAGGGAAAATGTTTGAAGGATGATATAATTATAAAAGGAATGTCAATAGTGGATTGAAATAAATTCTCATCAAAAGAAGGTGAAAGTGTATTAGTTGTAGTTATATGAATGTAAGAATTTAATATCAAATGATTTTTAAGGCATAGGAAAAATTAGAAATTTAAGAAAACAATGAATAAAAATGTAGCTATTTTACTAAGAATAGCTCAGAACACCTCATAGCCACTACCAAAATGAATCAAACATAGGTAGGAAAAAAAAACACATGGAAAATAAAAGGGAAAGGAAAATTTGAGTACATTTCTTCAAGATGAAGCAAAAGTAAAGAAAAATGAGAAAAAATCTCCTAGTCACCCTTTGAATCTAACAAGAGAGTGAGAATGCATACAAGAATCTTGGATTGGCTTTGGAGGACCAAAATAATGGAAAATAAGGATATATGGTAAATAATATATCAATAATAATAAGGATGAAACATTCTAAGAAAACAAAGGATAATGTGAGGAATAAATCCAAGAAAGCAAGAACTTTATAGCCCCATGTCAACACCACTATTTTGGCCACCAAGACTATGTATAAATGAACTAGTGGTTATAAAAAAGAGGCTTGAAGCTATAAAATCAAAAGGGATAATATGAGGAATAGGGATAACATGAATACAATATGAATGAAATTAAAAAATCCAACTAGAAACTATTAAGAGATTAAAATAATTAATGAGAAAGTAAATAACTTGCAAAATATTGTGGAAAATGGGCTCCATGAGTTGATCATGATAAAATAAGATTTTGACCACTTAAAATAGTAGAGGAAATTAAATTAAATATTATAGAAGGAAGATATTCACTAAATAAAAGAAATCTATCCTACAATCAAAACAAGGAGGAAAAATACAATTAGACATAAGATCAAATTGACAAGCCAAGTCTTAGGCACAAGTAGTAAAAGAATTATCAAATAAACTGTTGAGTCTCAAAAATGTAGGTTGCAAATCCTAAGAGGATGCCAAACTCTATGATAAAATTTGCAACATTCTTGAACCAACGAACGAAGTTAACTTATGTGTTTGGTAACTCCCCGCACTTCAGACTCTGCTAACCTAGGTGGGTATACCTTTATAATGAAGCAGATTTGGAAGAATGTATGATTTGGTTGAATTTGTGGATCTATCACAGTGGCATAAAGTGTAATAGATTAAAGCTTGCTGACTACTCTTACTCCTAGTATTAAATCTAAAATGTGAGTGTTTTGAATAAGATTTAATGAAATTCTTAAAATGGAATTGGTATGACCAGTGCCTACTCCTATTGGGCTAATGGAGTCAAGAGGTGAAAGATATGTGACTTACTTACTGGCTATAATTCTAATTGCTTGGCACTTGTGACTGTTTATACCTTGTATAAATGTGCAAGAATGCAATTATCAAGTTCTTATCGATCCAAATGACCTTTTCTAGATTACTGTAATTAATTAAAAGAATTTAATCCTTCCTTGAAGGAGTTAGTTAACTGAACCACACAAGAACATCAAATGTGCCTTGATAAATTGAAAATATCCTTGACACATCAATTTAAATAATAAGGAAATGTCAACTCCGAGACAACTTGATAATATTTTTCAATTAATTCAACAAACAATTGACACCATAATTGGATCACCAAATTAAGTCTTCCTGTCCATTATATTACTTCAAAATATTTTGCAATACATAGCACAATGTTTTGTTTCGGAAACTGTTCAACCTATCCAACTACTGATGATTTCCTAACCTACTGCCTATTCCTAATTCTAATGGCTCATGATCTTTGATGATATAATTTCACTTTACATATATACATTGCTTTTTTAGGGTTACAACCCTTTGCACGCTCGTCAGCTGCAACTCTTCATCTTATTTTAATTAGTTTCCTTCGGCAAATTAAAATAATTTAACTTTAATCTCCATCTTTACATCTTCGTGAAAAAATAATTTGGATAATTATCCTTTGCTGGCCACTTTTGTACTTTGTTTTTACTTGTGCACTTTCACCCGAAAAATACTCTTTTGGTGAAAACAATTATCTGCTTAGTGACTTTTCATTTTTTGATTCCCTTGGTGAAAATATCTCACTTTTAATTTTACTTGTGTACATTCCCATCATATTCCTCGGGTAAAAATAACTACCCACTTTGCACGCTTTTATTTTCATTTAACTCCTTTGGCCAGAATATCTCATACTTTGGTGAAAATATTTTACTTTTCAATAAAATATTTTAATTTATACTTTACATTATTTTATCTCCCAAAATAATATCAAATTCCTCCCTCATAAAAATATTCCTTTGCGTAAAATAATTACCCACTTCATAATTTAATCAATTTCCTTGTGAAATGACTTTGAGTGAAATTAATATTTTTACATCAATATTACGCTATACTTCACTTAATTATTAATCGCATTCTTTGGCAAGAGAGTGCCATCGTCATATCATAGAGACTACGCCCTAACTCCTGCCGAAGTCTAAGTCTCTCGCCGATTGAAGTTCTTAAACTGATTTTTTGCCCTTTCGGGGTATCGGGGAGACTTGACTCTTATCTCCCGCCGAAGTTCACTTCTCTCTCCAATGCTTCTCTTTTGTCATTGTTTTACTCCTTTCTTCTTCTTTGGGTTTATCAGAGGGACCTAACCTTTTGTCCCATTGATAGGCGTTTCTCTTGCCGACGAGCTTTTTCCTTTACAACACTGCACCATTTTAGATTTCTTGTCTTGGCTTTGATGGTGGTGCGAGAAATGCTAGTCAAATGCCTTCACAAAATCTTGTTTCAGCGCAAGAATACTAGTTGTTGTAGCTATAGTATACTGATATTAGGTTTTTTAGTATGGGAGTGTGAGGGAATTCTTTCAATCATGTGTACATAGTTCTTCAACATAAAAATTGCATTTCATCCTTAATTGCGTTTGAAATTATGATCCAATTTCAAATTTGCAACCACTTCGATCCCTTTGATGTTCTATGAGGAAATCAGCTGAACATTCTAGCTCGTGATGTGTAGGGCATATTTGATTCTAATGCCTCTGCCATTTCGATCTGAGAGTTTCAAATTATTTTGCAACAAATTTATTCTGTACACAATTTGCGATCATTCCATTCCACATTCAATGATATTCAGATTCTTCACAATATGCCCACTTATTATCGCTTTGCACCGTAGATTTGTAATTAAGACATGCCAAAATAATGTGGAATTCGCAAATTTGAAATAATTCCATCAATATCCTTATCGCGCAGCATAAACCCACAAGCGTGAAAGTCTATTTTGAGGAAGAAAATTACAATCTACTGGTAATATCCCGAGCACTTGAAACTTGACCAACACCTTCATTATTTTGGGTGTTTGGAACAAACTTTGCAAATGTTTTTACGCCTCCCATATTTCTTTTCTCCACTAACCTTTATGTTCTTAATAGCCTATGTCAAAACACTGTATGACTTTAGAATATTTCTTTCGCGCCCCTTTTCATTCAACAGAACTCCGATCTCAACAATGAGTTAATCATCCACTCAAGACGCCTCTTTTTATCATTACTTAGGGTAACAGTGTTCGGCCTTGCAGGTTTGGGCGTTGGACGAGGATCATCATACATGCTGCACTCTAGAAGCTCTTCATAACATTACGGGCAGTGGGATGGAGCTCGCTTAATAATTTACACTTTAGTCCTCCAAATTATCAAATTCCTTGGTTGTATTATATAAGTCTTGCAGTGCTTTTAAGCACTCACAGTGTTGTTCTCAATGTTTTCCAACTTTCGCCACAAGACACAAAACCTTTAGTGTTTCTTCAATCTATGAATCAATGAGAAATTAGGGCTGCCCCCAGATTGCTTAACACTTCTTGTAATTGCATGCCATTTATCGTATCTTTTCAAATTTCAAACCATCCACTTTGTCTAGCATGATTCCTCTGTATATGCTTGGTGGGCGTAAACCATTTTATGTAAATCCTGCTTAATCTATTTCACTCATTCAATGATTGCCTTGTCCAAATCAGCAATCTTCAAAGTGATCTTCTCCATGCAAAGTACTATGTTAAGAATTGGGCTCAGATTAAGTCCTTCATATATGTCAATGCAAGATTATAAATAGGAAGCATACTTCGTAGCCATTTCCCTTCACAGTTTTCAGAGAGACTGACATAAATCTCTTAGTATTTATTTTTGCAAATAGATTTCTTAAGTTCTATCCTCGTACTTATTTGCAAAAAAAAAAGCAAGTTCAAGTTCTGGTGCAGTGGTATGGGCAATATCTTTTACACTAAGCTCCACTAGAACAAGCGTCTCCAAAGCAACAACTGCATATTTTGATATTTTACTGAGTGGTCATTGATGCATCAGTCCTTAAGAATAAATTTTCCATAAATTTTCCATTGTACTGTTGTCATTCATATTGCAAAATATAATTTGGCAAAGCTTTTGCTGCATACGCCTGACACACTAGAAGTAATTAATTTCACATCCTCATATTTAGCCCTTACCAAAAGTTATTTGAAGCATTCTTGATGCCAAGAACCATAGTGTTCTTTTTGTATCTCTTTATGCAGCTCTATACTTGAATACCTGTTTATAGGTGGACTACTTGAATTCTGAAAAATAGTTGGTAGAATTCCTACAAACCCTTCACAACTTTTATGCTCCATCTATGCACAAGGATCAATAATGTCCTCAAAATGTTTGAATAAATTTAATGAGCCATTCAAAGTCCCTGATGAATTCTCGATACAATAATTTCGAGGCAACTGCTGGCAGCAAATTTGATCTATTCATTAATGACTTTGGATCACTGGAACTTAATAATTTGAGCAATGCCTTGTACACTTTGGAAAGTTAAATGTTTCTACCATCAACTCCTCTTTCTTAAATCTGGATAATTACATCCATGTAGATGTTGAATGTTATCTGGGGTGAAAATTTTGAAGTGGGTTCTTGTCAAAATTTTACTTTTGGGCATTTTGTATTGTGATTGAAATAAGTCAAGTAACCTCTAGAATTGCCTTGAAAAAATGGGTCCAACATTCTCCTAGGGCTATAAAAATGCACCAGCATTGTAATTGATGGTAGGGGAGTGTAGTTGCAAGCTAGATTGGTATGATGTTATCAGGTTTGCAAACTGTCGACGTTCAAAGTTGCATATTTGGCATTTTCTGCAAAACTGCCACTGTCAATTTTAGCTGAAACCCCTCACTTGCCCCTTTTGAAAAAATGTCAAATGTGATCTTAAGAAGCTATGACATTGAATATTGGCTTATTTAGGCATGGTGAACATGTGTAAAAGAGGGTTTTCCATCATTTAATTTTTTTCACCAAATATCAAGCACCAAAGTTGACCCTTTTGTAGCTTTCTGGAAGTGCAGTCTTCAAACTGGGTAAAATCTATTTGGATTTGATTTTGAAAAAATACCAAATGATGTCTTGAAGCCCTGAAAACTAGCATGAAGGTAGATTTTGGTGGGGAAAATCTGATACACCAATCGGTTTTTCATAATATCTTTTTAGTTGCTTAATATTGTTCTCCAAAGTTGGCCACTTTAACAAATTTAACACTGTGTAAACAACAAACCTTTGTAGGATCCTTCAACTTGGCATTTTTAAATCTTGTCCAAACTGATTGTAGGAAGCTGAAATCTGGCGTGCACATTCACATATGGTAGATAAACATCTGTGCAAGGTGATTTGGCATGAAAATGAACAGATCTAAAGTTATGATTTTTTAAAATGTGCTCCTGGGGCTGATTTTACAATTGAGTTTTCTAAGTGTTGTATTAAAATTTTCGACATGGCACCTTCAAATTTTTCCAAAACTTAAAGGTTCCAACATAAACAAAGATAGATCATAGAGAATCAGTTAAGGTACAAATGAGAGAAGAAAATGAGAGAGATGATAAGCTTGTAAATGTAATTTCTAAATTATTGAAGCAATATTTTGATGAGGAAACCAAAAAATTAGAAATAAACTTCCTCATATCCATAAAGAAAATTTGACAGGAGGAAGGGACATGCACATAATATTTATCATGAAAGTTACCATACAATGTACAAGAACATGATACTAAGGAATAAAGGTTTCTTATAAGTACACAACAAACCTAGATGAAGATTTAACCCTAGAACAAAAAGAAATAAATAATGAAAGAATAGGAGAAAATGAAGATTTAATCTTTGTACATATTTTTTCTATTACCTCAAATCTTCCACCAATATAAATTGAATTAGTGATTAATCAAAATACTAAACTTTTAAAAATTGAAAATTGAATAAACATTAATACCCTTCACTTTCACCTAATTGAATGATTAAATTGATCACATAATTTAAGTTTTAGTGAATATAATGAGGTCACATCTCAAATCAACTATCAATTACCTAAATTATCAACTTTTTGAAATTTTTTGTGATTTTGTGAATTTGTGACTTACTACAAGAATAAAGATGTCAAAAACTACTAAGGTGATATTCTTGTCATGTCATTATATTGAAAACCCATATTTCACCTGGAATAAGATCATTTGTATGGAATATTAGTTATCATAGATAAAGAAAATGTGATTTCTTTGTTTGGTCTCATCTACCATGAGTATCTTCAATGTTTTTGATCATTCCTCCTACTAACATTTTGTCTAATTTTATCTCAACTCTTGTTTTGACATTGAGGTTTTAAGTTAATATTTTATTTTCCTTTATGGTTTGGATCCTTCTTTTAGTTCTTAATATTTATCTTTTTCCATTAATTTAATGCTTGAATTTAGTTACAAATGGTCTACACACCTATTCCAAAGGCATGATATATAACACATGAACTCTATTTATGAAATTTGGTCTTTAGTTGTTGGATTCTAGTATGAATGTGATTTATAAGGTGGAATTCTTAGTTGAGTCTCTCAATCTTCCATTGTTTTTGATAAAGGAAAAAATGGGTTTTACAGGGACCCGAAACCATAGAGTTTATAGAAAATAGGAATAAGCATTAAAGTCACCAGAGACAAAGAGGCTGCAACAAAATAAAGCCCAAGAAACATAGCAACCACCAACCCAAGGCCAACAAGGGCCACCAAAAAAACCCAACCAAAAAATCCAGCAAGAAAACCCCAACTAACCTAAGAACTTAAGAGCTTCAGCAGCCTCAGCTTCAAGATTGTGCATTTCCTGAGTGCCCTTTTTTAGGACCTGGACATCTAGGGCATGGGAGGAGTCTTCCTCTTCATACTGGCTCTCATCCGCTTAGAAATACCTACATCCTCAATACTGTTATTGTCCTTATCCGCAACCAGGTCCACAACCAGAGAATCCTGATGTGAATTCTCTAGTTTCTCATACATTGCACTGATAATGATGGCATTATGTTCCACCATTCTGTGATTATGCTCCATAATAGTTTTCATAGTATTTTTCATTTTACCTATTTCATCTTCCAGCACTACAGGATTTGACACCATTTTCCGATGGTCGTTCGTCGGTCGTTCGACAAATCTCTGTCGGAAGAGCGACGCAATGGTGAAAATTTTTCCGTCGCAACGCCGACGAAAAATTAAACGTCGAAATAACGGCGAAGAATCGTCGGTCGGCAGCATCGTGACATACGTCGGGATTTTGTCGGAATATCGACGAAAACTTTGTTTATCCACCGACGAACTGCACCAGAAGTTCGTCGTCGGCTCGACGAAATGGGCAAACATTTAGCGTGGAAACATGGAAATTTCGTCGAAATAGCGACGAAATACAAAATTAGTAGCGTCGAAAGAACACCAAAAGTTCGTCGAATATGCGACGAAATAGGCAAGTAGTAGCGTCGGAAGAACACTAGAAGTTCATCGAATGTTCGACGAACTAGTCGTCGCAGCTATCGCAGCTATAGAAACTTCGT
>VDFB02058242.1:679194397-679242068 GCA_007258455.2 Sequoia sempervirens
GTAGACATCATAATTAACTACCAAGCTATGCCATTTTTCTTACCTTGTTATCTTCTTGCTACTAGTTTTGTTTCCTTCAATACTATATAATATGCTTTGATGTAATTAGATCTTATGATCTAACCTACAAAATTTGATGTATAAACTCATTTACTCTTAGTTTTAGCTAGTACAAAAATTAACGTAGAGTCTAAAACAACATGTGTCAAAGGGTGAAAAGTGTATACTAGTCACTTTTTACACTTACACAACTTTGCATGGGTGTCTTAATTAAACCATAATAACATATGGTTTTGATTGATTTGGCACTCCCACTTACCCTAAGTTCTAATTGACTCTTAGAAATGAAACCTTTATTTAAATAAATTCATAGAACCTAAATTATGAGTTCCTATATTGGGTCAAATTTTTTGTTGGATTTTTTATCCAAACCAATTTCCGCAATACAAATTTGATGCAAGAATTTTTAAAATCCAAATTTCACTTTATGCCCAAGCCAACATAATTTCAATTAGTCATTATGTGTCATCTCTTGCACCAATAACTTTCAAATTGTGCACCTAAGACAAGTATAAAAGGATATCATCCCCAAGTCATTTGCAATAAATCCTTTATCAAGAGAGAAAAATCATTGAGACAAATCTAGTGCATCATTTTTTCACAAGAAATCACCCTAGAACCACTACTCTATCAGTTGCATTAATCATAATAGCTATTTCATCAATATAGGATAAAATTGTAATTCTTAAATTAAATCACTTCAACATAAAATGAAATACATTACATTGTATCAAGTCTCAAATATCAACATCGATAAGGGCATGGTTTGATGGTCAAGTCACTTGGTTGTAGTGATGGCCACCAGGGTTCAAACCCTCACTGAGCCAAAGTTCCCGTAGGCCTCATGCCTTCGTTGGGCCATTGCACTCGTGGGTTTGGTAGTTTCTTGTACCTGGTTCATAGCTCCAGTCAAAAGCGTTTACCCCTAATAATATGGGTGTGTTGCACCTTTAAAAAAAGTCTCAAATATCAACCAAGTTTTAATAAAAAATCTAATTACTAAGGGGTGAATAAATATTTTTTATTGGCATGTGAACCATTAGCCTTTAAAAAATTCTTGCAAAATCCTTACCAAGGCTCTAACTCTTATAATCAAACCAATCGCCATGGACATTGTCTACCTAGATTCAAACAAGATTTATTAGAGGTTAACTCATTCTATAAAATCTTGTCCTAGCTTGGGAAATAACAAAGTAGGCCCAAAAACTTCTTAGAATGTACTTATTGTCAAATCAACGTTTAAAAAATAATATGACCACATTGGCTAGACATTTTCCTACCAAATTATCAAGTGGTTGGAATTTATTTCTAAATTGATTGCGTGTATATAGCTCCTATATTATAATATTATTTATCAACTAATTATATCTCATGATACATGGGGTATTCCTTTTGGCCTTGATAGCTCACTTTTTGATATGTAGAAATGGTTCCTTATAAAACTTGAAGCTAAATTTATAAATTATGAAGAAAATAATTTCTCAACTAGATTCAACTGGACAATGATATTCTCATCATCAACTACGTAAATTTTTCATGCTATTGGTTACCTTTCAAATATAATTATGAGAAGCTAACTAAACTAGTATAAGGCTTCCTCAACACTATAGAGGCATGTCAATATCCTTGTTGTCACACTAGAATGCACCCTATGGATAATTGGTGAAGCCAACTCTCCTTCTAATTGACACAATGGAAACACTCCTAGAGTCTATGGGTAACCTTTAAATTTGAGTGAATCTCTAGAGAGGGTTGGTTCCCTTAGCATACCACCTAAGACTAACTTCTGCTATAAGGAAAAGGGATAGAATTGAACTTAAAATTGAATATAAAACATAAAAATGAGGTGATACACTAGAATCTTTATAGACTTATAATTTTTGAAGCATACACAATATGAATTAAGAGGGCAACATGCAATGCACAACTCAAGTTTTCATATGTTTGCATAAGTATATCATAAAAATTCTAAAAGAAACATAATAGCATTGAGGAGGAAGATGTTTTCACAATTGAAACTTGCACAAATTTGATTAACACAAGCTATGACCTGCAAAATATATATGCTACTATTTAAAGGCAAAGAGAATGAGACTACAAACCAAGGATAAAGAGTTTTATCATAGGAAAAGATCAATCATTCCATAATGTTGCATAGAATACAACTTATGAGAAGGAAAAAATTGGTTGTTTGTTGATCAAAAGGTTTTACACCAACAAAAAATAAAAGTCTATTACAATAAAGATTATTCTTAGAAAAACTCTATTGAAAGTAATGAATAGTCAACCCCTATCTATTACAATGAAGTTCCTTGTTATAATGCCTAGAGATCCATTTTCAATGGCTAAAAGTGGAATTGCATGGTATTAGGAATAGAAATCTCATTGTTTTTTACATGCAGATTGTGTGATAACTGGGAGTCATCACCAATATCATGCAAAAGTTAATCACTGTAGTTAAACTTGGAGAAAATCATGGTTAACCTTTTCATGCAAGTGATATTTTTTCATGTAATTGAATATCTTTGTAGATGGTACAAAAATAACATGACAATGACACATTCTAAGCTTCAATTGACAATGTGGCACTCTATCAATAGCTTATTGTTGACTAGGAACCTAATTAGGAGTTGGAACATGATTAGGAACAAATGAGGGTAACTTTCAGGCCACTATATAACATCACACTAAGACAAAAGATATTAAAACTTACATGGCCCCAATGAGGTGTACTTGTCGACCTTTCGACACTTCAATGAACTTAAAAAAAATTATCAACGTTTTGACATTTTGACAAATCAACAAACCTTTAAACCTTGGCACCCTTTCAACCTTTCAACCTTTTGAGTTTTGAGCTTTGGGTTTGCACTATCCTTTCATTCCTTGACATCAGGCTTGGGCCATTGAAACCTCTAACAATCCATACTTAGTCTTTTCTCCTCTTTGTCATCCTAGCCCCATCTTTTCCCTTTTCCTTTTTTTGGTGATAAGGGCTCAATAAAAAGGACTTGTAAGAGATATAAATGCCATTTTGGAGGACAAGTCCTTTTTGGGGGAGAATTCAAACTTGTAGAATATTTCATCCTTTGATGCCTTTTTGAATGAAAAAGGGAGATTTATAAATTAATTAAATTTATTTTCATGAGCAAGTTACAAAAGCTAGAGAATTTGATGGATTAAGATTAGGATTAATTGGGTTTTGATTAATTTAAGAGAAGATTAGCTTATTTGACAATTTGATTTAGATTTTTGGATTGAAATAAATCAAAATGAGAGGAAAATGATTTAGACTTAATTAAATAAAGATTTGATTTATTTAATTAAAGAAGATGGTGTTAGATTAAATCAAATAAGGATTAATTTATTTAATTTAATAGAATGACTTTAGAGCTTAATTAAATAAAGTGAATTATTTAATTAAAAAGATACTATAGAAGCCAATTAAATAAAATTGATTTATTTAATTAATAGAAGAAGATGACTTAATCAAATAAAAATTGATTTATCTGATTAATAGATGAAATATGATGAATTTAATCAAATAGAGATTATTTAATTAAATGATTAGTAAAGGAGATGATTTAGGATGAACTGGTGTTAGTAAAATCAGGACCAGCTGTATAGGACTAATTAGTACATTTTCCATGTCTACAAAAATATTTTGCATTTGGGTAAATGAATAAGGTAGAAGAAGGAAAACTACAACATAAAAGTGAAATTGAACTAAATACCCACAAAATCTCTTAGATTGATTATCAATAGTGGGAAAACACGGGTGACACAAAAGTGTCAACAATCTTAATGAACTAGTTATAATCAATCTAAGGATCAATGTGGAAATAGTATAATAGAATCTTGTACTTAGGGCACATGCTTTATAGCTAAATGGATTGTCAAGGAATTTCATGAAGATTCATCGTAGAGGATCGTAGAGTAGCATTGTATAGCCACTATTGGTGTCCCCATCTCATGACTCTTAATTTGCTAGAAAAATAAAGTTCTTGGTCCCTAATTCAAAATAAAAAGCTTAACTTAAGTCAACAACACATAGAATATCTAACAAGTAGTTTCTTAACAACTTCCTTGGTTGACCAATCTCTTCATCATGGTCTAAGATTTCCTTAATCCTCGATTTGGAAGATCTAACCCATCAAATTAAAATATTGAATTGTTGCTCTCTATAAATAATTCAAATGAAGATATTTAAAAAAAAGAATTAAAATTATTTCATGACTTGTGGGTGTTCCCTAGCCTTCAATAGAAGACATGACAACATGTCTTCTGAGAATTTGAATTTTTAAAGTTAATGGAATGATCATCACTAGTTTCATTACTATGGTGCCATAATACCTCATAATAAATATATCCATATTTATCCTTGTAACTTCAAATAGTTGTTGATTCTCTTTCGTTCATTTGATGTATATATATATAAATTATTACCTCCCAAAATATAACCTAAGAAAAGAACTAATTCCAAATATAGTTGCTCCTTTCTTAACTCAAAATGGATGAAACTAATTTCCTCCATTTGGCACTCTAAAGTTGAATCCCAAGCCCATCTCACTACTTGAAAGTTGCTCCAATTTAGATTACCCATATGTGTTTATCTTTGAATTTAACCTTTCCTTTTATCCCTTTCACAGGTAGGAATTATGTAAACATGTATCTTAGCTTTGCTCCTTGGGTTGTCAAACTTTACAAAATTATTTTTAGCACTCTCCATTGCCTTCGGTCACCATATTTTTTGGAATTGTGTAATCCTTGGTCTCTAAGTCTCCAACAACCTAGTTTTTTGAAAAACTTCACCAAACTATTATCTTGAACTATTTAGAAATTGAGATGTACTCAACTATTTTTATATCCACGTGGATTTGGCATGCAAATACTTAACTCTATCCTTTTCTTTATATAGTCTGTATTTTTCACCTTTTGCAACACATAACTTATAAAACAAGTTTCTAATAGTCAAACTTAGTTGAATTAGCTAGAGAAACCAAGATGGTCTTGCTAAGAAACTTGAGGAAATTACTATTGAAGTTATCAACTCGTATAACACAAGTTCCTCTCTCCATAATAAAAGTAGCCTCTTGATATAGCTACTTATATTTCTACAACATCCACCACACTATGCATCAATTGTCAAACAAGATGGACATTAGTTCAAACACTCCTATTGTTGAGGATTTTGAGTGGTAGACAACATGATTAACTACTTAATCGTGTCAATTATTTTACCATGATTAACTACTAATTTTGTTTCCTTCACTATTGTATAATATGCATTGATGTAATTAGATCCTATTATCTAACCTATAAAAAATGAGGTATAAACTCACTTATGCTTAGTTTTAGCTATTAAAAAAATAGTGTAAAGTCTAAAATAACATATGTTAGAGGGTGAAAAGTGTATGCTTGGAACTTTTACACTCCATTTTACACCAGTTTACATGAGTGCCTTAATTACACCATACTAACATATGATTTTGATGGATTTGACACTCTCATTTACTTGACTCCTAGAAATTAATTTTTTATCCTTATTTACACAAATTCCTATACCCTATATTATGAGTTCCTCTACTAGGGTCAAATTCACTCATGGATTTGATTAACGTCAATTCCATAGTATGAATTTGACCTCCATTTTCAAAATCCAAATTTCACTTTGGGCCAAAGCCAACCTAATTTTAAAAAGTCATTATGTCTCATCTCTTGTACCAACAACTTTCAAATTGCACACCTAATACAAGCATAAAAGAACACCATCCCCAAATCATTTGTAATCTATCATTTATACAGAAGACCCATCATTCAGACAACTCCAATGCATCTATCTATTTCAAGCAATCACCCCACAGTCAATACTCTATCACTTGCACCATTATACATGACAAAATCGTAATTCTTATATTAAATCACTTCAACATCAAATACACTACATTCCATTGCATCAAGTCTCAAATATCATTCAACTAACATCACCACAATCACATCATTTTCATTTACTTTAATGCTTGCCTTTATTGACTCTTGAGAAATTCCATACTATTACTTATTTACATATATCTTACCTTAAATAAAATCTAGAGATCAACTTTTACCCCACATAGATAAAGGGATATGATTCTCTTACAAAGACAATTTTAAAGCATGAGAAGACGTTGCATGACTCCATTCTAACCGTTGGTGGGCCCAAATTCCGTAAGCGTGAAAAAAACAAAAACAAGGCCGTTCGTCTTTTCCTAGAAACGAAAAAGTTGACGGTACTTATCGCGGGGACGCTTCTCTTGAACCACATTCACACGAGTCCCGTGAATTAACAGGGAAGTGTAGTCAAACAATGGAGATATGTCTGTCTCATTATGTCCCTACTTTTCCAACATCTAACGTGATTTACTCTCCTTTTTGTATGACTGGAACAAAATTCTACCTATCAGTGGGCCCCATCTCACATGGTGAGAGATATTCCTAAGGACAAGAGTACACGTCAGCAGCACATACAAGTCTGAGCTGATATGGAAAGGCAGGATGGGGCCCGCCACTGTAAGGATAAAGAAAACATTAAAAGTGATATGCATAGGACGCCCTTCCACGTGAGTACTGACCAATGCCCACCCTCAATTGGACATAATTTTCAAGGCAGTGTCAACTCTTTCTTGCTCTTCCTTCCTTATCATCTATTTGGAATTTTACTTGGACTTGATCTCGAGGTGTTGTTGATATATATCTAAAAGTAGGGGAACACTTTTGCCTATCATTTCAGATTTACTTTGATTTTCCTTTTGCCTACCATTTCAGATTTACTTTGATTTTTCTTTTAAATGTAATAAATTAATGTTTAATGTAAATCTTGTTCAAAATTGTATATGTAGTTTTGATAGAGTGATGGTAACAAGTCAAATAAATAATTGGCTATCGCATACGTAGAGTACACAATGAAAAACATAAAAAATGATATGTTAGAGAGTTAAAGTTATGATTATCTCAAAATATATTATTATAAAATTATTGGCTAATCATTCATAGCAAATGATGACATAGATGTACAAAGATTCTGCAACATGAGTCTAATAGTAGTTAGTGATCACCATCAACTAGTTCAATCTATAGTTGGACAATGTCCTTCCATATCCAAAGTATGCAAATGCCACCTACACAATGCATAGTCTCTCAATGCCTAAATCTCATCCTAATTTGTGTTAGTATATAGTGACAACAACATTTTTCCTTTTGACCTATTTGCATGTATAGGCTTGACAAAATGGCCTCTCCACGTGGTATGTCTTTTAAGAAAAGAATATTATTAGGCTTGAGATTTTCAAAGCAACCGATTAAAATTCCAATGCACCATTTAATTAAATAAGTGATAATTATTAACATTTTTGGCACATTACCAAGTCGATAGTTATTGTTTGTCCAACACAACACCAAAGATGTATGAGAATAAAGATTGCACAAAACACCCAAGGCATGTATAGTCAAGTTCAAGCTACACCCTCAAGGGAATATGCATGTGGACAATCATCTACATGAATCAAAGAGCTTGCACACATAGCTTCATAATTCAATGCATCAAGATAAATCACACTAAAAGTCTCAAAATGAAACAACTAATATATCAAACAAGAATCATTGCAAAAAAAACAACAAAAAAAGGAAATAAAGAAATGTGCAAAACCAAAACCTTACACAATAAATGTGTTTTTGAGTGATGCAAGGTTAGATGACCCCTAAGATGCTCTTATATCAGACAACTTGGGTAATAGAAATTTGAGTTGTGTACATAAGACTAGTTAGGTCATACAAGTCAACCTAGTTCTACTTTAGAAACCCATGACTCTTATTTTTGTCCCTTACCCTTCCAATGATTGATGTTTCTTTGTACCCATTCCATTGGGTCTTCTTTACAATGCACATATCCAAAAACTATGAAATTGTATCTCATTACTTTTCTATTTTGTGTACCTTCCAACTCATCCTTTATTGTTCTTGCTATTATCTTCAAGATTGTGTGCATGATATGAATATAGATAAAAAAAAAATTAAATTTCAATGAGCTATCCATTTCTTCAAGCAACTCAATGTCATACAAATTTTTCAAAACTTGTGCAAAGAATTGCAAGGATCGATCTTCTTGGGTTTCAATATGCACGAGAACCTTTCTTTGTACAAATTTGTCATTTGCTAATCCCCCCCAAAGTAATTTTTACCCTCTAATGGTCATTTGTGTACAACTAATATTATACATTACTTTCTTCCATCTATCCCTTGACTTGTGTATAGACTTCCTCCATATGTTGCGCAACATATTTTTGAAACATAGGGAAAGGGAATCCTTTGAGTTTTCACCTTAGGGATTGCCACCTTCCCCTAGATTCATTGAATTAATGTGTATTTTTGTGGGATGTATGTGAGTGAATGGGGTTTTTTATGGATTTGATAAGGTATGTGATTGACTTACAGCTTGATAGGTGAGTCAACCAACCCTTAACCAAATTTGGAAATGATCTAACTAGGCTAAATAGTGCAATTTAGTGTTTTGATGCAAATACACAAGATAGAAAAATTCATAAACAAATTTGGACAATAGAAATGAGCAAAGCAGGACACTGTGCTCCTATGGTTCAAATTTGGGGCTAAAAATGGAAAACACAGGTGCCTAGGGCGCAAGTGTCCTTGTAATTCTTTTTCATATCTATCTCACAGTCCTCTGATGTTCGATTAGGGCTTCCTATTTCCACCTGCAAATCTATCGAATCACTATTGAGAAAAAATGTAAGTGAGTTTATGTGAATTGACAAGATGTAGGATCTCAATTACAATAATGAAAAATGAGTCTTCAAACTTCCTTCAATCTCCTTTAGACTTGAAATCTATACATTCACAAAGAGGAGAAATTTTGTGCCATTTAGGGGCTTGGTCAAACATTGTGTAACATTAGTGTGTTCACTCCCATAATGGCAATGTCAATGATAGGAAAGATAAATGATAGAACATAATGATGAAATCACAAAGTGCTGCAACTCACCACCCTTCAATGGCTTCCTTGAAGGATTGAAGTCATACACATCACTTCAAGGTCTTGGATATTGCTTGCTTGATTTGCTTTAATGCTTGAATTTCTTAGAGACCTATAAAGGGTTAGCCTTCGCAAACAATATGACAACATAAGCACACATGAACTCACATAACATTTGACATGATGATCAGATCTTGAATTGCTGCAATGAATCACTAAAAAGTGCTACTCTTGATTGCTCATGAATGCTCTTGATCATAAGGTTTCCAATAGTTTTCTAGATGTCTCTTGTTAGTTTTCAAATGACGCAATAACTAGGTATTTATAGGCATTTATTCAATTTCTTGAAAATTAAATCTTGATAGTCGACTTTAGACAATTGAATTGCACATATTAAATTATCAACATCAACATATTTGAATTTGGAGGGAAAATAGGAGACTCACGCCCAGGGTGTGAGTGTCTTGGACTTATTTTCAAGGACATTTAGTGTTAGGGGCAAGGTAATAGATAAATGCAATTGTTTCTTTCTTGCAGTTCATTGTTAATTGTTAAAAATGGGCCATAGAATGCATAATTTAGGAAATTAAATACTCAATTAGGTCCATAATTAAAGGAGGGACACAACATAAGGTGAAATTTTCAAGGGTGACAATTTATGATGGTACATTTAGCCCCCACTTTAGTGAGAGTATCAACTTATGCTCAGACTTAGACTAAAGTAGAAAATATGTCAAGATGGGTCTAATTATCCAAATGTTGAAGATATGGGATGACAAAGGATCTAAGGGGATGATCAAGCCTCCAAGATCCAAATTCCCATGACAAACCAACATAAGTACAAAGGAGCACACAATTTTGTGTTGTCATTGATGATAGTAGCATAGTGGTTGAGAAGAAATTGTTATTTTGATAAAGTTCTATTTATGGTTCATATGTCGAGGATACTGAGAAATTGATAAAATAAGGAAATAAGGTGTTGTAGAGGTGTTTTGGTTTTGCTTCACATTTCTTCTAGGGTGAATATCTAATTTTGTGGTTTAGATATGTTGGCTAGAGATGTTTAGAGTTTCTATATCTAGAATTTTGGCTTTTGGATCGCTGGTTAGAGGAAGTTGTGTTCACCAATATGTGAATTGGTTTTGTAGTGTTGTGTATAAAGGTGTCTAGGAGAAATGTATTTGCTTCATATTTCTCTGCAATTGCTTGTCAAGACTTGTGGTTTTGAAGGCGAGTGAATGGTGTTGTTTTCTTGTATGTGTCAAGAGGATTCATGGTTAGGTGTATTGGAAGAAGGTCTTCTGAGTTACAAAGTGTTGTAGTGTCTACCAATGTTATATGGATAAACAACATGATTATAATTTTTTGGTGAGATTTGTTGTGAAGGATTTTGTTGGTTTCTAGGATGTTCTTAGATCATGTTCAAGTGAAGTTTGTTGTCAAGAATTTTTGGGTTGATCAAAGGAAATGTGTAATTCAAATTTTAATGTGTTATCATAGGTAACAGATGACCTGATGTTTACACTACATTCGAATATGTTCAAGTGTTTATGAAGGTGTAGCGTGGCATGTGAGATTTAATTTGGGTCCCAGTTAAGTTTTTTTTGGTCCACTTTCATTCCTATCCACCGCGAGAATGTTTAGTGGCAACCTAATTTGAAATTGCAAAGTGTGAAGTGTGTATTGTCAATCTTGGAGAATGTTTTTAAGGTTGAGGACAATATAACTATGAACTTTGAGATGTTAAGATAGAAATAATAGATGTGAGTGATGCAAGTAATGTGAATTTCTGAATAGTAGAGTGCAAGTTTCAGTAGAGTAGTGTGAACTTCAAAGTGTTAGACTTCTAAAAGTAGTGAGCTAAAGGTGTCCACAATCATTCAAGTGAGACTGTGAAGGCGTTGGAGCGATTGTTGTGGATTCTCTATTGCATTGAGAAGTTGTTCTTTGTGTAAAATTTATCTTCTATCTTTTCTTTTTGTGGTAGTGAGCCCTAGCTATGAGCCTTTTTGGACAATGCATCTTATTCTAGTAGTGAGCCCTTGTACCAATTTTACAATTACTTATATTGTGAGCTAATCCTCATTGCGGTTTTTCCCTTATTGGTTTTTCCACATAAATATGGTGTTCTCTTGTGTATGGTGTTGTTATTTTAATTATCTACTTTTCATGTTCAAACATCATAATCGATTAAGGGTTTAATGAATGCACGTGGATTTGATTATTGTTGATGGTTTTGATGTTTTAATTTGGTACAATTGATTCACACCCCCTCTTAGTTTCCTTGTTCATTCAACATTCCTAAGTTCTCTTCATCTCTCCTAATATAACATTTTCTTCCAAACACTCTAAAATATTTCATAGTAGATGTTTTTCCATACCATAGCTCATAGGGCATCTTTGAACTTTTCACTCTTGCTTGCCCTCTATTGAGAATATAAACTATAGTATGAATTGATTCTCTCTAATAGGCATTCGGTATATTTTCTTCACTCAACATGGTTCTTGCAACCTCCTGAACTATCCTATTCATCCTGTCCACAAATCCTTTCTATTGTGGATTCCTAGGAGCAAATAAATATCTTTTTATCCCATGATCTTCACAAAAAATGTTAAATTCATTGGAGGTGAACTCACCACCTTTGTTAGACCTCAAAACTTGATTCTCAAATCCATTTCATTATCAACCATAGATTTGAATTCTTTAAACTTATCTAAAGCTTCTTATTTTTCTTGAGAAATGTTACCCAAGTCATTCTAGAGTAATCATCTATTAACAACATAAAATACCTCTCACCTTGAGAGCTTCTTGTTTTGGTAGGTCCACATAGGTCTGTATGTACCAACTCTAGAGGTCTTGTAGTAGAATATTCCTTAGTCTTGAACCTCTTTTTTGTTTGTTTTCCAACCTGACACTCTTTGTAAATTACATTGATAGGATTCTTAATTCTTGGCATGTCTCTCACATAATGAGTAGAGATGATCTTCGCTAAGTTGTTATAATGGCATAAAATTACACCCTAGTGCAATTTCCCATTATATACCCCTACCTTTTCCTTGCTTTTCATGTATGCCTTTTTTCATTTTGTGTCAGTGAGGGATTTTTTGTCATGGATGCCTACGTGTTGCACATATGTATGTCTGTCACACCAACATCCTTACGAGATTCCCACTTTAGGAGACATTGGAGACGTTACATTTTCTACCACCCTATGAATGTAAGGCCTCTCTTCAAATCTTAACTGCTTAAAAATTTCTATTTGGCTCCAAAATACCTTTTGAACCTATCTCTTACATTTCCATTCATTCTCTTGACCTTCTTTCACTTTATTCTTGCATTCTCTCAACTTGCTTCACTTTTTCTTCACACTCTACACCATTGTTGTTGCTTCTACACCACTTTTTATTGCAGGTTGTCAAGCTCTACACTATCGACATAGTTGTCTTTCTCTCATCCTTCCTCTCTCAACTTCCCCAAGCATGCGAGAGGAGGGTAACATATTTTTTTATTTGCATTGTCTTGTTTATAGAATAAGATCTAGATTACCTATGCATTCTATAAATTGTGTCTATTTCCTTTCTTTATCATTTTATTTATATCATTGCATATTAGTTTTCCATGGAGGTAGAAACACCAAAATGGGGGCTTGACTTAGGCAAGCTCCAAAACACAACCACAACACTTTTCTATCGCTGTGTGTGTAGGTTAATTGTATTCGTGAGGAGCTTGGACCTTTGGTGAGTTTGGTTCCTTCTTCCTTTCCCTTACTATTTCATTATTATATAATTTATCTTTCAAGTTATAGTATTATTCTTATTGTTTTCTTTCATTTCATGCATTTCTTCATATTTGTTAAACTATTAGATTAGAACTCTCAAGTTGTTAGCATGCCATGTGAGTTTTGGTCTATGAACCCAACTCTCTTTTAGATGAGACACCAACGTTCCTCTAAGATGACATTGTGATGTGCTATCATTTGATTCATGTGATAGTGTCCTCTGGCCAAGAGTTCATAGTCTGATACCTCTAAGGTCTGCTCAACCATTTCCCAAAAACCCCCATCGGAAAACATAAAAAATAGAGTCTTGTTTGTCCTACCTTTTCAGCCTTTTTAGTGTTGAGGTAGTCTTGAGGTAGTTGAGAGAAATTTTCTCCCTTTAGGATCTTCTATGTCCTAGAGACTTGGGAGTAGTAAATCCCCTCTACATTTTGGTGAACTTGATGTGAACTTTCTCTTTTTTATTTCTTTGTGTCAATTTTTTTTCCCTCGGGTCTTGGGTGTGTTATAGATTAGTGTGTCATGAAGCTTTAATGAGCTTCATGACCCAATCTACAACCTTCGGATTTTTTGCTAAAAGAAGTCTTTGACACATAAGAATGGAATCTAGGAAGGCCAGTTCTAGTCCCTCTTTCAAAGAAATGGTTTCAAGGATGTCTACTGGATTTCCCAGCCACTTTGGAGAAGCTACTGCTCATATTCCCAACCCCCCTAATTCTCCTTCCAATTCTTATATGGAGGAAGATGCTGCTCTTGAGGTTCTTGCAGAGTAGCTTCTTTCCCTAGATCAAAGGCTTGGGGAGTTTAAGAACTATTTGGAAAAAGATAGTAGTCTTGACCAAGTAGCTACCATTGTCCATAGACTAAGAATGGTGCTGGATAAGGATTGGAGAGGTATAAAACTTCTTTGAGGTATCACAAACATTTTGGATACCCAAATTCTGACCTATAACTCTAACTTGGGTGTTACCCAAGATATTGGTTTTGAGATCGCTTTGAAATAGCTGGAATTCTTGATGCCCAAAGTGTCAGTGTATATGTCTGAGATGGGTCCTTCAACTAACACCATCTCTATACTTGAGTAGACCCACACTTTCAAAGTAAATAGGGTACCTCTAGTCTTCTGTTCTTCTACTACTAAGGTTTCTACTTCTGGTGGTAATACTGGTGTCCCTACTGGTCCTAGTATTGAAGGATCTATTGGTATGGGTGTTGGTGGCTCTAGTAGTGGTTTCACTAGTCATATTTCATCTGTTGATCCTGTCTTAAATGCTTTATTATAAAACATGGGGAAAATATAGAACTAGCTAGCGAATCTAGTCAGCTCTTCTTCATCTCTATGTTTTAGCATTTCTTTCATCATAGTCCTTTGTCTATCAACATCTTAAACACTCCTATCCCTTAGGGGATGGAGATTCCTAAGTTTGAGAGGTATAGTGGTCGTGGAGTTCCTGAGACATATGTATCAGTTTTCAATGCCATGTGCACTAACTTCTTCCACCGTGATGCTCTAATGGAAAAGTTGTTTCCATGTTCCTTTAAGGACACCGCATTGGATTGTTATTGTAATTTTTGACATAATTTTGTTCTCATTTGATCAACTAGTAAATTAGTTCATTCGATAGTTCCAAGCCAACATCAGGCTGAAGATGGTGTTTTCTGATCTCATTCGATGTAAGTAGGGGGGACCATGAAAAGGTTACTAATTTCATTGCTCGATATCAGGATCTATTTTCTTAGATATCTTACCCATTACCTCATTTGGATGTCCAAAAGGTTTTCATTGGGAACTTGCAGTGATCACTACAAGAAAATTTTTCCCTAATGAAGTACCCTTCTTTCATGCGTCTATCTGCAACTTTGTGTGAGTATTAGCAGATGGTTTCTCAATTCAAGAATTCATCCTTCCACTCCTGTTCAGATAACTAGCCAATAGTGTCAATTTCTAATGATTCAAGAAAGAAGGCCATAAAAAACATGGTCTTTGTTCCTAAGAACAAAGGCCTAAGATGCGTTAGAAATTTTACAAGAATTTTCAGTCTTATGGAAACATCTTGCAAAAATTATTAAATGATAAAATTTAACATTATTAGAAATTCAACCTCTTTTTGAGCCATATTTGGATAGTGGTATGATGCACAAAAGTTTTATCAATTTCATCGAGTACATGAACATGATACCGAGTGATGTATCCACCTGTGTTATGAGATATAGGATCACATTGAATATGGGACTATCTATCTCGATGGGAGGAAGCAAAGCTCTAAGAATTCTATAGCTAAGCCTAACAATGAACTATAGATATACACAAATCCATTTCCTTCTCATTCTACTAACTTGGTTATGCAGTCTTCCAATTCTTTCGATCTTGTCTCATCTGAGTATGTGAATATGGTCTCATTCACTCATATGCCTCCTATAGAGAATGTGAGTGTTGTTCCTAATATAGCCTTCACCTCACATGATCTGACCTTAAACAAGGAACCTTCTCCATTGTATGTTCCCACCTAAATTAATGGTAAAATTGTGATTAGTGTTATGTTTGATTCGTCAAGCTGAGTGAATGTGATCATGGAGGAGGCCTTGTTCATTAACAATCTTCATAAGGAGAAATACGATGAGTCACAACTCATTCTTCACACTCACCATAGATTTTCTATTACCCCTATGGGTAACATCTCTTTGTGTGTCCTTGTAGGACCCAAGGCTTTAAATGTATCATTTTTAGTGATTCTAGAGTTTGACCTATTCAAGGTGAAGCTAGGCATTCTATGGCTAGCATCCATGAAATTGGTCACCTCAGTTGTGCATAAATGTTTGAAATTCCCCTATAAGGGTACAATGCATATCGTTTAGGACACTAGGTACAAGCCACTAGTATCACATGGATCCTTTTCTTTGGATCTCTTGTATTGTGATTATTTTAGGTATAAGATTAGGGCTTCAGTGTTGAAAGGTAGTTTTCCTCCATCACCTTATTTTGTGTCTTTGAAGGCTTACTTGCATGCACAACAGTAGGCTTCATCCTTCACTCTTGCAAAGGGGAAGGACAGGCCTACTCTTGCCCTCAAGCCTTCCTTGTGTACCTCCTGCTTCTGCTTCCTAGCCTTGGTGGTGTCCTCAGTTCCTACTCTTGTGCATGCCAGAAGAAAAGAAAAGGTTCCTATGCTACAAAAGTTGAAGCCACAAGTTTTTGAGCTTCTTGCTCTTCCCATAGCTCCTCGTCCCACCCTGTATTGGAGGGAAAAGTTTTTCTGTGGGGTTCCTCCTACGTCTTAGACTTTGTGGCATCTACCTATTATTTTTCCTCCTTGGGTGGGACATGGGAAGAGGCCTAATACCAAGACACCTCATTCTATTTATGCTTTCAAGTCTATTATTATTCTTTCTCCTCCTAAGGAGTCTTCCCTTCCACCAACAATAGTTGTGGAGGTCCCTCTTATCGTAGTGCAGAAGCCCCTGGCCTCTTCTCATGACATTCCTTTAAGTGCCCATAGGTGACGTAACTAGCTTTTGTGTGAGCATAAGCACCGGAAAAAGGGTCTAGCCAAGGAGCATGTGACTTTTCAGTAGAGTGTTGAGGAGTCTATTTTTTTTGTTTTTACTTCTTCAGTTGCTTCTATTTCTTCTCTATCTTCCACTTTAGTTCCCATTGTCTCTGTGTTTCTTCTGACTTCATTGATGGATCCCGATGAACCTTACCCCAAAAGGGTGCAGGTGTTCATCGCTCCTTTAGTAGAGCCTCACCTTCTCCTACCTCTTCCTAATATTCATCCATTCCCATAACCCTTGGACATGCCTCATACAAAAATTGTGTTGTTTGTGGCTCTATGTATTTCTCTCTCTACTTCTTCGTTTGTGGGGATTCAACATGCTCCGCTGGAGCACAAGTTGGAGGATGACCTCACCTCGAGTGATGGTTGTAAGTAAGGTTCATCTTCTTTAGAGTCTGATCTATTTTGGCTTGCATTGTCCTTGTGATAGAGGCAACCCCCACATCCCTGGAGTTTTTCACTGCTCTTTTTGATGAGGTTGGAAGTGACTCTTAGATGTCTTGTCCTCCTCTTGCTGTGTTGACACATGGAACTCATAAGAAGTGGATAATATTCTAACCCTTTCCATTTTTTGCAAAATCAATGACCTTTACCTCACAAGAACTCACCGAAGAAAACCTCGAGGGGCCTTATTCCTTGAATCTTGTTATAGGGGAGTTGAAGGGTACTACACTTGCTATCCCTCTATTTGTAGGCTCGTCCTCCTCCCCCCTATAATGATCTAGATTGGGATTAGGACGACCTACTGGTTGATGAGGACTAGGGTCATACCTCCCTCTACATATGTAGATTATCTTTGTTTTTTTGTTTCTCTTCCCAAGCACATCTCTTTTAATGTTTGTGATCTTTCCTAGAGGACCCTTGCTACACTTGTAGGTACTTGGATACAGGCACAAAAATATGTTGTACACTTCTTCTATTTGTGTAATAATCCTTCTATGTGTCATAATTTTTCTTTTCGATATTAGGGAAATGCAAAGCATTGGGGGCATTTAGGCCTTCTTCCATGCTGACCAGATTTTTTACTTTTACTTTATCTTCATGTGCTCTTCCTCACATTCTGAGAAATTTAGGGATTGATGAAAGTTCATACATATACTATATTATATCTATCTATTTATATCTATAGAATGTTCTAACCCCAAATTATCAGATCCCCCTGTCTCTTGATTTATACGTCTCTCCTTTTCTTCTTGATGTTGTGGTTCTTATGTAATGTTCCTCGTGTGTGTGACAATATACCATGAATACATCTTTCCATGTGTTTCATGCCACAATGTCTCTCACCTTTATCTTCTCCTTAGGATGACATGTGCTCCTTTGTGTAGCACACATCATCATAAGGTGTTGACTATCATAATTATCTAATTTTCAACAAGGAGAATTCCTTCAAAAGGATTCCTTGGTGTAGTATTCTTTAAAATGAATTCCCCGACAAAAGAATCCCTTGTTGAAAACCTCATTTTCAAAAATGGTGTATTCTTTCAACAAAAATTCCTTGGTAAAAATTTCTTTCAAAAATATCCCTTAGAAAAAGAATTTGAAAAACTTTCCTTTCAAAAAGGAGAACTCTTTCCAAAGGATTCATTGACGAAAGTTCTTTCAAAAGGATTCCTTGATAATAGAATCACTTCTAGAAAATCTTGTGTCTTTCAAAAGGAGTGTGCTTTCAAAAGGTTTCCTTGGTGTCTTGATGTCTTATGGAAAGGATCCTGGATGAAATAATCCCTTTTTTGAAAGTATTCTTTTCAAAAGAATTCCTTGGTGTCTCATTCTTGTGTCTTGTGCTTGATATTTGATATCTTGTGTCTTGGTGACTAGATGCCTTATATCTTGGCATCTAGCTTGGGGGACACTTGACTAGATTTTTCTTCTCTATGACTATCCTGTAACACAATTTGCAGTAGCCACATATCCAATCAAAGTATCTTATTGTGTCTTATAATGGTGTCTATTAATTTTTCTTTTTCACCTAACATGTTTGTCTGCAGTTGACATGGTTTTGGTGAGATTATAGCTCACTTTACAAGATCAAAGACCTATGTCCTCTTTGCATTTTGGTGATGCTCAACACCAGGTATATCAAATCAAAGGACTGCTTCCTCTACATTTCAGTATATTCTCTTCAATCTCTTTCTACTTTAGCTTGCACATGATTAGACACATATGCTAGCTAAAGTGGGGGAAAAATATAATAGTATAAAATTGCACCCTAGTTCAATTTCCAATTATATACCCTAACCTTAGCCTTATAAAATAGATAATACAAAATCTGCCACCTTTGACTTTCTTTTTGTGCTTTCCTTTTGTCATTTTGCGTTAGTGAGGGAATTTTTTCATAGACACCTATGTGTCGCACATACATTTGTGTGTCATGCCAATATCCTAACAAGATCCATGGGTTAGGAGATGTTGGAGATGTTAAATTTTCTGCCACCTTGCAAATGTAATGCCTCTCTTCGAATCTTGGCCACCTAAAAATATCTACTTGTATCCAAAATACCTTTTGAACCTATCTCTTGCACTTCCATTCTTTTTATTGACCTTCTTTAACTCTATTCTTGCATTCTCTCAACTTTCTTCACTCTTGCTTCACACTCTACACCATTGTTGCTACTTCTACACCACTTTTTATTGTAGGTTGTCAAGCTCTACACTACCAACACGGTTGTCTTTCTTTCATCCTTCCTCTCTTGGATTCCCCAAGCATGCAAAAAGGAGGGTAACATATTAATTTATTTGTATTGTCTTTTTTATAGAATGGAATCTAGATTGTCTTTGCATTATATAAATTATGTCTATTTCCTTTCTTTATAATTTTCTTTCTATCATTTCATATTGGATTTTTGTGGAGGTGGTAACACCAAAATAAGGGCTTGACTTAGGCAAGCTCCAAACACACAGCCACATCACTTTTTTGTCATCATGTGTGTAGATTCATTATGTTCATAGGGAGCTTATAGGAGGCCAAACACTACAACAAATCCCTGTGATTAGCTCCCTTTTTTTCTTTGTTTTTTGCTTCCACCCACTATTTTAATGTATTTTTATCCAATTTTTTGAAAAAGTTGGCCCTTTTTTTCAGGATGGTGCTATTTTTGGAATTTTTTGCACCAACTAGGACAAGTAGGCGCTAATTCAGGTACAAATTAGTGCCAAAATTAGCGCCAAAATTAGTGCCAATAGTAGCACCGAAATTAACGCCTAGTGTAGCACCCATATTAACGTTGAAATTAATGCCAAGATTAGCATCGAAATTAATGCCTATGATAACGCCTACATTAGCAACTAGATTAACATCTACATTAGCACCCATATTAGTGCCTGATGTAATGCCTATTTTAGAACTTGTTTTAGAGCTTGTTTTAGTGCCTAATTTAGCACCTTCTTTAGCGCCTAATTGTTCTAATCTAGTAGGGATTAAGGGTGTTAGAACAAAAAGTCCTTCCCCAATATTCACTAGCCTTCAATTGCTTTCCTACATTTCACTTGCATCAAAAGATCTACTGCCTTTGATTTTTCATTGTATTTAACATGAAATACAAAAATTTGTGTGACAAGATCCATACTATCACCAACATTCCCCTTTGTACATACCCATTTATTCCTCCAGATAATCATAAAAAAAGCAAATTTTTCCTTTACTGTAGTACTTTGTGCAGATTAAGGGTTGAGGGTTGAGAATTGAGGGTTGAGGGTGGTTTAATGTATAGGGTAGATGGTAGAGGGTAGGGGGTGTAAGGGTTTAGGGTTTAAGGTTGAGGTTGAGGAATTAAGGTTGAGGGAGGTTGAGGGTATATGGTTCAAGGATTAGGGTTGAGGTCCAATGTATAGGGTAGAGGTATATAGGAGTTGAGGGATTAGGGTTTAAGGTACTTGAGGGTTGAGGGTAAAGGGTAGAGGGTACTTGAGGGTTTAAGGGTTGAGGGATTAAGGGCTGAGCATTGAGGGATTAGGGTAGAGAGTTTACTTGGGTTTAAGGGTTGAGGGATTAGGGTTGAATAGGGTAGAGGGTATTAGGTTAAGGGTAGAGGGACATAGACAATTTAATGGTTTAGAGTTTATGGTATTAGGTTGAGGGTATAAGGTTGAGGGATTAGGGTTGAGGTTATAGGGTTGAGGGATTAGGGTAGAGAGGGAGGGATGGATTAAGGGTTGAGGGCGGTTTAATGTATAGGGTAGAGGGTAGAGCTGATAGAGGGTGTAAGGGTTTAGGGTTTAAAGGTTGAGGGTCCAATGTATAGGGTAGAGGGTATAAGGGTTGAGGGTTAGGGTTTAAGGGTACTTGAGGGTTGAGGGTAGAGGGTAGAGGGTAGAGGGTAGAGGGTTGGGGGTTTAAGGGTTGAGGGATTAAGGGTTGAGGGATTAGGGTAGAGAGGAATTTACTTGGGTTTGAGGGTTGAGGAATTAGGGTCGAAGGTATAAGAGGGTATTGGCCAGTTGAGGGTAGAGGGTTTAACGGTTTAGGGTTTAGGGTTTTGGGTTGAGGGTATAGGGTTGAGGGATTAGGGTTGAGGGTAGAGGGTAGAAGGTTTAAGGCCGGTTTAGGGTTTAAGGGTTTAGTGTTGAGGGACGTTAATGGTTGAGGGTAGAGGGTTTAGGGTATAGCTAGGATGTTTGAGGGTATATAGTTGAAGGTCAATTAGGGTTGTGGTTCCAATGTAGAGGGTAGAGGGTATAGGGGTTGAGTGTTTAGGGTTTAAGGGTTGAGGGTTGAGGGATTAAGGGTTAAGGGTTAAGAATTGAGGGTTGAGGGTTTAATGTATAGGGTAGATCAGAGGGTAGAGGGTAGAGGGTTTAAGGGTTGAGGCTTGAGGGTTTAAGGTTGAGCGTAGAGGGTCGAGGGTATATGGTTGAGGGATTGGGGTTGAGGGTCCAATGTATAGGGTAGAGGGTATAGGGGTTGAGGGATTAGGGTTTAAATAATGTAGAGGGTAGAAGGTAGAGGGTTGAGGGTTAATTAAGGGTTGAGGGATTAAGGGTTGAGGGTTGAGGGATTAAGGGTTGAGGTTTGAGGGATTAGGGTAGAGAGTTTAGTAATTGGGTTTAAGGGTTTAACTAGGGTTGAGGGATTAGGATTGAGGGATTAAGGTCAAGGGTGAAGGGTATATGGTTCAAGGATTAGGGTTTAGGGTCCAATGTATATATAGGGTAGAGGGTAGAGGGTAGAGGGTGTAAGGGTTAAGGGTTGAGGGTTTAAGGTTGAGGGTTGAGGGTTGAGGGTATATGGTTTGAGGATTAGGGTTGAAGGTCCAATGTATAGGGTAGAGGGTATAGAGGTCGATGGATTAGGGTTTAAGGGTACTTGCAAAGGGTTGAGGGTGGAGGGTATAGGGTTGAAGGTTTAAGGGTTGAGGGTTGAGGGATTAGGGTAGAGAGTAATTTACTTAGGTTTAAGGGTTGAGGGATTAGGGTTGAGGGTATAAGAGGGTATTGGGTTGATGGTAGAGGGACGTAGAGGGTTTAACATTTTAGGGTTTAGGGTATTGGGCTAAGGTTATAGGGTTGAGGGATTAGAGTTGAGGGTAGAGGGTAGAAGGTTTAAGGCTAGTTTAGGGTTCAAGAGTTTAGGGTTGAGGGACGTTAAGGGTTGAGGGTAGAGGGTTTAGGGTATAGCTAGGATGTTTGAGGGTATAATATGGTTGAAGGTTGATTAGGGTTGAGGTTCCAATGTAGAAGGTAGAGGGCATAGGGGTTGAGGGTTTAGGGTTTAAGGGTTGGGGGTTGAGGGATAAAGGGTTGAGGGTTGAGAATTGAGGGTTGAGGGTTTAATGTATAGGGTAGATCAGAGGGTAGGGGGTAGATGGTTTAAGGGTTGAGGCTTGAGGGATTAGGGTTTAACTAGGGTTGAGGGTAGAGGATAGAGGGTAGAGGGTAGAGGGTAGAGGGTAGAGGGTAGGGTAGAGGGTTGAGGGTTAATTGAGGGTTGAGGGATTAAGGGTTGAGGGATTAGGGTCGAGGGTCGAGGGTATATGGTTCAAGGATTAGGGTTTAGAGTCCAATGTATATATAGGGTAGAGAGTAGAGGGTAGAGGGTAGAGGGTGTAAGGGTACTTTAGGGTTTAAGGGTTGAGGGTTTAAGGTTTAAGGTTGAGAGTAGAGGTTTGAAGGTATATGGTTCAAGGATTAGGGTTAAGGGTCCAATGTATAGGTTAGAGGGTATAAGGGTTGAGGGATTAGGGTTTAAGGGTACTTGTAGAGGGTTGAGGGTAGAGGGTAGAGGGTAGAGGGTTTAAGGGTTGAGGGATTAAGGGTTGAGGGTTGAAGGATTAGGGTAGAGAGTAATTTACTTGGGTTTAAGGGTTGAGGGATTAGGGTCAAGGGTATAAGAGGGTATTCGATTAAGGGTAGAGGGACTTAGAGGGTTTAGCAGTTTAGGGTTTATGGTATTGGGTTGAGGGAATAGGGTTGAGGGTATAAGAGGGTAGAAGGTTTAAGGCTAGTTTAGGGTTTAAGGGTTTAGAGTTGAGGGATGTTAAGGGTTGAGGGTAGAGGGTTTAGGGTATAGCTAGGACGTTTAAGGGTATAATATGGATGAAGGTCGATTAGGGTTGAGGGTATAGGGGTTAAGGGTTTAGGGTTTAAGGGTTTAGGGTTGAGGGTTGAGGGATTAAGGGTTGAGGGTTGAGAATTGAGTGTTGAGGGTTTAATGTATAGGGTAGATCAGAGGGTAGAGGGTAGAGGGTTTAAGGTTGAGGGTAGAGGGTTGAGGGTATATGGTTAAGGTATTAGGGTTGAGGGTCCAATATTGTATATGGTAGAGGGTATAGGGGTTGAGGGTACGTATATGGTTGAGGGATTAGGGTTGAGGGTGCAATGTATAGGGTAGAGGGTATAGGGGTTATGAGGGATTAGGGTTTAACTAGGGTTAAGGGTTGAGGGTAGAGGGTTAATTAAGAGTTTAATGTATTTTTCTCCATTTTTTTGAAAAAGTCAGTGCTATTTATCGGGATGGCACTATATATTTTTTTATCACTATCAACAATAAAAATAATATTAAGTTTGTAGTTAATTAGTGTTGAAACCATTTTAAAAATTTGTTGTCACTCCTAACAAGTAATATTAAGCCTTATTATTCAAACCACTCAAATAATTTAAACCACTTAAGTCTTGAATACATGCAATATATATAGATCTCAATAAGGCCATGAAGGTATACATAATATTGTGAAAATGTCATATAGTGTTATAAGGTCTACATTGTCATATACACATTTGATGAATGTCTAAATAAATTCATATAGGAATACAATTGTACACATTGGTAAAATATATATACATACATATAAATCCATATAGGTATATACAATAATATACCTCTACATTTCATGTAAATTGAAATCATAGTTTGGCGGCACTGGCAATCATGTCATATTGCCCAGAGAACTGGGCACATTATGACCATAACCCCAGTTGGCATCAGACAAAAGTGAGCTAATGGGTCGTGGGACAGATGGATGTTGAACAGTCAATCCGGCTAGGCACGATGGTTAATGCACAACATAATAAACTCTTGGTGACTGTCTCTTTATTAATACAGGCTGGATGAGTTTATTTTCACCCATCTTCATCTAATTTTGTCTTTGGATTGCTCTATAAAATAGCTATGGTGGAATGTTCTAAATTCATTGTGGAGGTTTCAGTGGATGGTGTGGTTAGTGTTGGACTGGACACTCCAATTCAGCTAGATTGCAAGGTGCGACAAATGACCTTCAAGCACATTACCGATCAATGGTTGAAGTGAATCATGCTGAGGAACAATCCTTATGTGGTGGTGGTGGTAAAATTGGTGTTGGGGAAAGATTTCATGAAGAACCAAAAGTCCTTTAGGGTTAACACCCACATTGCCTCCCATTTTCTCGCATCTCTCTTGGACATGAGAATGCCAAAGGTGGAGGTAAAGGTCATTATTTGTAATTTTTTCAAGAATGAGATTCTGGGTGGTTTGGACAAGGTGCTCAAATTGGCATTGTTGGCGCGAGGCACTTCGTGCGCTCATGATTTTCCTTTGGTGAAGGTGGCGGGAGGAGTCATCCGCATCTATCATTTTATGTTGGAGATTAAGGGTTTGGCCTTGTTTTGTCATCACCAGATTGCGGCCTATGGGGTCAACTTCTTGAAGAAGTTTCTTGGGTTGGTGACGGTGGAAGGTCTAGACTGGATGGTGGAATTCGATCAATTCGCAAAGTTGAATGGATTTTTATAGCCTGTTTTTGTGGGTCGAGTATGGTAGCACGCATGGTGGTTTATAAGTATATGTCTGTAATTTTTTTTGATGCTTCAAGTTCTTTTTTGGGGTTCTATTTTTGGTTGGCCACGCTTGTGGTGGGAGTAGAATGTTAGTCTTGGTGGCCAAATTTCGCAATTTTGTGGTCAAGGTTTGGGTTGCACTCTGATATGTTCTTCCTTGCTTTGTAGATGTACTGCAATTTTTTTTGATAGCTAATACAATACTCTTACAAATTAAAAAAAAAGATTAATGACTCTTTCTTTGTTAAGAATATGGAGAATCAATATCATAATTGGTAGCTCTCAATAATTTCTTTAACTTCACTTATTAATGCAATTAAATAGTATATACAATAGTATAGAAGTCTTGACTAAAATGAAATAAGTAATGATCTACCTACTTTTTAGAATAAAATGGAATTTCTCTTTTGAAATGTAATTTATTTTAGTGGAACATGAGTTGTCTCTTTTAATTTTATTTTTTTTATAAAATTCCCTTTCATTTAAGAAGAGTTGCTTTTACAAAAGGATCATATATAGATTGGAATTATCCTTATATTTTTTAATATCTTAATTTAGAAATTATATGAAGATATTTCCATCTACAACTTAGAATTTTTCAATATATTATATAAAAAAGTGGATAGTATCAATCAAACAAATTTTTGAGAAACAATTAAATGTGTAGAGAAATTTTTTTTAGGTGTTTTTCTTAAGAAGACAAAGTTATCATAGATACATTCAAATAAGAGATTTTATAATTAAAACACAATTAATTAAATGTAAAATAAAGAATTAAAAACAATTTAAAGATGATATCGTCTTGTTTGATGTTCATTTAATGAAACAATATGTCGTAATGGAAAAACAAGCCCTACTAGAGAAATAAACGATAAAACAACAATCTTGGTTGACAATAATCAAAGGAAAAAGTGATCCCTCAATTGTTGAGTTTGTAATTTAAGTTGAATTTGATGAAGACAATTTCAATAAGAAAAAACTTAAAAATGATCCCGCAATCACTTGCCATAAATTAATGATCCTCTGCTTCTCTTCATTTACCTAGATGGGCTAGGTTCACAAAGTGGAGTTGCCTCCTCTTATGGAAAGAATGAAGAAACAAATCAAACTAAAAACAAATATCATTTACTTACACTAAGTGGTGTTAGATAAAATAAAAATTACATAATGTTATTTATATTACTAGCTCATACCAATGTGAGAGCCTTAGGAGATAAAATTTCTATAGAAATTCCCATATCCTAGAAGAGTATGTGTTGATGTTGTTGGATCTAAAAAATCCACATTGGTTGTCCCTCACACCTCCATTTTCACTTATCCTCCCATATCCACCATATGCTCCATTTCCATTTCATAATAATTGACATTAGTATAAAGTACCAAAACAAGGCCCTTGATCACTACAATAAAGTGAAGTCCCTGCTTGAAATGTTCTCCTAGTAGCTCATGGAATGTCGCCAAGACAATGCCTTATTGGAGAGAGTCTCACCATAGTCTCTTCAACACAAGCAGAAAGGGCTAATAAGAAATGTAGATGAGACTCTTGAATGTCTAAGAGACATATTCAAATGTCTTCCCGCCATCCTAAAGAGTGAAATGTCTAAGAGACTTGGGCATGTTGAGGAGAGAATCTAACATGTCTCATCGACAAATCATATGAGTGTCAACATTCAGGAAACAAAAAAACATCTCTCAAACACTGAGAGGTTATCATAAAATAAATAGTAAATCATTGTCGAAACAAGCACTGATGAAACAACAATGTTGAAGAGACATCAGCATGTCGAGGAGGGAAGCAAAGAAGTCTCTTCGACACTCAAGGAGAAAATTATCAACAAGACACAAAAATATCAAACAGACATTGGATGAGGTCTCTTCGACATCCTAAAAATTATATGTCGAGGAGAGACAAAAAGATATCAAGAAGACATTATCAAAAGTCTCCCTAACATTCTGGTACAAAATATTGATGAGACTAAGGGAAGTCAGAGTGAGGTGACCTCGGGTCTCCTCGACATAAAAAATTCACATAAAAATCATAAGCAATTATTACTGTTGAGGAAAGAAATAAAGACATGTCAAGGAGACATAAGCTTGTCAGTAAGAGAAATCCACCAGTCTCATTGACAAAAAAGAAAATCATCAGGGAGCAAAATAAGAAGCAAATATCGAAGAGACATTATGATATCGATGAAAGAAGCTTGAATTTCTCTTAGAAATTTATCAAAAGATGGCCAAAGATATCAAAGAGAGATATAGACATTGTGATCAGAGTCTCATCAAAAAATAATGAAATAATTGTCACTGGATTGATTTGACGGATTAAGTCATCAAAGAGACAACTGTCATTAATACGCAAGTTGATAGCAAGGGTGGTGAGAGCACCATTTATGAACTAAAGTTGGTTTAAGTGTGCTAAAATTTGATAAAAGCAGCCTCTAAGAAACAAAAAAATTATTGCACACTGTGGCTAAGCATCTAGAGGACAGAGTTAGATGAAAGCAAGCAACTTAGAAATTTTGACATTCACTCAAGTAAGTACACCATGGCTCAGTTGAATGAATTTTTTTGAATATAGCTTGAAGTACAACATTGTTAGGGTTAGAATAAATAAAACCCCAAAAAAGACAAGAGCAAAAAGGCAAAAAACTAAAAGTAGACCTCTCAGTCAAGACTTAATAGATCAGTGTCATAGGTTTGGGCCTAAAGCATGAATAATTGCTTAGTTAAACCCATCATGTGAGACCCTAGAAGAAAAGCAAAAGAATTTGGGAGATGTATGGACTCCACATAGAGGCTATGATTTGTTCATATATCATTATAGGAAGAAATACAGATATAGTCCAGTCTCGAACCCATGGAATTTGAATTTAGGGAAGCTAGTAATGCCAAATGTTTTTGTGAACGTAGAGTTAATTAGAGCACTGGCAAAGAATTATAATCCCAAAATAAGGGCAATTCATTTGCATGATGGGTCACAGTTTATGATCATAATGAGGGATTATATTTTCATGGTTTTCCAATTGGACACTTCTTTGAAAATGAAATTATGGCTGAGAGACTTGTTAGAGGAGTATCACTCTATGGATATGAGTTACAAGAGGTGGAAGTTGCCTCTACATAGACCCAAGGGTCCAAGAAATCAACCTATGAGGTTTTATAGCAATGAAAGGCCCCCATTTTCTGTAGAATTGTTTGAAGAATATTATCAGTACACATACTATTCAGCTGGCCAAGTGTTGGGAATTAAGGCCCCTACCATCATGACTATAACTCCCATGGTTCTAGCGATGGACATTCAGAGTAAAAATGTCAGGCCCTATGATTATGCAGAGTATCTATCAGAGGGAATTAATAGTGCTTTTAATGCTATTACGAATAACAATGAAGCTATCAATTTCAAGCACTATTCACTTCTTATGCATATGATATTGTATGAGGGCTAGGTGATGGGAATCTGCGGAGAAGAATTAAGAGTAAAATATCTGGATAGCGATGGTAATTCAAGACCAGTACAAATGTGGACATCGGTCTAGGATAGTAGATGTGGGAGATCCCACTACTTGTACTTTGAGGAGCATTTTGTCAAACCCTTGTATAAATTGCTTGGCCATAAATGTGATTATAATCTATCCCTTGAAGTATAGAGGTTTCTTTGACCAAAGGAGAAAGGCCATGATGGAAAGATAAACCAAAATTAGGGATATTGGTACACTTTTTCAGATTGTATTATCATTAGGGTGTATGGATTTGAGGAAAAACCATATTTTTTGCCTATGACTATACCAGATAGAGTTGCTTATCTTGAGATTATAAGAAAATTGTCTTATTTAGCCTTTATGCATTTGAAAATCTATGGAAGGTGTTGACGCAAAAATTTGATGAGGTAGCATTGTCTTATGGGAAACTTAGTTTATGGGGACCTTTTGTGCTAAACTGAGTGACCTCCGGGTTTTTAGAGAAGTCAACTTCTTCTATAATGGGGGTTTGGAAAGGGAAAATGAAAAAAATATAATAAAATAAAGTCTAACCTAAGGCGATGCGCCAAGACTTAATGATAGGCACGATAAATCATAGATCTAAGGGCATGAATGGTGTTTGTAGTGTTCCAAAAAATTAGAAACTGAAAATTACAGCATAGACAATCCATTCATTGACATAAATAATATTGCATACATCCCTACTGCCAAGAAGAGTCATTAGACATGGTCTAGGTCAGAAAAGTTGCATTCAACATATATAGAAGTTCTCAAATGAAATGTCTAGACAATAAAAAACACAGTTTATAGTTCGATTAAATAGCATGAAAAAATTGAAAGGCCGAATGATTTGCACAGTCTGAGAGTCTTTGCAATAATATAAAACAAAAAAAAAGGCCTAGTGTCTTTTACTGAAACCCGTGTTTCTCCTAAATTCTGGACCCTTTTCTCACAACAGAGAAAAGTATATATAGCAAGAAAAACCCCCACCACTTTGGAGAGCAGTAACATAATAGATTTCACAATCCCCTGGAAATGATGCAAGAATCAGAATATTCTCAAAGCCATTGCAACAAAATTGATCTGGAACCAAGTATCTGGTCACTCTAAGCACAAGTGCATCCTCTTCAAATGATGGCGATGGTCCTGACAAGGCCTAATCAGACAAGTGTCACCATCCTGTGTGAATGATTATGACAGGCAGTGACCAATAGCATCATTAGGCTTGTCTGGTCTATCACCCGAATACGAGATCCGCTGGCTAGGCATGTGGTAGCCTTTCGCTACCCGTATGAACCTCTCTCTTTCACCGCTGAGGACTTGCGTTAATGCTACACATGTCGAATGGGTGGAGCACTTCATTAATAATGGAGGGAACGATCACCGGCCGGGAGAAAAAGAGACGCATGGTAGTATTTCAGTGCCCACGATTGTTACTTCATCTCTATGCTGAAATATTTGCGAATAGCAGACACGTAGCAAGAGTACACCGCAGATAGCAACTGTGGGGCCCACCAAAACCTTTTGGAAATGAGGGCTTCATGGCACCTGAGTGGAGCCTAATGAGATAGTAAGAGAGCATGATCAAAAGTATCTTGCAACTGCGACACGTGGAAGCATAACGAGGTTTTCTTGGGTGCGAAATGAATGCAGAGACTCGGGGTTGCGAGGAGTAGACATGTGGAGCAGGAGAGAAAAACCTAGATAAAAGGCCGAGTTGATTACTTGGGATGCATGGGCTAATGCATAGAGGAAAATACACCCAAAGGGAGCTAGTTAAATATTTATTAACAACTTTTGGCGACTATCAGGGGCATTTCGACTGAGGAATGAAGAACCCAAAATTTCTCTGGTTTATAGGCCAAAGTGCCATTTCATTAGATAATGGAGTCAGATATTGGAAAGAGCCACCTATAGAGCCGACCATTCATCCTCAAATGGCTTCACCATGTTTTGAAAATTCTCCTGTGCTCCACTTATATCAATAGTTTCTTTGTGAGGCAGTACATTAGGTAAACCGACCCCTGCTTCACAATGAAATAGTAGATGTGCAAGCAGATGAATCAATCCCTCAATGTCGGTTGCCATGAGAGGATGACTGAAATCCCTGAAATCCTCTGGATCATTTTTCTTCTCTTCTATCTTTTCTGCAATCTGCTCGACTGTGGTAATAGAGTCATTTTCAAGGAACGGGGATGACAAACCCATCTTGTTTAACTCAGAGAAAATCCTCCATATGCTGTCCAGTGTCTTGTTCATAGTAGCCACGACTGCTTTAGTGCGTTGGAAGGCAAAGTGGCAATGGATGAACTTATTTTCCGTTTGAGCAGCAACATCCCGATCTTCAATACCTGCTCTAGCAAGGTTTTCATCAGAGATCGAGTATAGCTTGGTGAGAAAATATTTTGCTTCCGAAACCTTCTCCAAGATGAACCGTGGGAACTGCTCAATCGTATCATGAGCCTCCTGGCTCAGCTTTGATGCCTCGGCGATGAATCAGAGGGTAAGCTGTAGTGCCAAGCAAAAGGTTTTAATCTTTTCCCAGTGAGAGATGTACAATTTCCTAACCAATAGAATGATGTATGGCTGTGTAGGGGAAGATAGGAGAGAGATTTTAAGAGAAGCAATCTCTGCATCTTTTGAAATAATAGCCTCAGCCAATTCTACCCTTTTCTTTTTCTCAGATGCTAGCTATTCTGCAGAGCTACTCATTTCTTTATTCCAATTCTCCTTGGCTCGAGAGTGATTTGCTAAGTGCATGTCCATAGAAGACTTTGTCTCTTGGAGTTCTTCTATTTGAGCTTTTAGGCCCTTAAATTCAACCTCTTTTTCTTGTATTTTCTGCTCATATTGAGCCTGTTGGTGCTCCAAAGCTTCATTCCTCTGCGCCATTCGTTGACTATACTCAAGGCGAAGTCACTCTAGCTCTTCATTCTTCAATCGCAAATTTTGTTCCATCTCCTGATTCTTAGATTGTAGCTCTTTTACCATGGCAGGGTTAGTAGCTTGAATATTCGCAAGTTCACCTTGAAGTTTGTTCTTTTCATCTTCCGCTGCCAGCACCCTCTCTGTCATACGTGCAACATCCGCCTCTAGGTATTTCTCTTTTTTCTCTAAAAAACTAACCCTCTCCCTTATCGCTTTAAGCTGCTCATCCTTCTTTTTTAGCTGGTGGTCAGTTTTAAGGAAGTCAGAGGTGACCACCCATTGTGTTTCCTCCATGATTTCAACCTTATTCTATAGTCGGGCCACCTTCATGTCGAGCCCTACCACATATATCTCATAATCTTCCAGGTGCATTTCCCCTTAAGGCTTGGTTACTCTTAGGTACATGGCTGCAAACTTCAATTCCAGTCGGGCCTCATCATAAAGAGTTTGTATTTTTGGCTCAGTCAAAGCACTGTTGTCTTTTTCCTTGCACTTTCGCATTCTACTTGTGCATGCCTCCTTTTTGCAATCAATCTGTGCTATAAATTCAGCTGGCGACGAAACTAGTCCACCTGCAAAAGGAGCACCATAAGGTAGGGCATAGGGATAGGTAATCCTCATAGGCACGAGCATTTGTTTCTTCTGGAGAGTGATTGTTTGCGGGGAGAAGTGGGGCACGTTCTGAAGCTTGGTTTGAGGCCCAATAGAAGGGATAGTCACTTGTAATGACTAAATTGGTGAATCAGCCTTAGGACTCATAGGCTGGGATGGTGGAGGAGTTGTCAATGTGGTGTCAGCCTGTTGAGATGGAAGAGGATCCACAGTAATAGCAGAAGAAGGGGTACTTGTAGGGGGTACGTTTTTAGAAAGTGAGGCAAGGATAGCTTGAGCGGTAGCAACGGGTGTAAGGGTCTGCGGAGGAGTAAGGCCAAGTGGAGTGGTCTGCGAAAATTGGGTGAAACCTCCTACATATGTTGGATTAAAAGTGGAAGGTAGAGGGCCAGTAATCATGGTAGGGATCACTGTTGAGGCAGGGGCAGATACTAAGGAATGAGAAGCAAGGGAAGAAGGAGTGAAATTTATCTGTTGATTGGTCGATGGTGGCTCCAGAATCATCAGCGACTCTTCCTCAGCCTCAGGCTCCTGGCTAGCTGTAAGCACTTTTCTTTTGGTGGGTTCTTGTGAACCTTCTCCGATAATGCTCTCTGTGCGCTGCTGTTTTGCGGGTGGGGTCTCTTGAGCTTCAAAAACTATTGTTGTTTGCTGCCTTGATACCCTGGCTGACTTAGTAGCCCAAGTGAGTGTATGCGAGGCCCTTGATATATTAAAGCGCACATTTGTGGCCACATAGGTGGGCTATTTGGGGCCTTTCTCCTTTGGTGCAAAGGAGGCAGATGTCGTCGCTTCCTCTTCCTGCTCTTCAGACTCATCCCCCGGGTCCCCGCTCTTATTAATACTAGAGCTTGGGCTGGGGTGGCCCTCATTCCACCATTTTTCAAATTCCTTGTCATCCTTCAAATTGTCATAAGGGGCATGCAATTGCCCTGTCTCTTGGCGATACTTCTAGAAAGCTTCTATTTTTTTAGCAGTCCACTCCTCATCCTTCTTTAACTTATTGTACATGGCACGTCCCATGTGGAAATTATCTTTGGCCACCACCACAACAAAGTAGAAATTGTGCCATGGTCCTCTAGTATCTTGCATAGGAATACGTGCCAATTCAAAAAAAAAATCATCCTTGTCTGCCCGTGGGTTACGCCGCTTCTCCTAGTAAGGTCGGGGAACATGTGTAACCTTCATGTGCAGCTTCGACAAGTCATTGAAAGGGTTATAATCCCACTTATCATTTACCAAAACCAACCCTAAATAAGCGAGTTTATCCTGCAATAACTGGTCTGATTGTTTCTTTACTAGAGTCACTGACTTGAAATTCTTCGGACAAGTGAAGAATCCCTTTTTCTTGACACTTTTGTTGCTACAGAAGGTAAAATCAATAATACACACCTTCCTATACATTTCAAGTGTGAGAACCCTATCTATGACGTAGGCTGGGAGAAGGAAAGGTTGACTAGTGAAGCCCCGCATTTGGAGAATCATGAAATCTGTTCCTAAGAACCAGTCACAGGCGGGAGTGAAACTCTGCATATATTTGGTTTGATCCCTATCGAATTGGATTATGTCACCTTCTCTGATTAAATCACGCAAGACCAGAGTTATGAAATAGTCTGAAAATGCATAATAATCATATGATATAGAAAGAAAAGGCGTCCACGTGGACATTGGCGTCCTCTTACCCTGTTCATCAAAAAATGATAATTATAAATACCGGGCGAAGAAATCAAGGTTTTGATGTAGAAACATGTGAACTAGGAAAGAAAGAAATCTAAAATTTCCCTTCGCCGAGTAATTCTTTATTTTTCGTATCATTTCATCTACCATGAACTCAACAAAATCATACCAGAAGGTATTGTGCTTCTTGTGGAATTGGATTGCTGGTCCCAGTTGAAAATTTTCCACCATCTCATTGGAGTCTTGGCCGCACACAAAAGCTAGCATGGACATGGCTTGCTGCAAATCTTCGTGTAACACACCGTGTGACAACATAATACTTGGAAGTTTAGCACCTGGGTTGCTTTTCTTACCAATCTCCTCCAACAAGAAATCTGAGTTCTTTTTCATCGCCCTCCATGTTTTTCCTCCTTTTCCAGGGCTAAAGGACTTAATGTTCTCTCTTCTTTTACTTGGGTCTGGGATGCATACCATATGCCAAATGGCCTATGGGGTGATGTGAACTCTTAAGTTTCGGCCCTCGATGTAGCGGGTGTTAGGGTTATAACATTGGATGGCAGCGTTAACTATCTCCATGTAGTAGTGCACCAACGTGACCATGTATTGTGGAAGACCACTGTACCAAATCTTCATTGTTGTATATGTGTCCACCTTTGGTGCCGTCAACCTTGCACAAGCTGCTTCCCTTAAGGATTTAGGGTTTTTTGCGAGTCGTGGATCATAGATATTATCCCATTTCTCTTCAACCCTTTTCTTGTTTTTGCAATCTTTGGGCATGTTCAGCTCTTCTGTATACACCCTCTTTAGCTTACTTGGTATACGAGGCGTAGCATAGGCCAAATCCTCATAGAAATATACATCCTCTGACGACTGTATGGCTGTAAAAAGCTCCTGGCCAATTTCCTCTTGCATCTGCTGAGATGAACTCTCCGACATTTTCTTTAGATGAAGACTTCTGTGAGTTTTGGACTCCGTTATTCTTATCTGGCTCTGGATACACTAAAAACTTCTCTGCACCTTGAGCTTTGAGATTTTTGAAAAGACTTTGAATCATTAAGCCTTTTCATGCAATATTTGACTATCTTTTCTCAAGGTGGTAGAGGAAAACATACATTTTTCATTTAATTCGGCATGTACCGTTAATTTCGCAATTCATGCAAAATGAACTACTTGCCATTTTGAGGCGGCAAGAGTTTATTATTGTGTTCGACAACCGTGTGATATGCTATGATTCCCTTGAAACTTGAGCCAGAAATTTTCTTTGTAACCTTGCATTAGTATGTGCTGGTAATTAATATCCTGGCCGGAATGATTACGCCAAAGCAAACGATCACGACCTGAAAAGACATGGATATTGCCTTGGGCTCTGGGAAATGCCTATGAGATGACACAATAGCCTATGACCATGCGGCTTACTGTCGATGAGTGCCACCTTTTTAAAGCCAATTAATTAGCTCCTATTAATCTAGCATGCATTGAACCATACTTTCACAGATGCAACTGGTCCATAAATGTGAGCAAGCGCAGACACGCTTTTCAAGTTGGCATCCAATTATATTCACATTTTTTTCAAAACGGATTAGCATGCATCTTGTCATTTTTTCTATAAATAGGCTAGTAAGTAGTGAAAAAATCATACTTAGAATTTGAGCAGTGATAGGTTGTTAGCAGAGTTTTAAGCAAGTTTTCTCATAGGCTAGGTGATAGGTAAGTTTCAGCATTGGTTAGAAGGTGTAAGCATAGTGTCAAAATCATGGATACTCCTATTTGGATAACCTCTTATAAGTCGCAAACAATGTTTGTAGGGGAGGTTTCTACTAAGTGACTGAAAAGAATGACTAAGAATAGGCATTCCTTGGTCTTGGTAGCCATAAAATGGGTTCTGGGTAAGGACTGCATAGAATACAAGGACAAGTATCGTGTGAATACTGATATATGCTCCCACTTCGTAGCGTCTATGTTAGACATTGGCATCCCCAACCTCTCATCCTGAAACTGGTCAAGGAAATGTTTCCTAGAAAGTACCTAAATGGCCTTAGTGAAGTTGTTGCTCACGTTGCATATGGGGTAGGTTTGCTGTCAACCAACGACCTCCTTCGCTATATCGAGGAAGAAGTGGTAGTTGTATGGTCGTCATTTCTCAGTGGATTCCGCTTTCAGACACATGACGAGCATCAACAGAGGGTTACCCAGGCCTTGCACTTCCTGTTTTGTAGTTACAATGTGATACCATTCTACGACGTAGATTGGTATACCAAGTTCAGGAACCTGGTGTTTCCCCCGCCAATGGTGGTTGTGCCGAACGGTGCTGCTTCTGTTGCCAAAGAACTTGCTGATGAGGAAGAGGTAGACACTGCCATTGATGCATCAATTGGTACCTCTCGTGCCCTTTGATGAAAACCCTCTCTGCTCCTAAAAATGCCTCTTAGTTTTCTTTATTTCCTGCTATTACATAAACCACCTGCCCTACATTTTTGTATATAAGACTGAAAAAGGCTATCATTTTTGCATACATGAAAGAATAGCTCAAATAGTTGTATACTTTTTGGATTATGGCTTCCCCAACCATTTTGCAATGTAAAAACCAAAGAATATATATAAATAGATATATATCTTTATAAAAAATCCATGGCTCTTTCTTTCATTCTGCATTTTAGTTTTATGGGATCTTTTATAACATGTGTTTATTTCTTTGCACATGGGTATGTTTTATGTAAAGCAATCCCGCTATTCCACCTTCCGTAATAATGGGTTACTTCCACAGAAGCACAAACCAATTTTGAAAAGGACCGGCCAAAGAAAGGGAAATAAAATAAAAGCACTATTCACATATGTACAAAAATAGAACTCAGCACCTAATGGAACAACTTAAGATGAATCCCATTAACCAGGATTCCTAAGGGTTCCTGTTCCATATTTTCTAACTCAAAAGCGTTATGCTCCTTGCACCAAATGATTTTAAAGGGAACCTCCCATAGGCTATCAAATTTACCATGTTGACTTGGCTTAGTAGCCCTTTTATCATACTTCAGTACTAAGTCTCCACACTTTAGGCCTTGGTCAAAAGCCTTCTTTTCAAACCATTGCTTGACCACTTGTTGATGATTTGTCATGGCTATTAGGGAATTCTCCCTTTTTTCCTATACTTCTAACAGTTCAGCAAGCCAAACTTCCATGGTGCCATTTTGTTCTATCTCAAGGGATTTCAACAATTGGAGTGCCAGAATCTCCATAGATATAGGTAACAGTGCCTCTTTCCTGTATACCAACTCATAAGGCAAAGTCTTAAGGACTTGCTTAGGAGCTATGCAGTTTTCCCAGAGTGCTACTTGGAGGTTTTTATGCCATTCCCTTTGGTGTTCCGAACCAATCCTTTTAAGGAGCTAGACTAGGCTCTTGTTTGTTGACTCCGCTAGGTCGTTTCCCTGCGGGTAATAATTTGATGGTCTTGAGGAATATGCCATTCGTTAATGCAAAGTGACATACCTTTGTGCCTAGGAAAGCTCTGGCATTATCAAAAATGATAGTCTTTGGAGGACCGAACCTTGTCACCAGCTCTTCGAGGAAATCTACATTCTCTGTTTCTCTTGTGCTTTTAAGCGGAACGACCTCCGTCCATCTGGTAAAATAATCTGTGGCGGTTAGAATCCACTTGTGTCTAACACTAGAAGTTGGGTTAATCATCCCAATGAAGTCCAAGCCCCATTGTGCAAACGGTTCGTCTGCCACTATGTGTTTGAGAGGCATTGCAGAATTCTTCCTTCTGTTAGTAAAGAACTGACATTGTTTGCAAGATTTTACCAAAGAGTGGGAATCATTAAAAAGTGTAGGCCAATAGTAACCAACGCACATGATTTTAATGGCGGTGATCTTAGTAGAGAAGTGTCTTCCTGTAGCGCTGTTGTGGAACATGTCAAGAATCCTTTTTGCTTGCTCCGAAGTAACGCATCACAGGAGAAGACCATTGAAATTTCTTTTGAAAAGGACTCCCTCTATTAGCGTATATCTGCAATTTTGTAGCCGATAGTATCTCCTTTTTTGGGATGATAGACCTGGCAGATACACTCCTGTTCGCATAAACCTCATTCTATCTGTCAGCTAGCAACCCTCCGATTCTGGTTCATTTACCAGGACAAGCTCTGGTTACTCCCTTGCAGTGGGTATCTCCTTGTTCTACGCCATGTATTCGCACAGTCCTCTTCCTCTAATAGTTTTAGTAGGTTTGACCTCAACGTCATATTCAAGGATCTTGGTGATCCACTTAGCTCTTTTTTCTGTGATCTCCCCTTCCATGATATATTCGCACCGACTGGAATGTGCGACATAAACAAACACCTTGTTGTAGGAAATCAGATTCTGGAACTTTTTAAGTCCCTTCACTATTGCAAAGGCCTTTCTTTCGGCGAAATTATAATTCACCTCATATTCCTTTAAGGTCCAGGAGTAGAACACCACTAGATTTTCTCCCTTTCCTTTATCATCTTTTTGGGTTAGGACAGTAGTGATACTAGACTTGCTATTGAATGCATACATTATAAAATCCTTAGATTGATCTAGATTAACCAGTGTCGAAGCTATGGAAATAGCTTCCTTAACTTTTTCAAAGGCATCCCGAGCTTCGGTCATCCACTTGAATGCTTGATCCTTCTTAAGCATCAGGGTGATCAGCTTAATTATTCCCGCAAAGTTAGAAATAAACTTGCTAACAAAATTTACTTTTCCCAAGAAAGACTTAACACCTTTCTTATTCATTCGAAGGGGGAGTTCCTTGATAGCTTTTACCCGTTCGGGGTCGATTGAAATTCCTTCTTTAGACACCACATGTCCTAACAACTTGCCTTGCGGTACTCTGAATACACATTTTTTCAGATTTAGGGAAACCCTGAACTCTTGGCACTTTTGAAAAACTATTTCTAAGTGGTCAAAATGATCATCCTTACATTTAGAAAACATAGTAAGATCATCTAAGTAAATTAGAATAAACTTATTGATTAGTTCGCTGAATGCGATGTCCATTGCCTGCTGGAATGTTGCCCCTGCATTGGATAAACCAAAAGGAATTTTAGCATATGAAAATGTTCCCCACTTTGTGGTGAACGTAGTCTTGTGCTGATCCTCTTCCTTAACTCGGATCTGATTGTATCCGGAGAAACTATCCAATAGAGAAAACATTTATAATCCTGCAACCGTTTGTAGGATTGACTCCATTGAAGGTAGCAGATAATGGTCTTTTAAGGATGCTCTGTTTAGGTCTCGGAAGTCCACACAAAAATGTATATTTCCATTCTTCTTTTGGACCGGGAGCAGATTTGATACCCAAGTACTATACTTGATTGGGAAGACAATGTGTGACTCAATGAGCTTAGTTAGCTCTTGCGCCATTAGCGCTTCAATTTGAGGGTTTTCTGGCCTCTATTTTTGTCAGACTGGTTTTGCACCTTCTGTTAGCTCGATACTGTGCTGAATGATATCAGGATCATACCCTTCTAGATCATCATAGGACTAGGCCACTACTCCATATTTTTCACAGAAACTGTGAGTCTTTCTTTATCATGGTGCGGGACATTTTTCCCGATTGAAGATTCCTGCCACTTGCGAACCGAAGGTTCACATAATCACTTGTGTCTGCTACGAACTTCCGTCTATCATTTCTTGCATCATCACAATTGAATTTTTTTTTGAGAGTAACCAATCCTTTCGAAACCTTGTTAGATTTGAGCTACATAATATGTCCTTCATAAGCTTCGACAATCTTTGGTTGAAGCTGATCGGAAAATTCCCCTAACTGCTGGATGAACGAGGTAATGTGTTCATCACTTTCAAAAACTTTCAAAATCTGATCATTGTCAGGGATCACCGGTCGGACTAGTACTCGTACTGAATGTTCATAATGTATAAGGTCAGAGGCAGGATCAAACTAAGCACCAATTACGGCCATGCGATCTGCATCGCTATTTTGTCCTTGGGGAATAGTTTGGATGTTGAAGGCTTCAAAACCCTCAACCAAGTCCCAGACTCGATGCCGATAGGATCTCATGCAGACATTCTTTGCCATGGAGATTCCTCGGACTTGGTTGACTACGAGTTCGGAATCTACGAACACCATTAATTGCTTTATGCCCATTCATTCCGCAAGGCTTAAACCTTGAACTAATCCTTCATATTCAACCTCATTGTTTGAGCAGGAGAAATGAAAATGGAAAGACCTTAACAATTTTTCATTTTGTGGGGATATTAGACATATCTCTGCTCCAGCACCCACTCTGCTTCTTGCTTCGTCAAAGTACAACGTCCATAGCTCATTTTCTTGGCTACCTTCAGACTCTTTGGCAACCTTTGGGAGCACTTGGTCTTTGTCATATATTACGTAGGTGCCCAATCCTGTAGCATGATAATTTCTGAAAGGATCATTGTCCATGTGTTCGCTCAATAGAGCCTCTTCTTTGTCATTCCGGTCTCTGCTCACCCTTTCTTCCTCCAGTAATTCAACGCTATACATTTTTTGTTTGGTGATAGAGGTATGCGTGGATTCAAAATTGATTAGGGCTTCATCCACTACATGTTCAGAATGCAAATTCTTCGATTCTATCTTCGTTTTTGTGGTATGTTTGGTTATGATAATGAGATGTGACCAATCCAAGGACAGGTATCCACCCACCTTTGAAGTAAATTCTCATGATAGGCAGAGACCAAACATAGGAGGAACATCTATGATCATAGTGTCTTGCGGCACCGTGATACTAGGGCAAACAAATAGAGTTAAAGGAAGTGATTTGATGACACCTACGGTTTCAAATTTGTTCCCATCAAGCTACATTACCCCCCTTTTCATAGGTTCATAGCTGAGTCCTAAAGCTTCGACTATCTATTTAGGCATAACCGTAGTGCTAGCACTAGAATCAATTATAGCATTGTGTAATAACTTCTTTCCTATAATAAGAGTCAAGAAGAAGGGTTGGGGTTTTAGCTTATCTCTAACATCAACAGGGGATTCCTTTGTATTGTTTGTAAAGACTTTAGCTGGCGGTATTTGATTAACAACTTCTGCATTGGAAAACAACTCTGTTGGTGTCGTGTTGACCTCTTCTTGAAGCGCCTTCTATTATAGTGTCTTTTACTCTAGGATAGCTAGAATGTCCCATCGAGACGCATTAGCGAACGACCTCTTCAATTTTTCTACCACATTAAAAGGTGACAAACTCGAAGGTTTCTACTCCTTGGTTCTAGCTGTAATAATTTCCTTCCGTGGTTGAGATGGTGACGGGGCAGTAGAAGTGCTAGGAATATGATCAGAAACACCTTTGAGTTGTGGGTTGGCCGGATGCAGAACAATTGACTCACTAGTAAATCTTCTCTTTGAGCCCATGTTATAATCAGATTGCACCTATGATGTTTTAGATATGAACGTATCATTAGCAAACACCATTTCTTCTTCCTCCATCTAGGAAAAAAATGCGTGATCAAGAGCACTATCAAATTCTTGTTCTAAAGACATTCCTTGCATTTGCGCAGTAAGAACCACACTCTCCATTTGTGGTGAGGCATATATATAATCTCCATGATCTATTTCTGCACCTTGGTTGCGTTGCTCCACCACCTTTTGTTGCAAGTTGCCACGTGGACAGTTCCGAGGCATATGTGCATCGCTGCAAGGGAAGCACCATGGATTGATATCATCAATAAGGTTGTTCTTCCCTACGGTTAATTTCCTACTCGAGCTTGGCGATGTGCTCATCAGTAGAGTAGGCACTGGTACCATTTGGTTGGAAGTCAGAGCTGGTGGAGTAGTACGAGGCGTGCCTTGGTACTGATTTTGTTGATATGAGGACTGCTTGCCTTGATAGTTTTGATAGGCAGGCTTCAGAGGTGTTGATTGGTTCCACTTAAGAATGGTTATATCATTTTCCATGGTACACAACATCTCTTTAAGGTCACTCATTTCATCTTTGGATGAACCCAATGTAGAGGCTACATTTTGTGGGGCTGTCGGATATGTGTACATAGACTGGGGAGTTGCAGACACACTAGTTGACATAACTTCTTGTGCAGGAATCGATATTTTAGGAAATATCGGCATAATAGGTTTAGGACGCAACTTTCCACAATCTATCAAATGATTCTCGGCTTTGACAAAGACACCGTAAGCATCTGGTAGAGTAGCTCCTCACAAAGATTTGATCATTAGAGAAATGTCAGAATTGATGGACTTTAGATGAAGTATGAACGCCAACTCAGGAGTCAGGCATATAGTAATAGGAATCCTCTATGAATTTGTGTGAAATCGGGCATTAAAGTTTGTCAAAGCCTCCTAGGGGGCTTGTTTTATGATAGATAGTTGATAATACAGTGAAGAATGATCTCCGTCATTTGAGAACCTCTCATAGAATGGATCTTCGAGCTCGTCCTAGGTACAAATAGTGTTAGGTGATAGTGTTCGGTACCAATCCAGTGCCTTGCCTTTAAAAGACGTGGTGAGAAGTCTCAGAGCTACATTTTGTGCTATAATCCCATGTACCAGACATACGTTCGCCACATCCTGCAAATGTTCTGTTGGTGTTCTTGAACCATCTACGATAAACTTGAGTATAGCTTTCATGGCTGAAACTGGGATAGCGCCACAGATAGCGGGCACTACTGGGGCTGCTAGGGGACTTTCGACGTCCCATGCCACATAATTCCTATTGGCGGCTGGCAACATGGTGAGAGGAACAGGTGGCGGGAATGGAACGGTTACCGACTAATTTGGGACTTGCACTATTCCTAGTGGAGGTACTAGTAAACTAGGGTTTCCCGTAGTTTACGATCTAGTTACAGGCTGATGGCTCATACACCCTTCTAAAACGAAAATTCATTTAAGCTCGGTCCCACTGGGCGTGCCAGAAAAAGAACAAACTGTTGATGCCAAAATTTGACAAGGTAACAATGTCTTATGGGAAACTCAGTTTATGGGGACCTTTTGTGCTAAACTGAGTGACCTTCAGGTTTTTAGAGAAGTCAACTTCTTCTATAATGGGGGTTTGGAAAGGGAAAAGGAAATAGATATAATAAAATAAAGTCTAACCTAAGTCGATGCACCAAGACTTAATGATAGGCACGATAAATCATAGATCTAAGGGCCTCAATGGTGTTTGTAGTGTTCCAAAAAATTAGAAACTGAAAATTACAGCATAGACAATCCATTCATTGACATAAAATAATATTGCATACATCCCTACTACTAGGAAGAGTCATTAGACATGGTCTAGGTCAGCAAAGTTGCATTCAACATATATTGAAGTTCTCAAATGAAATGTCCAAACAATAAAAAACACAGTTTACAGTTTGATTAAATAGCATGAAAAAATAGAAAGGCCGAACGATTGGAACAGTCTAAGAGTCTTTGCAATAATATAAAACAACAAAAAAGGCTTGGAGTCTTTTAGTGAAACCCGTGTTTCTCCTAAATTCCAGACCCTTTTCTCACAATAGAGAAAAGTATATATAGTAGGAAAAACCCCCACCGCTTCGGAGAGCAGCAACAAAAAATATTTCACAATCCCCTAGCAATGATGCAAGAATCAAAATATTCCCAAAGCCATTGCAATAGAATCGATCTGGAACCAAGCATTCAGTCACTCCAGGCATAGGTGCATCCTATGCAAATGATGGCGGTGGTCCCGACAAGGCCTAATAAGACAAGTGTCACCATCCTGTGCGAATGATTATGACAGATAGTGGCCAATAGCATCATTAGTTTCGTCTGGTCTATCGCCCGAATATGAGATCCGCTGGCTAGGCACGTGGCAGCCCTTCGTTGCCCATATGAACCTCTCTCTTTCACCGCTGAGGACTTGTGTTAATGCTACACGTGTCGAATTGGTGGAGCACTTCATCAATAATGGAGGGAATGATCACCAGCCGGGCGCAAAAGAGACGCGTGACAGCATTTCGCTGCCCGTGGTTGTTACTTCATCTCTATGCTGAAAGATTTACAAATAAAAGACATGTAGAGAGAGTACAACACAGATAGCAATTGTGGGGTCCGCCAAAACCTTTTGGGAATGAGGGCTTCGTGGCATCTGAGCGGAGCCCAATGAGACAACAAGAAAGCATGATCAAAAGTATCCTACAGCTGTGACACATGGAAGCATAGCGGAGTTTTTTGGGATGCAAAAGGAATATAGAGACTCAGAGTTGCGAGGAGTAGACACGTGAAGTGGGAGAGCAGAACCTAGATAAAAGGCCGAGTTGATTACTTGTGATGCACAGGCCGATGCATAGAGGAAAATACACTCGAAGGGAGCTAGTTAAATATTTATTAACAAAAGGGGAAAGTTCATGCCTTCTACTTTGTGCTTTAGTGATTTCAGTATTATTGTTGATTCAGGGTATGACTTGGTTGGAAGCAAGTTAAATTATTATGGCTTGTCGGTTAGAAATAAGAGGAAGAATTTTGACCCTGAGCACTTTATAAGTGATGCCAAAATTTCTCAGAAATTGAAAGGATATGAGCATAAGTTTTATGTTGATGATGTTTTCAGGAATTGTGAGGATAGTCAGGAGATCATGAGAGAAAATACATATAATAGGATTGTTATGGCTAAGGCTTAGAGATTGAAAACTAACCCATCATATGTAGAAGCTTTTTATGAAATTCAGGACCCCATGGAGAGAGTTAAACAATTGCTTCTGCATGAAGAAGAGATAATAAAGGATGTACCTCTGGTGGCATTTGAGAGAAGAAGAAATGTTGGCTCTTGGAGGCAAGCAAAAAATGTAGCACCATTAGACCATTTGTCACCTCAACTTACTTCAGAGGTAAGCTTTTTAGTTGATACAACAATCATGGTAGAAGATGATGTTGAAGAGGAGGATGAAGTCACATAGATCAATACTCCTATCATTCCTCCATATGAAATTCCACTGGAAAGGAGTGTAGTAAACTTTGAAGCTTCTAATGAGCTATCTGATGATGTGGGGCATCGAGCTAGTCAAGAGTTCATTGCAGATGATGCCTTTGTCTAGACTCCTGAATTTAAGGCTTTCATATATGAATATAAAGGAAAGGTGGTAAGGGAAAGGTTGAAGGAAATTGACCCTAAGAAGGAAGCATATGCTTTAAAAGAACTTCAACATGAAATTGATAGAGAAATTAAACATATGACTGCTGAGAGGAAGGGAATTGTTGAAAGAGGCTGGGGTTATGCTCCTTCCAGGATGGGATATCAGCTTGGCCATTGTATTTGATAGTTTTTTGAAAAGAAAAAATAAAACCTTGCACTTACCAGACGAAGCTGGTGACAAGATCTACATTGGATCGGGATTTAATCCTAACAATACTACCTTGTAGATATGGGAACTCTATCCACCAGGGAAAAATCCTTCCCTAGTTTATCATGATCAGATTTTTGGACATATTTTATTGCAAAGAGGAGAAAAAGATCCCATGGAAACTGTCGATTTGAATGTGAATGTGGCCAAATTCACAGACTCAGATTCAGAAAATGGTAAGGGGTAACAAGGGGTTGATAGAAGAAAATGAAAGGTTGAAACAAGAGTTGATCAACTATAGGGATAAACTACCTTCTTCTTCTCCGGGGCTCTATTCTCCATTGGTTGAACATGAAAGGAATGTGCTTGAGGCAATGTCAAAAACAACATATTGGAAAATAAGGCATGAGAAAGTGCAAAAGGAACAAGAAGAGTTAAAGGGAAAAATCAAAACCTCTACCTTTGAGATGGCATTAGAAATAGTCTGCATGAGATTCGAAGACATGTACAAACATGTTGAGCAATTTTGGAAAATTCATGATAAAACATTTGCAACATTACTGGAAAACACCAAATTGAGTGATAGGATGAAGGAGGTAGAGTCTTAGATCATTGCAAAGAAAGAAGATAACTTTGCTATACTACAAGAATACCAAGAACTCATGAAAGCTCATAGGGACTTCCACAATATCCTAACACAAAAGTTGAGTGATTTCATTTAGCCACTGAGTATGGCCTTACCCAATTTCTTTGAAGAAACAAAATTGAAAGATCAGGGGACATGGAAGGACGAAATTGCCAACTATCTACCAGTTATTCTTGATGCGATTAATGATGAAGAGGAAGTGCTTAAGAGGATGCACATGCAACTTGGGAGAATATTTGAATTGGAGTATGCTATGAAAGACAACATACATAATGCAAACACTTATGCTAAACGTGGGTACGTGGAGCATTTGTCAAAGGACAACTTGTTCATTTCACAGGCCAAGTAAGAGAGGAGTGATAGGGGCTAGAGTTTGATAGTTTTGTATACAAAATCATGGTGCACGAGCCTTAAATAGGTCTTAGATGACCAATAGCACTTTTTGGAGATTAATAGACTACAGTGCATCCATTAGAAAACTCTTAATATTTTTATATTTATTCTATTTATGTTTTAGTTATGAAACAATGTGACTTTTTGTAACAGGCTTGAAGCTTGTTGCTTCCCATACAAATAGGGAAACTAGGGCCCGATTTTGAGATATCATATCATCATCATCACCACATTCCATTCCTTTAGAGTAGGCATTAGTGAGAAAATAGATTGCATAATTCACCCATCCATACCATATTTCAAAGACTTTTGTTATAATGCTTATATTTTGAAGTAATACAATGGAGTAGACTATTCATAAATTGTAATTCATTTTCAATGTTCATTTATTGCGTTGATTTTAATGCTCATTTATTACTTTGTTGTCTCCAAAGTGGTTTCTTCAAGTTATTTAAATATATTTGATTTATCAGAGCACATTTGATGTTATTGTGTGAAAGAGTTGATTGGTTTCTAAGTTGATGTGAATTAAAATCCTTTATGATAGTTTACTTTAATTGGTCTCTACCCAAGGTTAAAATACTTTTAAAGAAGTTTTTTTGATTGGTTTCCATTAACTCAAGAATTAAAAATCCTTTTGTACTTTCACACTACCTTGAGGAGATATCACTAGGATTATTAAAGAAGAACACTGTGATAAACATACTTGCACATTTGCACAAGGCACAAACATCTCAAGTACCTAGTAATTTAAGTTAAAATGAACAATAGGATTACCTATCTTACAACTCTGTATCCATTCCATTAATCACCATTCACTCATCCACTTTTTCACCCAATAGGAGTAGGCATTGGTCATACTTAGGATATTGCATACAAAATACAACTCACAATCTTGAATTTTCAACTACTTTCAATAGGAATTAGATATCAAAGTCTGTACATCTACTCCACTTCATGTGCCATAGTGAGTAGGTTGCTCAATTAGGAACTATATCCAATTGCAAATCTGCCTTATTGTTCAGGTATACCACCTAGGTCTAAATCTTGTTTACCTTATTATGGGCCAAAGGTGTATTAAGGGATTGGCACCCCCTTATGGTTTAAAAACCTACACTTTTGAGACCTAACATATGTCATTAACTAAAAATAGGAACAATATTATTTGACCAAAATATTCATAACATTATTTACATACATAATGATTAAAATTAATAAAACTTATCCTTTAATGAAATTTGATAACTAAGTACCACTAATGTTTCATAATATTAAAGGTCTGTTGAGCCAAAACTCCACCTTGGTTATTTTCCATACTTCCATTTTCCCATCTTCCCACACTCACCATATGTCCCATCTCCATTTCATAATGGCTGACACTAATATAAACCACCAAATAAGGCCCTTGGTCATAACACTAAAGTGAATTCCCTGTCTAAAGTGTTCCCATAGCAGCACATGGCATCTCACCAAGACAATGCTATATAGAAGAGAGTCTCACCATAGTCTCTTCAATGCAAATAAAAAGGGCTCCTATGAAATGTAGATGAGACTCATGAATGTCTAAGAGACATTCAAATTTCTTCTTGCCATCCTAAAGAATGATATGTCTAAGAGACTTGGACATGTTGAGGAGAAAATATAGCATGTCCCATCTGGTAGTACTACTAAAATTTTGAAAAAATCGTAGAAAAATTTTGCCTCTTGAGGTTTTCTTTCTTTTGTGTCCATGAGTAGGGTGTAAGGTTTTAGTTCAAAACCCTCGTTTCATAGTAATCAATCTTAAAACTCCATCCTTATAATTTAATGTTGACCTACTGCATCTGATTATTGGCCATTTAATTCATGAGTTGAGCCATTAAAATCATTCTTTGTAGTAGCCCTAAGTCCTAAGTTATTCGGTCATCATGTATGGTTAATCATTTAAGTGCTCCCTATAGTCAAGCCATAATATTTTTAAATTGACTTACATTTAAGTCATCTTCCTAAGGGTAAAATTGTCATTGGCCTAGTCATGGACT
>VDFB02058242.1:679242168-679373278 GCA_007258455.2 Sequoia sempervirens
TTTTCTATGGTTAAATTCTTTGTTCTGGGTGGAGGCATTATGGTAGCTTTTGGTTTTGGGTTGAAATACTAAAATTTCCTGCATAGCATACCGACTGTATGTTTCCTTTTTTAATTAATAAAAAAAATCTTACATATCAAAAAATCAATATCATAATTGGTAGCTCTCAATAATTTTTTAAGCTTGACCTATTAATGCAATTAAACCATATGTACAATAGTATAGAAGTTAATAAATAATTTTTTTAGCTTCACATAGTAGTTAATGATAATGAATGATTGCATTTTTTGAAGAGTATGAAGGAATGTTGTGAAATTGTGTGGTGGTGTTGAGCGTACGCCTTGCATTAATGGCCGAGTTTGGAGAGTTATTTTTTATTAAACTCACTCTCGATGCTTCCTTTGAGTTTTGTGGTGGAGAAGAAGTAGTGAAACAATTTATTTTTGGGTGTCAACTTTGGAGTTGCAAACTTACAATGGAAGCAAATTTCTCACTCTTTTTGAAGTGACAACTTTCTCCATTTTTTGATGAAGTTTTAGACAGGAGCTTGAAAGGAATGTTTTTATACAGTGATGAAAGGCTGGTGCAGTGTGTGAAGTTAATATTGGGCAAAGGGTTTGAGGCTCTAAGGCACAGGTATCATACCAACATGGACATTTACTCTCTAATTATGGTGTGGGGTTTGGATTTGGGGGAGATAGTGAAAATGTTGAAGGCAGTAATGGAAGCCATTATTCACAGAGACTTCCTGGAGTGCATGGATTCAATCCTAGAGTGGTCCATCCCGGGTGATGGTCTGGATATTCGTGAAGGGATTGAGAGTGATGGAAGAAAAGAGGTCAAGAAATGTATTTTGTTTGTGAGGTGGCCAAAAGGGAGTCTCAAATCTTGTTGGAGAGAGGATGCCAGGCACAAATGGGAAGCTTTGAAGCTTTTTTGTGGAGTTGATGGTGGTATAAGTGGTGATTGCTCATGCCCAAGTTGAAGATAAATGTCTACAATGAAAGGAACTTCATCCTAGGAAGAAGAAGACGAAGAGTGTGGTGTAGTCCTGGGTAGCTCGACCTGAGCTTTTTAGCTCTTTTATCTTTGTTTAATGAAACTTTTGATTATCATGTGTTTAATTTTGGTGCATTTTGGGGGTTAAACCCTGTGTGGGATATAGTGGTTGGTTGTGTTTGATTGCAGGGTGGTTGGTATAGATTTAAGTTAATGTTGTGATACTAGTTTTATTTGTAGGTGATTTTTGGGTGATAGATGGGTTTCATGAAAAACAAGAAGATGATGTATTTTGACTTTACCTTTTAATAAAATAAAATCTTATTACCGAGCAAAATAAATAAATAAATATCATTTATTTACACTAAGTGGTGTTAGATAAAATAAAAATTGCATAATGTTATTTATATTACTAGTTGATAATGTGAGAGCCTTAGGAGATAAAATTTCCATAGCAATTCCCATATCCTAGAAGAGTATGTGTTGATGTTGTTGGAGCTAAAAAATTCACATTGGTTGTCCCACACATGGACTTTATGTTTTCTTTTTTAATTAATAAAAAAAATCTTACGTATCAAAAAAAAGTATTAAGCCTTATTATTCAAACCACTCAAATAATTTAAACCATTTAAGTCTTGAATACATGCAATATATATAGATCTCAATAAGGTCGTGAAGGTATACATAATGTTTCGAGTTTCTCTTTTGAAATGTAATTTATTTTAGTGGAACATGAGTTGTCTCTTTTAAATTATTATTTTTTATAAAATTCTCTTTCATTTAAGAAGAGTTGCTTTTACAAAAGGATTAGATATAGATTGGAATTATCCTTATATTTTTTAATATCTTAATTTAGAAATTATATGAAGATATTTCCATCTACAACTTAGAATTTTTCAATATATTATATAAAAAAGTGGATAGTATCAATCAAACAAATCTTTGAAAAACAATTAAACAAAAAAAAATTAGCTATATAAAAAAGTGGATAGTATCAATCAAACAAATTTTTGAGACAATTAAATGTGTAGAGAAATTTTTTTAAGTGTTTTTTTTAAGAAGACAAAGTTATCATAGATACATTCAAATCAGAGATTTTATAACTAAAACACAATTAATTAAACATAAAATAAAGAATTAAAAATAATTTAAAGATGATATTGTCTTGTTTGATGTTCATTTAATGAAATAATATGTCATAATGGAAAAGCAAGCACTACTAGAGAAACAAAAAACAAAACAAAAATCTTGGTTGACAATAATCAAAGGAAAAAATGATCCCTCAATTGTTGAGTTTGTAATTTAAGTTGAATTTCATGAGGACAATTTCAACAAGACAAAACTTAAAAAATGATCCCTCAATCACTTGCCATAAATTAATGATCCTTTACTTCTCTTCATTTGCCTAGATGGGCTAGGTTCACAAAGTGGAGTTGCCTCCTCTTATGGAAATAATGAAGAAATAAATCAAACTAAAAATAAATATCATTTATTTACACTAAGTGGTGTTAGATAAAATAAAAATTACATAATGTTATTTATGTTACTAGCTCATACCAATGTGAGAGCCTTAGGAGATAAAATTTCCATAGCAATTCCCATATCTTAGAAGAGTATATGTTGATGTTGTTGGAGCTAAAAAATCCACATTGGTTGTTCCACACACCTCCATTTTCACTTATCCTCCCATATCCACCATATGTTACATTTCCATTTCATAATAATTGGCATTAGTATAAAGTACCAAAATAAAGCCCTTGATCATAACAATAAAGTGAAGTCTCTGCCTGAAATGTTCTCCTAGCAACTCATGGCATGTTTCCAAGACAATGCCTTATCGGAGAGAGTCTCACCATAGTCTCTTTGATACAAGCAGAAAGGGCTGATAAGAAATGTAGATGAGACTCCTGAATGTCTAATAGACATATTCAAATGTCTTCCCGCCATCCTAAAGAGCAACATGTCTAAGAGACTTTGACATGTCGAGGAGAGAATCTAGCATGTCTCACTAACAAATCATACGAGTGTCAACATTCAAGAAATAGAAAAACATCTCTCAGACACCGACAAGTACTGAATAAACAACAATGTCAAAGAGAGAAGCAAAGAATCCTCTTCAAAACTCAAGGAGAAAAGTATCAACAAAATACAGAAATGTTGAACAGATATTGGATGAGGTCTCATCGACATCCTAAAAATGATATGTCAAGGAGACACAAAGATATTCAGAAGACATTATCAAAAGTCTCCTTGACATTCTAGCACAAACTATCGATAAGACTAAGGGACGTTAGAGAGAGGTGACCTTAGGTCTCCCTGGTCTCCCTAACATAACAAATTCACATAGACATCATCAAAAACTATTACCATCGAGGAAATAAATAAATACATGTCGAGGAGACATAAGCTTATTGTTAAGAGAAATCCACTAGTCTCATCAACAAAAAAGAAAATCATCAGGGAGCAAACTAAGAAGTAAATATTGAAGAGACATTGTGATATCAATGAGAGAAGCCTAAATGTCTCTTAGACATTTCTCAAAAGATGGCCAAGGATATTGAAGAGAGATATAGACATTGTGATCAGAGTCTCATAAAAAAAAATATGAAATAATTGTCATCGAATTGATTTGACGGATTAAGTCATCGAAGAGACAACTACCATTAATACACAAGTTGATAGGAAGGGTGGTGTGAGCTCCATTTATGATCCAGAGCTTTATGAACCAGAGATGGTTTAAGCATGCTAAAAATTGATAAAAGCAGCCTCTAAGAAACAAAAATTCACTGCACATTATGGCTAAGCATCTAGAGGATGGAGTTGGATGAAAGCATGCAGCTCAAAAATTCTAGCATTCACTCAAATACACCTTCGCTCAGATGAACATAAATTTTTGAATATAAATTGAAGTAGAGCATTGTTAGGGTTAGAATGGATAAAACCCTAGAAAAGACAAGAGCAAAAAGGCAAAAAATTGAAAGTAGACCTTGTTAGCTCTCAAAAACAAAGGAAAAATACCTCAAGAGGTTGCCATGCTCTTGATACGTTTCAGGGTAACAAACAAGGCCAAATGGTTTGAACCTTCTACTCTTTAGGTGTTGCCAGAACTAGGTGGGTATACTTGTGTGAATGAGGCAGACTTGACTTATGTTTATTTCCTTGAAATAATTTACCCACAATAGAAAATGGGAGTAGATAAATGAGTTTTACTTTGGTATAGATTGTATAGGCAATATCAAGGCTAAATCTAATATGTACAATTAAAATATGAATAAAACTAAACGGTGAAGAGGTAGAGACTAGTGCCTTATTGGGTGTATGGAGTCAAATGAAAGATCTAAAATGAGTAACTTCTTTCTGGCAGATACTCTAATTGTTTGGCATATAAATTTGAGTTTACAACTTGTATAAACATGCAAGAAAATGATTACCAAGTTCTTCTTAATGATCCAAATGAGATTCCCTAATTACTATGATTGACTATCAGGATTTAATCTTTCCTTGAAAGAACTAGTTAATCATACCATACAGATACAACAAGTGTGCATTGATAAATTGAATATGCACTTGTTATATCAATTTAAATAACTAGAAAACATCAACCTTGGAGACAACTTCAACAATACTATCAATTAACACAACAAACAACTGATACTAGAAATACGCCACCGCATCAAATGATTTCCATTGATATCTCCATAATTTGAAACATGCATCATAGTCTCATGATTATCAACATTGCAATCTACTGTATCCTTTTCCTATTCGCTATATCTCTTTCGCTGCCAAAAATGGATATTTATACATCAATTGCTTGAAAGGACACGTCCTTCAGAAATGTCTTATGTTAAAACAACAATAAATTAAAATAAGTAATTAGGCTTTGTTAAGCCATAAATGAATCTTCGACAAGTGATCCAAGTAATCCCAGCGCTCATGAGTATCTACATCTACCAATGCATTCTGAATTGTGATCTCCATTTTCACCATCTTTTCATTCTGTTTTCATGCTTCATCCAGTGTTGTATCTTTTGCGGTAGCTATCTTCAAAATTTCTTGCAATATTGATTCACTTTCACCTTCCCACCTAGTCATTTCTTTTAACTTTCCTCTATCATCAAAGAATGTAGTCAATCCATTTTTAGTGGCATCAACTAATCCCTGTGCATCCCCTTGCAATTCTTCAAAGAAGTCTCTATGCTTGTTCATAAGATGATTTGCAACTTCAATTGCCACATTATCAGGAGCATCTCTTTGGTTTATTTCCTGGAGCTTTTCTAGAATGCTCCCATCCATTCTCTTGTGTTCTTGTAATGCAACAAAGTTATGTGAGTGTATTCCCCAAAGCTTATTCAACCAAGTTGTCAAACTAGCTTGTCTTTTCTTGATTACTTCTACAAGTGCATCTATACCCACACTTGAGAATATGCCAGTCCTCTAATGATCTTTTGCTTGTGAATTTTCACCATGAGTAGAAGCTGGTTTATCCCATTGCTCTAAAATCTTTGTTGAACCATTTTCTCTCTGACATTCTCTCATTATTCATTTTGTACATTTATTTTTCCCTTGATGGAAGCATTTGTATTTTGAGCTTTGTTAGGTTTGCTACATTAGTCCCAATCTTTGTTGTTTGACCGAAGGATCAACCTCTAATACTAGATTCATAACTTGTACCTAAATTTCTTCTTAATTATCGGTGACAATGACTACATGAGATGGATACAGGAATTAAATCATAATAACCCCTCCTCCCAAATTATGCACACATATACTACTCCCTACTGGCCTTATGCCGCATTCATGGCTACCAGAAGCATCAAAACCAACTCCCAAGTGAGAATCCAACCCTAGAAAATCACCAACATTTTTCTAACATTCTTCTTCCCTTTTCCAAATTATTCCATCTCTCTCCCCCTCATCTTCGTCATTAATTATTATATCTTCATTACACAAATTGTAACATTATTGCTCCATTCTCTTATCTCTTTTCCTTTTATATGAATACCCTCCATTCTAGAAAATTCTAGAATTGTTAGCCTGCTGACCACACCTTATACTTCCTATCCTGCCACTACAAACTTGTGCTCATGTTCTTTCGGGAAAGCTGTCAAAGATAATCAGGAGTGAGATCAATACAGGAAAAAATCTCATAACCTGACTTTTCAACATTGTTCTTCCCAACCTTTCAGTGGTCATACCACCTACATCTCTCCTCCACCTCATCTTTGGATCATTCGGTGAATTGCTCTTCCATTACTGAGTGTGACATTTGTTAATATTTCTCTGTCATATTTTGTTGCTATAGGAATGCCTTAAATTCTAGAGGAATTCTGGGGTACATTGCTGACCACATCGCTACTTCTATCACCTTTTCTAGGCTGAGCTTGTGTGTAGCATTCATGTTCTTCAGGAAACTGTCAAAGACTAATGCAGAATTGAGATCCAACCCTGGAAAAATCATAACACCAACACTTTCTAACATTGTTTTTCCCTTTTCAAGGGTCATACCTACGATCTCTCTATCCACACTCATCTTTAGATCATTTAGTAATTGCTCTTCATTACCTGGTGTGACATTGTTAACCATTTCTCTTATCTCTTTTCCTTTTTGTTTATATAGGAATGCCTTAAATTCTAGAGAATTCACAAATTCATTATCTCCAACAAATGACTTGTACTCTACGTGCCTTGCATCTGTATCTATACTATCTTCAGCACTCAATTCCTTGGTAGGGCATGCGTAATCCTGAGTTCTCAATCTTGACATCTTATTAGGTAGTCCTTGTGGCACATTAGTCCCAGATGTCTCTTCCCCAGAAGATAACAACTTTGTGTCTTGCAATCCTTGATTATATTCTTCAACCACCATTTATGCTTCTTCTACTTCCAAGTTCCTGATCATATCATCAAATTGATAAGGCACATGTTGATACCCTCCAAAGTTTATCTTTTGTTTAGCAGAATTGATATATCCTTTTGGATCAAAAAAATTTCTTGGTGGTCCCCGTTTCATGTTATATTGCAGTAACTTATCAAGAATCAGATTACCGTTCCTTCACCAATACAATAAAATCACTGAAGCATAGTGTACTGGAAAAAAATCCTGCTTTCCAAAGGAACTCAAATTCACAACAATGGAAAAGTCCATTTTCCTAACAATTTCCAAGTATGCAATCCTATCCAGAACTGTTTTAGGCAATTTGAATGGGGCATCCTCAAATCCATAAACCCTTATCATGGTAGCATCCTCCAAAGAGTACCAATCCCCCCAATTGTGATTGATTGGCCCATTGAAGTCCTTAGGCTTGAGAAACCTCTTTATCTCGTCAGATAAAGAATAAGCACATGGATGATTATAAAATTTGTACAACAGTTTTACTAAAACCTCCTCAAAGTGTACAAAACTAGATTTAGCAAACTGTTGTCCAAAATAGCAATACATAATTGAATAGGAAATAACACACCTTGTCAAATTGTAAAATTCTCATCTCCTCAGGCCACAACCCTAACTCCTATCCAAAATACAACACTATATGCATAAATAGTGAATAATGCCTAAGATGTAAGGCAGGGGCTTCATTTTTTACTGCCATCAACCCAAAATCAAGCCCTTTAAAAATGTATGAGGCGTAAAAGGTCTAGAGTTGTGATACTAAACATCTACTAAAATTATCATGGGCACAATTGACATGTACTCAAGGACTTCCATTCCCAATACTTGGCCTACCAAGAAATAAGTGTATTTCATATAGGGCTCAAAAAAATCAACATGGAATGGAGGTCCCTCACTATCCTCTAGCAGAATTGGTTTCCCACCTTGTCTAATTTTGTGCAAGGGTAACCTCCAACCTTTCTAAATTGTGTCCATCCTCCCAAATTCCTTTTCTAATTCTTCACATATGATCTTTTCGCTACATACCCTTTCCAATATGAAGACCTCACCTATTGCATCTTTTGATATGTATATCAGTGGTTTCTCGGATGGGTCACATATAGCTTTGAGTTTTGAATTATAATGGGTGGCCAACAATCTCACCAATTCTACATTGACAAATACATTAGGGAAAACTAGATTCCCAAAATTAAGCTTCCATGGGTTACATACTGGTTCAAAACGATTTCTCCGATAGTAATGAAAACTAAACAGTTCAAAACCTCTTATTGGAATCCAAATATCTCCTATGAGCTTACATTTGTCATCTAATTTATCCACTTCTACCCTAAGTTGTGCAGATCATCTGGCTTTAGGTCCAGAGGAAGCTAATTGGTCGATAAGATCTTGACTTAGTTTTCAATCAGTGCCCTCTGGCTCAATTTTTTGTTTTTTCCCTTTAGGCTGACTACTTTTCCCATGTTTTCTACCCTTTTATTTTCCTGAACTGGTGATTTCCTTACTTCAAAATTGCATAAATTAAGGTATAGAGAACTTACTATATTTTGCTCAAAATCTCAGAGCTGAAAGAATGCCCTGGTCCTTCATTCGCCCCTCTACTTCCTCCGCTATCAATTATGCAATAATGTTTTCAATTGATTTCTCGTTGATTCATTAAATTACTTATGCTCCATGATGCCATTAAGGTTTTAGATAAAGCACGAGTGAAGCAGGTTTTTTTGAAATCCTCACTGTCACATCACGTAATCTTGTCGGCAAGACATTTTCAAATCTTGGGCGATCCTTTTATCCAGGCTTTAGCCAATGTTCATTAAACACCCGCTAAGACATCTTGTAGTCTCCTTGACACTCTGATTCTTCCTAATAGTTATTTTGATTCACTCGTGTCTTTGTTATCAATAGATCATATATCACTAAGATGTCTCTTGTAGTCCCTACCGACGTTATGAGTCTCCTTAGAGTTTCCAGGATGTGGTATAGCTAAGAAAACTCATCTAGATGCAAACCTATCCTTGTGACAGTAGGTGGAGGCCCGATTAATCCAGAACCTCCAAAGATTATCACTTGAATATTTCCATCAAATCAATCCCTCACGGTCGTTTATTTAACAATTTTGATTGCCTAAGAATGATAGGGTTCTTTAGATGGAACCTTACTCTGGTACTTTGATATTCTTATATCTCTCTGCTAAATTTTGTCTCCTTGATGAATTTCTTCATTAAATTTGAGGATCAGCAAATCTTAATATTCCTTTTAATGATCATTCCCTCAAACATATCCACCAAGTACCAAGCAGTGTTGGTGTGTCAGGGAGAGTCGGGAGGGACTCATGAACTCACTTACAGTGACATTATCCCTCACAGAGCCAGTCCTCTCGCTTCATTGTAGTGGATGAATGTCTCAGGTTAACTTTAGGAATTTTACTTTGATGGCGCTGGTCTGGCCGACATATTTCCTTGTGCTTCGAGTGGTAAGACATATATAAGCTCGATATGACTTCTCACTGTCACCCTGATGATTATTATCTCGCCGATAGAATCTATTTGTCATTTAGAGGCGTGTTTGCGTCTTCTCTGTGTGTATCATCAAGTGATTTTTATTGGTGTAGACATTCCAAACCTCTTGTGGTATTCTAAAACGTATGTGTTGAGTATAAAAGAGTTTGGATCAGGAGGACACATAATCATTAATATGGATTTATACACGTTTCAAATGCTAGAGTTGGCGGAATTGAATCTTGGGACAGTAGTAAAGACTAACTGAACATGGGAGAACATATTCATGAAAAAGCAGTTATATCAATTTTATACTCATGGTATGGGTTTTATTTGGAAACTTGGAGTGAAAGCCATAGGTAAGGCTGCGGTTCTAGTGGCTATGGGGATGAATGATTGGTTATTACAGGATTTAGTCTCATGTGTGGAGACCAAACTTTTAGGGTCATGGATTAGTGAGAAGGATGGAATGAAAAGAAGTGGAGATGAAAATGATCCTATACTACTGTACATGGAGAGAGTTTATTTTAAATGAAGGAATTTATGATTGTCCATGTACTAGCAATTCCTATTCCTTTTATTTTCTAAACTACTGTGCGTGGAGAAATTCTAAGAGGTTTGTCAAGAGTTTTCCATGCACTGGCAACCCTTAATCCTCTGTATTCTTCAAGTGAAAAAATGTTTTAAAAATTTCCCATGTACAGGCAACTCATGTTCTTCACCAGTCATGTTTTGTAAATAATATGAATCTTCACCTCTTTTACCGACAACAACAAAAGGTCCCAGCCATAAGGTTTGAAATTTCTTGTGCTTTCCCTTCTCCTGACACCTTGCATTCCACATTAGCACCCAGGATCTTTTCTTCAGAATTACTACTATCTTTTCTTTTCTATCAAAGCTAAATACTTTCATTGTGCATAGCTTCATTCTGGATTTTGAGCTTCTCTTCTTATCTCATCAAGGTTGCCGGTATAATTTCTTTTCTCATTGGTTGGAATCATCTATATCTTCTACGGATAATTGTAAGCGGTAGCAAGTACAGCAAGAATCAGAACTTGTGTTCCATGTAACTAATTCAAATGGGATTTTCCAATTGCATTTCATGAAGAGCGATCATAAACCGACTATCTTCAATTTTGAATCGATCTTTTCTTCCCACTAGCATTCTCCATATGATTTTAGAGAACTTTGTTGCTAGACTCTGCGTATTGAAAACTGTAGATGGTAAAGGAGCTTCATTATAAAAATAAAATTGTCGATACCATGTATGCAAAAATCACAGACTCATTAGAATCCCAAACACATCCCATTATACATGATCAGTCTGTGGTGTACACTTAAAATCTACAAATGTTATCCATTAAAGAAATTGATGCAACTTTACTTGGTTTGGTGCCTCTACCATTTGGTAGAAAGTAATCGATTCTTCTAGTATCCACATGTCTCCTCCATGATTTCTCTGTTTTTCCCCAATAAGAATCCGTCCCCAGCGATAAAAGGGCTTCAATACCGAGATCTAAGAACAGGTAAAGCTTTCGATGTAATTTTCCCAATTTAAACTACTTCCACATCTTCTTATGTAAGAAGAATCATTAAATGTCTTTTGTGATGACAACACCCTAAAAAATCTTGTGGATTGTCTTTGTGGGAATAATAATAAGCCTCCAAGACCCTTCATGCACATCTCTCTTAGGATATTTAACTTGATTCATTCTAAACATAATAACAACATCTATCTGTTCTTCCAAAGAAAAATCACCTTCCATGAACACATATTTAGATGCTTGAAACAAGTTCTTCTCTGATTATCACTTAATCCTTCAGGGAACTTCATGTATCTGAGCTAATACATGATGTTTGTATACCAAGAAGTATGCTCAATGCTCACAATTGCATTTTCTTCCTCTTTTATATTACAAATTTGATTTTCTTTAATATTTGTTTCTACCATTAACTTGGCTAAACCCTGACCTCTCACTAATTTAGTGATTTGTATTTCCATATCAAATTCCTGAATTTTATTAATCCACCTACATCTCTTCCCTATTACTTCTAACTGTGTCAAGATATCTTTAATAGCTACATGGGGGACATGAGAAATCACCTTAGCTCCAACAAGATACAGCCTAAAAGCCTTTGTGGCTTTTACCAATGCAAATGCTTTTTTTCCATTATATGTATTTCAATTGACCCTTACAATGAAGCTTGTTTGAAAAGAACCTGAGGTTGCTCATGACTATAATTCTTACGTAACATAAAACTAACTATGGTGTGCAGTAAAACAGTAATGTTTGAAAAGGTTTTGAAAATGCAGATTGGATAGAGTTCTTTGTTGGCCTTTGATGGATATAAAAGCTTCCATGCTTGGATCCGATCCTATTTTTTGTCCCTTCCTTAAGTTTTCAATATAAAGATATTTTCAGCAAATTGAATCTCTAACAGAGTTGTCAAAAGTTGGATGGCCTTGTGGGTTTGAGAATGGGGTTTATCTGGTATAAACCCTCTGGGATCTGTTCTGTTCCTTTGACACAATATGTCCTAAAGTTTACCCTCATTGTTGCAGAATGACATTTTTGGGGTTGGATGTACCATATTCGAGAAAAACTTTGATATTTTTTCCAGTCGTTACCAAGATCTTCATTGTACGGAATGGCCGGTGGGGATAATGGGTAATATAGTGTAATTGAAATCAGGTCTGATGCTGCGGTCATGCTTTTAGAAGGTGTCATTTGTTATTTTGAGAGAACCATTCTCATGACATATGGTTGCATGAAAGTTATATTTGTCTTTTCAGAGTTCTTTTGACTTTGACTGATTGTACGAACTTCGAACGTCGTCATAAAATGGCTCACCTTCTTTGTGTAACATGGCTTTCCATGTGTTGAGGGTAATTATCCTTGAGGAATGCCACATTTAGATTTCTAAAGTCCACACATAATCTGATATCCCCATTCTTCTTCCTCATAGGAACTAGGTTCGAAACCCATGTTGAATGCCTAATTGGTTTGATGATACCCCCATCTCTAAGCTTTTCCAATTCTTCTTGCATTTTTGGCTCCAATGTTGGGTTAATGGGTCTTTTTTTCTGCCTAAATGGCTTTACATCTAGTTTCAACAGGATTTCATGTTGAAACAAATCCTAATATTTTAAGTCCTTCATGGGACCATACAGACACATGTTTTATTTTCTCAATAGTAGAAGTCAACATTCTTGATTGATAGGGCTTAATATTCTTTCCTATCTTCTTAGTGCCAAACAAGTCACTAAGGTAAGCCCTCTTCGATATCTTCCTTTTACTGAGTCATTAAGCTTCGCGGGACAGATCGTTCCAATCATATACTCTTTCCAATGCTACTAGCCCATTGGGAAGCTTATTAGTTTTAAGCTGTAAGACCTCATCCCCAAAAACTATCTACTTTCCATCTAATTCTTCTACAAAGGCATTGAAATCAATTTCTTGAGTTTCATATTGATTTATACAATGAAGAAATTTTAGGAGGTCAGTATCATCATTAAAAACATGCCAACTGTATATATTGTCAGGCACAACAGGTCTTATTTTTAACTCAATTTGAGACACTCCAGCCAGCATAATATCATCTCTTCTTAGTGCTACATTGGCTAAAAAGTCAGCCATTATGTTTTTTGACCTATCTATCCACTCAATGGATAAGGCATCAAACAACTCAATTGTGTCCCATACAACATTTCTATATTACTTTAGTCGCTTTTGTTTTGCTATATATTTTGATTTAACTTGAGAAACAACTAGCTTGGAATCCCCTAGAATAGCTAGCAGTTTGATCTTATGTTTTACATCTATGTTCAAACCTGTTAATAAAGCTTCGTACTCTGCTATGTTGTTCATACATTCAAATGCCAACAAAAATGAATATTTAAATGTAATTCCTTTAGGTGAAATAAATACTATCCCTACTTCGTTACCTTCTTGGCTACATGCTCCATCAAAATACATTTTCCACACACCATCACAATTCTCTGCCACATGTTTATCAATTGGATTAGTATTGACTAGTTTTGGTTGTGTTGGTTTTATCTTAAAATTCCCAAGATCCACGTCACAAAAAAATTGACTTGATCTTGAGGTACACAATCTACAATTTGACTCAGCCTTGGCTCCTTGTACAACTTAACCTCCTGACCATTCATTGGAATTGTGCATGAATGGGACAAATACGAAGATAAACAACTATTTTGACTTCAACATCTTTCATAACACCTACTAGAGCAGACATCCATTGCCTTAATTCCTCCATTAATTATCTACCACGCGCAGGATTGTTTCCGCAACTCCAACGGGCATAATATTGATAGTAGCGCCAAAGTCTATCATGCAATTCCTCAACAGTTTGTTTTTTATAAGTAATGTAGTGAAAAAAGGATCAACTTGTGGGGGATTTATTAATACATCATTTAGGAAAACTTTTGGGACACTCACCTTCTCTTGCTTATTAACCATTTTAGTGGCTATCTTATTTTCAGAACTTATATTTATCTCATTTCCATTTGATATCAATTGAATAGCACTATCCCTATACTCCTTAATTTTCATCATCTCGAGCAATGGGACAGACATTTTTACCTAAGATAAAGCTTGATTGAAGTCAAAAGAAGAACCCTTCACCTTAATCATTTTCTTTTGCTCCAATGTTTCTCCTTTGTTTTCTTCTTTTTCCCTTTTATTCATTTGATCAATCTTCTTCCTTTCTTTGTGTAACTCTTTACCTTCCTCCTTTTGGACAAGCTTCTGTTCATTCTTATCATGTTGCTTATTTTATGTTTTCTTCAAAACCCCTTGTGTTACCTCTCTAACTTTCATAAATATTCCCCTAGGGACACCTTCCTTTTCATTCACTGCCCTATTTCTTAACCAATACTTGATCTTTGCTTGTTCAACTACAACAATGGTTAACCTTTGTATTTCCTCTTTAGTGGGTCTCCTTTTATTACACTGAGTAGGCACCTTAGTAGGGTGTTGTTCTACTCAATTTTCTTCAGAATAAAAAAAAATTTGATGTTCAACCATGTGGACATTGCACCTTTGATTTGAAACATCATACTCATAGCCTTCATCTTCTAAAGATGAATATTTCTCCTCAATAGGGTGAAAAGTATTTGAGGTCAAGTACACTGTGTGATCATCTCCACCGTTACCTACTAACATTCCTTCTTCTTGTATTTCTTGGGCTACAACACAGTGGTTTGGGGAATGTCGCCCATCACAACTTTCACACCAAAGGTTATTATTGACCATATATGCTCCTTTCTTCCTTAATGGATTAGGTGTTTCTTTGTTCCTAGGTCTATCTATTACAGGTTTTCCATCCTTCCAATTTGTATTGTAAGGCATGTCATGTAACCTAGGCCTCTCATTTATGTATGTGTTCTCCTGTTTATATTGATAATTATTGACTTGCTAAGGAACCCTAGGATTGTCTCTCTTACTGATCATCCCAAAAACTTTCTTATTGTTTTCAATGGTTAGTGCTATATTTTGGGCTTCAGCTAAATCTCTTGGAAATCTATTCCTCAGTTCATACCCTATTTTTGGATCGAATGCTTTCAAATAAACACTCAATGCTTCAAGGTCTGCCAATTTTGACCCAGGTGGTATCTTATTCTGCAATTTGTTGAATCTTCGGTTAAAATCATAAATTGACTCGTTCTGATTTTTTTGAATCCCTACTAATTCATGAAAAGCAACATCTGGTGCACATAGATTCCCATATTGTTCAAGAAATCAATCCTGAAATTCTTGGATAGAATCAATAGAAGTTGTTGGTAGGCTAGTGAACCAATCCCTAGCTTCTTCAATGAGTGACATCATAAACAACCTCATATGTAAATCCTCATATGGCATATCCAAATCTTGGACAAAAGCATTAAAACTCCTCAAATGATCTTCAACAGTAATTGCACTACTCCCTGTAAACTTAGGAACAAGACTTCTCCAACTGCTATCCATAAGGTAAGGATATAATTGAAACACTATCAAATCATTGTTGTGTATTGCTAAGGGGGAGGGTTATGCAAGTTTTGACACTGGTACAATGGATTATCTTATTGTGTATGAGGAGGTGGCACATATTGTTGACCATCAAGTGGTTGGGAATTTGTATATTGTGATGAGGTATGCGGTGGATGGTTTGGTTGCTTGTATTGGTTTACCATATGATTCTAAGGAGCCTTTGATAGATTTGAAGGCCCTGAATTATTATTTCCTTGCCTATGAGGTGGTATGTATTTGGAAAATATAGTAGTCTGAGCATTAATTTGAGCCTTCTATAATTTTAAGTCTTGGAGTTCCTTTATCATTTGGAGCCTCTCCTATTCTTGTTCTGCTTTTGCTCTCTCCACTTCTTGCCTCTCATATTCCAAGTGTGCCTTTAATTCTTCTTGAGTGAAAAACTCATAACTTTCTTGAGGGGCTACATTATCCATGGGCTCATTTTGGTTACCCTCCATTCTTTGATCATTTTCCTGTTGATACTTGATTCTTTTAGCCTCGAGTTTAGCATCAAATTCTGCATGTTTCTGAGGATTATAAAAATGATTTCTTTTTTCTTCAGGGGTACAAGTTTCTCCACCTAAACTATCTCTCCACGTATCATAGCGATCATATTTCTCACAATGTGGTCTTGATGCTTTGTATTTGTTTGTTATGCACATGTCATTAGATATCTTCTTACCCTTATCGTCCTTATGTGGCCACTTACTGTTGCCAATGGGGCCTCCTTTGTGTTGGGATCTTCTACCATTCATGTTGAATTGATGCAATGTTCTTGTAATAGTTGCCACTCACTTTCTTAGAAGTGAGAAAGTGTTTGTTGTTTCTTATTCCTAGCGGAGTCTATTTAGGATTTCTAACTCTATGACTAAGGCCCTGACTCTGAGTTGACTCCCCAATAGATTTTCCAATTTGTTAGCTCTCAAAAATGTAGGAAAAATACCTCAAGAGGTTGCCATGCTCTTGACACGTTTCAGGGTAACAAACAAGGCCAAATGGTTTGAACCTTCTACTCTTTAGGTGCTGCCAGACCTAGGCGGGTATACCTATGTGAATGAGGAAGACTTGACTTATCTTTATTTCCTTGAAATAATTTACACACAATGGCAAATGGGAGTGGATAAATGAGTTTTATTTTGGTATAGATTGTTTAGGCAATATCAAGGCTAAATCTAATATGTTCAGTTAAAAAATGAATAAAACTAAATAGTGGAGAGGTAGAGACTAGTGCCTTACTGGGTGTACGAAGTCAAATGAAATATCTAAAATGAGTAACTTCTTTCTGGTAGATACTTTAACTGTTTGGCATATAAATTTGAGTTTACAACTTGTATAAACATACAAGAAAATGATTACCAAGTTCTTCTTAATGATCCAAATGAGATTCCCTAATTACTATGATTGACTAAAAGGATTTAATCTTTCCTTGAAAAAACCAGTTAATCATACCATACAGATGCAACAAGTGTGCACTGATAAATTGAATATATGCTTGTTATATCAATTTAAATAAATAGAAAACATCAACCTTGGAGACAACTTCAACAATACTATCAATTAACACAACAAACAACTGATACCAGAAATACACCACCCCATCAAATGATTTCCATTGATATCTCCATAATTTCAAACATGCATCATAGTCTCATAATTATCAACACTGCAATCTACTATATCCTTTTCCTATTCGCTATATCTCTTTCACTACCAAAAATGGATATTTATACATCAATTGCTTGAAATGAAATGTCCTTTCAAAAATGTCTTATGTTAAAACAATAAGTAATTAAAATAAGTAAGCTCTATTAAGCCATAAATGAATCTTTAACAAGTGATCCAAGTAATCTCGGTACTCATGAGTATCTTCATCTCCCAATGTATTATGAATTGTGATCTCCATTTTCACCATCTTTTCATTATGTTTACATGCTTCATCCAGTGTTGTATCTTACGTGGTAGTTGTCTTCAGAATTTCTTGCTTTATTGATTCACTTTCACCTTTCCACCTATTCATTTCTTTTAATCTTCTTGTATCATCGAAGAATGCAATCAATCCCTTTTTAGTGGCATTAATTAATCCCTGTGCATCCCCTCGCAATTCTTCAAAGAAGTCTTTATGCTTGTTCATAAGATGATTTGCAGCCTCAATTGCCACATTATTAGGAGCATCTCTTTGGTTTATTTCCTAGAGCTTTTCTAGAATCCTACCATCCATTCTCTCATGTTCTTGTAATACAACAAATTTATATGAGTGTATTCCCCAAAGCTTATTCAACCAAGTTGTTAGACTGGCTTATCTTTTCTTGATTATTGCCACAAGTGCATCATATTTCCCTTGATAATATGCACTTGATCCTTCCCAATGATCTTTTGCTTGTGAATTTTCACCGTGAGTGAGCAGCTTGGTTGATCCCATTGTAACTCCTAACAAATCTTCCAGGTGGTCATTTTCTCTTAGCATTCTCTCATTATTCATTTTCTACATTTCTTTTTCCTTGATCAACATTTGTATTTGAGCTTTGTTCAGTTTTGCTATGTTGATCCCAATCTCTGTTGTTTCCAGAGGATCAACCTCCCCAACCTTTAGATTCATAACATGCCCGAATGCCTTCTCAGTATCAATGACAACTAACTTTCTGTGAGGTGGATACAAGGCCCAAATCATTAATGACCCTCCATCTAGATTGTAGTTTGACCCTACATATACTTATGTCACCTTTTTTGGGTTGAGCTTGTGTGTAGCATTACTGTTCTTCAAGAAATTGTCAAAGACTAATGCAGAATTGAGATCCAACCCTGGAAAAATCATAACACTAGCACTTTCTAACATTGTTCTTCCCTTTTCAAGGGTCATACCCACCATCTCTCTATCCACACTCATCTTTAGATCATTTAGTAACTGTTCTTCATTACCTAGTGTGACATTGTTAACCATTTCTCTTATCTCTTTTCCATTTTGTTTATATAGGAATGCCTTAAATTCTGGAGAATTCACAAATTCATTATCTACTACAAATGACTTGTACTCTATGTGCCTTGCATCTGTATCTATACTCCCTTCAACAATCAATTCCCTGGTAGGGCATGCGTAATCCTGAGTTCTCAATCTTGACATCTTATTAGGTAGACCTTGTGGCACATTAGTCCCAAATGTCTCTTCCCCAGAAGATAATAGCTCTGTGTCTTGCAACCCTTGATTATATTCTTCAACCACCATTTTTGCCTCTTCTGCTTCCAAGTTCCTAATCATATCATCAAATTGATAGGGCACATGTTGATACCCTCCAAAGTTTATCTTTTGTTTAGCAGAATTGATATATCCTTCTAGATCAAAATTCTTTCTTGGTGGTCCTCGTTTCATGTTATATTATAGTAACTTATCAAGAATCATATTATACCCTTCCTTCACCAATATAATAAAATCACCGAAGCATAGTGTATTGGGCATAAAAGCCTGCTTTCCAAAGGAACTCAAATTCATAACACTGGAAAATTTCATTTGCCTAACAATTTCCAAGTATGCAATCCTATCTGGAATTGTTTTAGGCAAAATGAATGGGGCATCCTCAAATCCATAAACCCTTATCATGGTAGCATCCTCCAAAGAGTACCAATCCCCCCAATTGTGACTGATTGGCCCATTGAAGTCCTTAGGCCTGAGAAACCTCTTTATCTCATCAAATAAAGAATAAGCACATGGATGATTATAAAATTTGTACAATTGTTATAAAAAAAACTCTTCAAAGTGTAGAAAACTAGAACTAGCAAACCTGTTGTCCCAAATAGTAGTCCATAATTGAACAGGTAATAACACACCTTCCTTGTCAAATTGTGAAATTCTCATCTTCTCAGGCCACAACCCTAACTCCTTTCCACAATATAACACTATATGCATAAAAAGTGAATAATGCCTAAGATGTAAGACAGAGGCTCCATGTTTTACTGCCATCAACCCAAAATCAAGCCCTTTAAAAATGTATGAGGCATAATCAAAAGGTCTAGAGTTGTGATACTGAACATCTGTCGAAATTATCATGGGCACAATTGACATGTACTCAGGGACTTCCATTCCCAATACTTGGCCTACTGAGAAATAAGTGTATTTCATATAGGGCTGAAAAATATGAACATGGAATGGAGGTCCCTCACTATCCTCCAGCGGAATTGGTTTCCCACCCTGTCTAATTCTATGCAAGGGAAACCTCCAACCTTTATAAATTGTGTCCATCCTCCCGAATTCCTTTTCTAATTCTTCACATATGATCTTTTCGCTACATACCCCTTCCAATTTGAAGACCTCACCTATTGCATCTTCTGATATGCATATCAGTGGTTTCTCGGATGGGTCACATATAGCTTTGAGTTTTGAATTATAATGGGCGGCCAACAATCTCACCAATTCTACATTAACAAATACATTAGGTTGGGGAACAAACTTATTGTCATCTGGAAAAATGTTATCCACTTCTACCCTAGTTGTACCATCGTCGCTTTAGGTCATAAGCGATAATTATTCAGCAGATCACCAACAGATTTTAATCAGCCTTAGCTGATTTTTGTTTTCCCTTAGGTTGACTCACTTTCCCATGTTTCACAACTGAGATTTTCCTAAAGCTGAGCATTTCAATACTAAAATTACAAAAGAAAATTAAATTAGAAGAACTTACTATATTTTGCTCAAAATCTCATAGCTGAAAGAATGCCCTGGTCCTTCGTTCGCCCCTCTACTTCCTCCGCTATCAATTCTGCAATAATGTTTTCAATTGATTTCTCCTTGATTCATTAAATTAATTATGCTCCATGGCGCCATTAATGTTTTAGCTAAAGCACAAGTGTAGCAGGTTTTTTCAAAATCCTCACTATCACATCACGTAATCTTGTCGGCAAGACATTTTCAAATCTTGGGCGATCCTTTTATTCGGGCTTTAACCAATGTTCATTAAACACCCGCTAAGACATCTTGTAGTCTCCTCGACACTCTGAGTCTTCCTGATAGTTATTTTGATTCACTCGTATCTTCGTTATCAATAGATCATATATCTCTAAGATGTCTTGTAGACCCATCGGTGTTATGAGTCTCCTCAAGAGTTTTTCCTTCAGTCTCAAGTATAATGCTAAAACTTATACCAATGCAAACCTATCGCTGTGACTTAGTAGGTCAGGCAGACAATCTTGAGCTTACTCCAAAGACATAAATCTCACCAAGATATTTCCTTCCAAATCAATCCTGCCAATACGTTTTCTTCGACAATTTTAATCGCTAAGACATGACGGTTCTCTTGCTGATGGAACTACACTCGGTATGACCTTATCTCTCTCCATTGAAGTTCATCTCACAAATGAATTTCTTCATCGGCGAGACCATGAATCATGTCTTTCTGATGATCATTCCCTCCAAACATATCGCCAAGTACCTTACCAATACAATTCCATCAGTGTGTCATGGAGGGTTGGCAGGACTCCTTAAACTCATCTCGGTAACATTATCCTACCAACAGAATCCTCCTCTGCTTCATCAGCAAGACCGGATGAATGTCTCGGGCTGACTTTAGGAATTTTACTCTGATGGCGCTAGTCTAGCTTACATATTTCCTTGTGCTTTGAGTGGTAAGACATATATAAGCTCGATATGACTTCTCACTGTCAACCCAATGATTATTATCTCGCCAATAAAATCTATTTGTTGTTTGAGACTATGGACTACATCTTCCCAATGTGTATTCTCAAATGAAATTTTATTAGTATGACATTCCCAAGCTCTTGCCAATATACTGAAAAAATATGTGTTAGTATAAAATGATTTATGGATTGGAGAGACCTGCATCATCTCATGCTGATATGATTTATACATTCAAATGCTCAGGGTTAGGTGAATCTTATAGGACCAAATGATAAAGATTGACTAGAACATGGGTGAATATTTATGTAAAGTATATTATATCAATTTTATACTCATGGTATGGGCTTCTTTGGAAACTTATGAGTATAGACAACCATAAAATTTTCAAAATTTCATAGTTCTAGCAGACCTCTTAGTCAAGACTTAATAGATTAGTGTCCCGGGTCTAGGCCTAAAGCATGAAGAATTACTCAGTTAAACCCATCATGTGAGACCCTACAAGACAAGCATAAGAATTTGGGAGATGTATGGACTCCACATAGAGGCAACGATTTGTTCATATATCATTATAGGAAGAAATACAGATATAGCCTAGTCTTGAACCCATGGAATTTGAACTTAGGGAAGCTAGTAATGCCAAATGTTTTTGTGAACATAGATTTAATTAGAGCATTGGAAAAGAATTATAATCCCAAAACAAGTGCAATTCATTTGCATGATGGGTCACAATTTATGATCATACTGAGGGATTATATTTGCATGGTTTTCCAATTGGACACTTCTTGGAAGAATTGTGGTTAGGGAACTTGGAGGTAATAAATCCCTATGGATATAGGTTTACAAGAGTTAGAGCTACCTTTATGAACCAAAGGGGTCAATCAACCCTATAGAAGGTTTGCTATGATATTGATTTTCTATAAGATTGTTTGAAGAATGTGTCAGTACATACTATTAGGTGGCCAAGTGTTTAGAATTGAGGCCCACATAACTACATGACTTCTAGCTCCCATGGTTCTAATACGGTTGATTTTAGATTCAAGATTCTCAAAGCCCTATATGTTCATGTAAAATTATCATGTGAATATATCTATGAAAATTGTCTTATTCATCCTTTATGCATTTGAAAAGCTTTGGAAGGTGGACATCCATTCCTTCTACTTTGTGCTTTGGTGATTTCACCATTATTGTTGAATTAGGGTATGACTTAGTTGGAAGCAAGTTAAATTATTATGGCTTTTTGGTTGGAAATAAGAGGAAGAATTTTGACCCTGAGCACTTTATAAATGATGCCAAATTTTCTCAAAAACTTAGCACCTATGAGCATAAGTTTGATGTTGATCATGTTGTCAGGAATTTGAGGATATTCAGGTGATCATGAGAGAAAGTACATACAATAGGATTGTATGGATGAGGCCTAGAGATTGAAAACTAACCCATCTTATGTAGAAGATATTTTATGAAATTCAGGACCCCATGGAGAGAGTTGAACAGTTGCTTCTACATGAAGAAGAGATAATAAAGGATGTACCTCTAGTGGCATTTGAGAAAAGAAGAAATATTGGCTCTTGGAGGCAAGCAAAAAATGCAACACCATTAGACCATTTGTCACCTCAACTTACTCCATAGGTAAGCTTTTCAGTTAATACACCAATCATGGTAGAAGATGATGTTGAAGAGGAGGATTAAGTCACATAGATCAATACTCCTATCATTCCTCCGTATGAAATTTCATTGGAAAGGAGTGTAGTAAACTTTGAAGCTTTTTATGAGCTATATGATGATGTGAGGCATCGAGCAAGTCAAGAGTTCATTGCAAATGATGCCTTTTTCCAGACTCCTGAATTTAAAGCTTTCATATATGAATATGAAGGAAAGATGGAAAAGGAAAGGTTGAAGTACATTGAACCTGAGAAGGAAGCATACGCTTTAAAATAACTTCAACATGAAATTTATAGAGAAGTGAAACATATGACTGCTGAGAGAGGAAGGGTATTATTGAAAGAGGTTGGGGTTATGCTCCTTCCAAGATGGGATATCAACTCGGCCATTGTATTTGATAGTTTTCTGAAAAGAAAAAATAAACCTTGCACTTAACAGACACAGCTGGTGACAAGATCTACATTGGATCAAGATTTAATCCTGACAATACTACCTTGTAGATATGGGAACTCTATCCACCAGGCAAAAATCCTTCCCTAGTTGATCATGATTATATTTTTGGACATCTTTTGGTGCAGAGAATAGGAGAAACAAATCCCATGGAAACTATTGATTTGAATGTGAATGTGGCCAAATACACAAAGGCTCAAATTCAGAAACTAGTAATGGATAAGCAAGGGTTGATAGAAGAAAATGAAAGGTTGAAGCAAGAGTTGATTAGCTATAGGGATAGACTACCTTCTTCTTCAGGGCTCTATTCTCCATTGGTTGAACATGAAAGGAAAGTTCTTGAGGAAATGTCAGAAACAACATATTGGAAAAGAAGGCATGAGAAAGTGTAGAAGGAACAAGAAGAGTTAAAGGGAAAACTCAAAACCACTACCTTTGAGATGACATCACAAATAGTCAGCATGAGATTCAAATAAATGTACAAACATGTTGAACAAGTTTCAAAAATTCATGATAAAACATACACAACATTACTGGAAAACACCAAATTGAGTGATAGGATGAAGGAGGTAGAGTCTCATATCATTGCAAAGAAAGAAGATAACTCTGTTATGCTACAAGAATACCAAGAACTCATGAAAGCTTATAGGGACTTCCACAATATCCTTACAGAGGAGTTTAGTGATTTCAATCAGCCACTAAGTATGACCTTACCCAATTTCTTTGAAGAAACAAAATTGAAATATTAGGATACATGGAAGGACAAAATTGCCAAATATCTACAAGTTATTCTTGATGCAATTAATGATGAAGAGGAAGTGCTTAAGAGGATGCACCAACAACTTGGGAGAATCTTTGAATTGGAGTATGCTATGAAATACATCATACATAATGTAGGAACTCATGCTAAAAGTGGGTACGTGGAACATTTGTCAAAGGTCAACTTGTTCATTTCATGGGCCAAGTAAGAGAGGAGTAAAAGGGGCTAGAGTTTGATAGTTTTGGATATGTAATCGTGGTGCACGAGCCTTGAACAAGTCTTAGATGACCACAGGTGCTTGTTGGAGATTAACGAACTACAGTGCATCCACTAGCAAACTCTTAATATTTTTATGTTTATTCTAATTATGTTTTAGTTATGAAACAATGTGACTTTTTGTAACAGGCCCGAAGCTTGTTGCTTCCCATACAAATAGGGAAACTAGGGCCCAATTTTGAGATATCATATCATCATCATTACATTCCATTCCATTAGAGTAGGCATTAGTAAGAAAATAGATTGCATAATTCACCCATCCATACCATATTTCAAAGACTTTTGTTATAATGCTTATATTTTGAAGTAATACAATGGAGTAGACTATTCATAAATTGTAATTCATTTTCAATGTTCAATTATTGCATTGATTTTAATGCTCATTTATTACTTTGTTGTCTCCAAAGTGGTTTCTTCAAGTTATTTAAATATATTTGATTTATCAGAGCACATTTGATGTTATTGTGTGAAAGAGTTGATTGGTTTCTAAGTTGATGTGAATTAAAATCCTTTATGATAGTTTACTTTAATTGGTCTCTACCCAAGGTTAAAATACTTTTAAAGAAGTTTTTTTGATTGGTTTCCATTAACTCAAGAATTAAAAATCCTTTTGTACTTTCACACTACCTTGAGGAGATATCACTAGGATTATTAAAGAAGAACACTGTGATAAACATACTTGCACATTTGCACAAGGCACAAACATCTCAAGTACCTAGTAATTCAAGTTAAACTAAACAATAGGATTACCTATCTTACAACTTTGTATCCATTCCATTAATCACCATTCACTCATCCACTCCGTTCACCAATAGGAGTAGGCACTGGTCATTCTTAGGATATTGCATACAAAATACAACTCACAATCTTGAATTTTCAACTGCTTTCTATAGGAATTAGATATCAAATCTCTACATCTATTGCACCTTCACATGCCATAGTGAGTAGGTTTCTCAATCTTGGAACTATATCCAATTGCAAATCTTCCTTATTGTTTAGGTATACCCGCCTAGGTTTGGCAGAGCCTGAAGAGCAGAAGGTAATTAGTCTTTTTTACCTTGTTTGTCAGCCAAAGGTGTATTAAGGGATTGGCACCCCCTTATGGTTTAAACGCCTACACTTTTGGGACCTAACATATGTCATTAACTAAAAATCGGAACAACATTATTTGACCAAAATATTCATAACATTATTTACATACATAATGATTATAATTAATAAAACTTATCCTTTAATTAAACTTGATAACTAAGTACCACTAATGTTTCATAATATTAAAGGTCTTGTTGGAGCCAAAAATCCACCTTGGTTATTTTGCATACTTCCATTTTCACCCATCTTCCCACACTTACCATATGTCCCATCTCCATTTCATAATGGCTGACACTAATATAAACCACCAAATAGGGCCCTTGGTCATAACACTAAAGTGAGTTCCCTGTCTGAAGTATTCCCGTAGCAGCACATGGCATGTCACCAAGACAATGCTATATCGAAGAGAGTCTCACCATAGTCTCTTTGATGCAAACAAAAAGGGCTACTATGAAATGTAGGTGAGAATATCGAATGTCTAAGAGACATATTGAAATGTCTTCTCGCCAGCCTAAAGAACAATATGTCTAAGAGACTTGGACATGTTGAGGAGAAAATATAACATGTCCCATCTGGTAGTGCTATTGAAATTTTGAAAAAATCCTAGCAAAATTTTGCCTCTTGAGGTTTTCTGCCTTTTGTGTCCATGAGTAGCGTTTAATGTTTTAGTTCAAAAACCCTCACTTCATAGTAATCAATCTTAAACCTCCATCCTTATAATTTCTTGTTGACTTACTGTATCTAGTTATTTTTCATTTAAGCCATGAGTTGAGCCATCAAAATCATTCTTTGTACCAGCCCCGAGTCCTAAGTTAGTCACTCATCATGTATGGCTAATCATTTAAATGCTCCCTATAGTTGGGCCATAATATTTTTCAATTGACTTACGTTTAAGTCATCTTCCTTAGGGTCAAATTATCGTCGGCCTAGGCATGGCCCTGTTTGGACTAATTTTATCGCGTGTGCAGGTTGGGAAATCCTGCGATCACAAGAATTGATCTGGGCCACACAGATGTTTACATGCCATGCAGTCATCCAACTCATCATTTTTTGGGAAACGAGGTGCCAGACTATTGTCGCTTTGTCATTGGTCCTTATGGAGTTGAAATCACAAAATTCAAACCCATAAGGTTCTTGTCATAAAAGCAACTAGGTGCAATAAATGCAAGCATCAAATGAACAAATGTGAAATTTCCCCCAAGGTACAATTTTACAACATTATGAAAAGAAATATATATGTACATATATATATATACATACATACATATATATATACATACATACATACATATATATATATATCTATATATATATATATAAATCTTTTGGAATTGCATTGTGTAATGTGGATTTCTTTGAAATCCTCTGTTATATTTTCATGTTTAAATTCCTCTGCAATGTGCTATTCTATTTTTATGTTCATGGTGAGCATTTCTCGACATTTGAGAATGTATTCCTTTATGAAATTTTTTTATACTTGGTAATACCATTTATTTTCATAATGTCATAAAATTGCACCTTGGGGGAAATTTCACACTTGTGAATTTGGCCCTTGCCTTTATTGCACCTAGTTGCATTTATGACAAGAACCCTAATGGGTTGGAATTTTGGGATTTCAACTCCACAAGGGCCAATGATAAAGTGACAATAGTCTGCAACCTCATTTCCCAAAAAATAATGAGTTGGACACCTACATGGCACACAGACATCTGCATGGCATGCTAGCATCCTTGCATTTTTCTGAGTTTGAAAAGACGACCCTTGAAATTTTTTGGCTCATGACATGTCTCCCTATAATCAAAATCCAAGAGTAACGGCTCCTCCTGTCTACACAACAACACAAAATTCATTCATTTTCTCCCATTTTACAAGTTCTTGGATTCTAACGCTTCACTCTCTCACTTTGCCTCTACTCTTTCACTCTTCTCTTCTCAATCTTTCTTCTATAGTGAAGCTTTGTTGGACTGAGGTCCCTCCAATAGCCAAATCTCTCTTGTGCGCAATCAATGGTACATCTGTCAAGTCAAGGGGAGGCCATAGAATATTGGAAACCCTCTCTTGCTTCTTTCCTATTTACGAATAGATAACTTATTGCAACTTTATCTAGTGATACAGGTTCTCCTCCTTGAGTGGGTTTTTCTTTTATCACTTCATTTTTATTTACCTTTTGTCCATTTTCTCTATATATTTGGTTGTTTGTGGAGGTGGGAACACCAAAACGATGGTTTGACAATGGTAAGCCCCAAAACAACCCCAACATTTTCCCTCGTTTGTCTTATGTGCAGGTTGTCCAAGTGAAGCTTGGAAGAAGATCTCAAAAGTAGGACCCTTTGTAAGTTTGTTCTCCATCTCATTATGAATTTCTAGTATTTCCATCTTTCAATCAATTTAGTTGAATAAACAAACCTTAGATCTGAGCTAGTTAGTAGGTCTGTGGTATTTCTATATGAGGGTTTAGCACTCCATCCATTTAGGATGCCAACAAGCCTCTAGGACCCCAGTGCATCACACTAGCATCTTGATCCCATGTTGTTGTCCCTTGGTCAAGAGTTTCTCCTTCTATGATAGAGATCTTAGTATCTCACTCTTTCGATTAGTGAAGTAATTTGTCTAATCACTCTATTTAATAATCTACCTTCGGGCTATTCTTTATAATTTCTTCATTCTACCTTCTAGTTCAATTAAGTGAAACTTGAGGTAGTTTAGGGAAGTTCATTCCCTAGGATTATCTTGGAAAGCAAGAGACTCATGAGCAGTGAATCCCCCTTCTCTACATTTTACTGAACCTGACATGAAAAATGTCGAATCTTTTTCTGTAATGTTTTAATGTTTATGATGATGTTTTCTCTAAGGAAGATTTCTATATGTTGGATGATTCTCTCGATGATTTCTTGGAAGTATCTTCTTCTATCCATAGATCTCCTGAGAAAACTTCATCTCAAACATCTACTTCCTCTCTGCAATTTAAGAAGTTGGTAAACGTTTGTTGTCTATGTGGCCCCTAAAAATCCTAAGAGACCCATTGTTGACCTAACTCCAGCTAGGCCTTCTCCTAAGAGGATTCATTCTATCTGTGGGGTCCCATATCATAATGACTCAATGTATAAACAAGGTTCTTAAAAGCTATAGACTCTTCATCTTAAAATGTTCTAGGGAACACATATAACACTAGAAGAAATCAACAAACATAAACCAACAACCTTCTATACCTACAACTCAACCTACTTCAGTTCCTAGTTCTTTACCACCTTGTCAACCAATTCTTCCTTCAAAACCTAAACCTACGAATAGAGAACCTAGTGATTATGATCTTGTCGAGAAACTTCGTGTTACTTTGGCTAATATCTCACTTTGGGATTCGTTGCAAACCACTCTAGTTTATTAAGGTATGCTTCAAGAAGCCTTGCAAATGATCCTCTATCTTGCCTCCACTAGGATAAAAGATGCTAATGCATTGATGGCTTATATTCATGCAAATTTGTAGAATATCACATTCTATCCATGGGTACCCCCACCCCCAAATATACAAAAGCAAGCAGACTTGTTAATGATCATAGTTAATGTCAATAATATCGATATTAGACACACCCTTGTTGACACCCATTCGACTCTGAACGTTTTTGGTGTGGATCTACTACTTAAGATTAAGATTGATTCTTCTTCTTTAGCTTCTTCTTCTTTGTACATTCATGGATTCAATAACATTGGTTGTCAAGCCCTAGGCACGATAATATTTTCTTTGCGTTTTGGGGCCCGTTACCTTACCCACTCTAGTTTATCTTATTCCTAGTCCCTTACCTTACAATATTCTTTTGGGAAGACCTTGGATTCATTCTATGGGACCTGTGACTTCTAAGTCTGCACTATTCCATAAAATTTGTAGCTAACAATCAAGTAGTTACAATCGAGGAAGACCTTGAAGTTTTCTCTTGTGGTGGCATCCATAGAGACTGCCCTGGAAATGAATGTCCCTAAAGAGGAATAGCCAAAAGCGAAGAGTCCTAAGTATTCCATGTCTACTTCACCTTCCAAATCAAATGCATGTCTTAGTGATTGTTGTGCCTAAAACATGGTTTGTTCAGGATAGGGACCCTCTCTTTCACCTTCACTGGGTTGCTTTTTCCTTCACCTCATTTTGTTTGCCCCCTATTTTGAGTCCTAAGTGTTCAAGGAACCTTAAAGCTATTATCTTGAGTTGAACAAGTTTCACCACCTTTGAAATTTTCAAGTCTTCTACCTTCACAGAGTTCCTTTGGCAATTTTCCTCAAATCCTCAAAACTGTTGTCTTTGGCCCATTGCAGGTCCGCCCATGTGGGCTGCCCTTAGCAAAATGTTGTTTGTCTTTCACCGTCCTTGCGGTGGCTGAGTCGGCATGTCCACCCGCACTATGAGATCCATGTCGTCCGTTGCCCTTTCTTTCACCGACCTACTAGATGGCAAACACCTAGTTGTCATCCGCCTTGTAGGCTCCCCCATTCCTGCCACTGACCGTTTCAAAATCCGTGCCCACCGACCCCGCCTATTGATTTATTGGCATTTATTTTGGGCATTTAATCATTGAAATTCTATAAATATTAAGAGTTGACAAGTCATTTTCACTGACATTCTTGTTGAAACTTGTTAGAGCTCCTCTTGCTTCTGTTGCCTTCGCACCCGCGTGATCCCTTCATCATTCGAGCATCACTACCTTCAGTTTCTTCATGAGTTCTTGCGAGGTATCCAGGTATATTTTCCATCTCAGTTGTGTGTTTTTCATTGAAACTTGCAAAGTTAAGAAATTTTGAAGAGAAAACCTTGAAACTTGCTTGAAAACCTCATTGCACACAAAACCTATGTTTCAGAAATTGAAAATTATTCAAAAATCCATCTGTTAGATCCATGTGGAACTCACCACTATGAACGTCGTTCTTGACCAGGTTTGTCGAGCCCTTGTGAACCGCAAGTCCTTCCCTGTTACCTTGGCTCTCCAAACACCGAACTCCAAATTGCGGTTGTCACCTTCGGCGGGCCCACTTATGCGGGTGGATGCCCCTTCCTCGCCATCGCCGATGAAGTAAAAAAAAAACCTAAGTTAAGAAGAAATCCAAAGGGCGTCTGCAGCTCCACGAATGCAGGTTTCCACATGTGGATGGCCCCCTTTATCTCACCGTTTCCAATGACTACTTGACTCTAGCCATCCGACTTGTAGACTCTGCGGGGTCTTTGTCCATCACCCAATACATCACTAAGATCCTTTTGTGGGCCATCCGATGTGGGTTTCCATCACTACTTTTCCATCATACCATTGACCATCCTAAATGGAAAAACCTTTACTTCATCTCGAGTCGTAGACTCCGCATCTTTCATCATCGTCCTGAATGCCCGAGTGCCTAAGTATGAACCCTTCGTGGGCTGGTCTTTGTTTGATTTCGTCTATGGGATTCTACCTCCTTTGTGCCATTCTAAACAGTTGAGGATCTTCATCCATCCACTTTACAGGCCTCGATGTTGAATTTTCCCAAGGCCTTCATCAAAAGTTGCTAAGTAAAAGTTGTGGGCATGTATTTTATTGTGGGTGACCGCTTGTAGGCCGCTGTCCCATTTTTTCCATTTTCAAATGGCCAAGACAAGCTTGCCTTCTGGTGTGTGGAACCCGACCCCTCTGTTGCCATTTGGCTGACTGCGAGTAAACCACTCATGCCAATTCCTTGTGCGAACTATTGCATGCAGGACGCTATCTTGTCCCTGCCATTTCCAAATAGCCACCACCTAATGTCCTCTTGCGGGTCCCTACCCGCATCTAGTTGAATAGCATGAACTTCAAAGATAAAAGGATGTCACCCTTCCCTATCTGTGGGTCTCACATTGTGGGATATTATCTATGGGATTCCACCTCCCTATCACTGTTCCAAATGGTGGAGCTCCTATTGACCGGGACACCACCTGCTCCCGCAACCCCTAGACCTGCATGCCAAGATGATTAAGTTATCACTTCCAAAAACCTCAAGAGTGATCAAACCCACATGTCTAAATGACCTAACACTTTGGTGGGCCTCATTATGATGTATAAATGTTGATGCAGGTGGCTGCGTGCGGGTTGCTGTTCCCTCTTTGCCATCTGCCTGCAACCTCCTCCAAAATGGTTGCCAGCCTAGGGAAACTTGCATCCTTGGGCCCGCATTGCCATATCTTCCCCAAATGAAAGAAAAATGATGATTTTTAATGAATGTTATGATCCTAAAAGATGAACTACTTGATCTAACATTGGTTTTGTAAGATTTTGCTAACGCTCCCCTTATTTTATACATGAATGAACTTACTGCGCTTGTGCTTGTAGGATTTATGGAATCATCTGCGAAACCATCGGGGGAATCCACAAAAAAGGAAAAGGGGAAGAAGACCATAAAGGCAACAAGAGGGAAGGAAGACAAAGACCAGATGAAGTGCAAATTCCATGGAACAAATGTCACCTCTAAGGTCAACACTGAGTGGGATATTGTTGCAGACACCAACCTGGGGAAAATTGATATAGATGAATTCAAATAGAGGTTCATCTTCAACCCCACTATGGAGAATGTAAAGAAGATCATAAAGAGTGGTTTGGCTAAGGTAGCTGGTTTCCAACCCACTCTTCTGGCCCTTGAATTGGTGATGGCTTACAGAGAAGCCTATCAAGAAAGCACCAAAAGAATCATTGATTGCAATGGCAAAGTGTTGGCTGACCTATCTACCAAATCTATAGGGAAAATATTCCACATCCCTACCTTTGACCCTATGGAGGAAACAACCAAGGAATATGTAGAAAGCACATGGAAGGTTGACCCTCTGAAATGCAAGAAGATGATTAATCAATACTTGCTAAAGGAGAAGAGGGGCATCATGAACAAGGTGCCTTAGGAGTTATTTAGAAGTGATTTCTATGAAGACTACCATGACCTGGTGACTTTTCTAAGCAGGGTCATGTGCATCCCTACTGCATCCTACTTTCAGGATTGGATGTTCTATTTCATAGAAGATATTATCTGAGGAATGGAAAAATTTCATTGGGTAGGGATGATCAGTAACACATTGCATGAGCAGTTTGTGGCGGTCAAGAAGACTTCTGAATTCTACATGACCAACTATTTGGTCTATCTACTAGTTGACCCCTTTCCATACAGAGGTCTATTTGTAGCACAAAGCCCAACTCTGGGGAGAGAGTTAAAAGTATATGATAGGCATCCCAAGCTCCAATACTAGAACTTTAAGAAAGACTACTATTGGGTAAATGATTCCTTTATCGGGTACATCATCAGACTCCTTAGAGGGGACTTTGAGAGGAGATTTACTCACAGTGACCATGCATTCATCCACCGGTTTGGATTCCTATTCATACAATTCCCAAAGTTCACTTATATTAGGAAAAAATGCTTCTCCGAGAGGCCATACAAGCTTCCCAGGTATCCAAATGACCAGTTGATCTTTTTAGAAGTCTTCAGGTAGTTGTAGCATGCACATACACTCCTAAGCGATAAACACAGGCCAGGCATCCCATACCCTCTCACCTTTGGCTAGGGTATGTATGCTCTTCCCACATCTCGATGTGCAGAGTATTCTGAAAAGGAAATCATTGAATATAACTTGGAGCTTCACACTGCCCGACCAAGGATGGATCCATATGGAAAATTAAAGAAAATGGTTGAAAGAGAATATGCCCACTTGCACAGTGTTGAAGACTTCTAGACTAACTACAAAGATGACAAGGAGGTATGCATGAGACACCATATGCGTATGATGACCTACTTTGTCAAAATAGTCAAGCTATTCCCAGTACTAGATCAAATTATGGAGGATGAGAACACTGTTATAGATCCAAGGTATAATGTTGTGGCCAATGTGCCATTGCCCGTGATTGATTGGAATGAAGAAGAGGTTAATGAACTTGATATTCTGACTAAGCCAATAGAGCACATAACTGGGCAATGGATTGATGCAAAAATTTCCCAATTAAAGATTCAGGGAGTTACTCTGACCTACAACGAGCTCAAAGATGAGCTTGAGAGTGAAACCGACAGTGGGATTGTTGCTTCCCCAATTGGAGAGGCTCCAAAGTCTCCTATAGAAACTACGTCAAAGAAAAGAAAGGAGGTAGTAGAACGCCAACCAAAGAAAAATGTGTATTCAAGGAAGGATTTAGAGGGTGAGACCTCCAAGAAAGAAAAGAAATCGGGCAGATTCTCTGAGATGCCCACAATCCAAGAGGACCCCTTACATGAAGGAGAGGAAGAAGAGGTAGAACAACTAAAGTCTCCACCTGGTGCCTCCACTCTTGTTGCCACCACCACTACCACTACTATCACTCCTCCTCCAACATCTCAAGCATTGCATGCTTCCTCTCCACCTGTGGTGAACATCTCGATTCACCTTGCCTCCAACTCACCTACTACACCCATTATGGTGAGGGACTCCTCCTCGACAACCACTTCCCCACTCTCATCCTCCTTAATGTTCCCATTAGCTATAGTTCCTCTGGCCTCTACAATGACAATGCCTACCCTCACTCTCCTAGAGGCTTTTTCTGGACATATGCAAAATATACCTATGGAGCTCTCTGGAGTGTTGATGAACCCTACAATATAGGCCCACCTTGGCTGAAGTTGTTGTTGGTTTCCCTGTCCCTCCTCAACAGAACCACCTAAGATGGAGGTGACCATACAAATCTATGAAGAACTAGAAGGACAAGAGAGGGAGGAAACCAAGGAAATGGATGAAGAATTTGAGGATGACTACCATGAGCATCCAAAGCACCAACACTTGGTCATTGATGAGGTAGCCTATGAAGAAGAAAAATCACTATTCTCAGAGGAATATGTTGAAGACCTTGACACCAAATACATAGTGGAGACTTCTAATCAAGAACTCGAGGAGTTGGCCTAGCAACTCAAAGACGTTGGAGAGGAAGTTGAGAGATAGTCTTCTAAGGAAAAGAAGGAGATAGATGAAGATATGGTGTTATCCATAGAGCCTTTGACCAAGGAACAAGATAAAAGCCCTGATCACGATGAAGAGATGCCTCCCACAAGAGAAGAGGAAAAGAAAGAAGACAAAGCTAAAGAATAAGATAAGCCTGAAGAAGAGGCTAGAACAAAAGGAATCCTTGAAGCAGAATGTCATACAGAGCTCAGGAAAGAAGAAAAATAAAAGGTATCTAAAGGGGAAGATAACCCCAAGGAAAACATAGCTATTACTGAGTCACAAGAAGAAAGGGCCATATTCATTTGTGACTCAAATGAAGAAGAAGAAGAGAAAACAGAGTAGGAGGTCTCAGGTCATGAAGAAAGAGAGATCCAACATGTTCAAAGTGAAGAAGGTGATCATGAGTCACAAAAGGAGGGATCTCAGATGCCCAAATAGCTAGAAAAGCAACTAAAAAAGAAGACCATTGCCCTCATGGACCCCAAAAAAATGCTAGGAGCTATCCTAGCATGAGCTCAGATAGGAGCGAAGAAGGAGAAGAAACCAATAATCTGATCCCACATCATGATGGAAACATTGGGATCGAGAACAATAAAAATTGCTACTCCTGTAATGGATAAAGGAGAAGGGGTTAGCTATAGTATCTCCACCATTGACCTAGGTATAGTGACTAGAGAACAGAAGATCAATCATCTCCAAGGGTTTGTCGCCACGATTGTCCATCAAATGAAAAGGGATCAATCCTCCAAGGAGGAGTTGAAGGCATAAGTGGCATACCTTATCGCCTACATTCAATAGTGGTCTTCCATTGAAGAGCTACCAATGACATTATCGGCCCCACCACTATTGCTATCTAAAGAGCACATCAACAAATTGGAGAAGAGAAAGAACTAGACTAAGGCCACAAAATACTAGTTCCATCGAATAATTTACAACGGAGATATGGGCATTGGCCATGCTATTAGGACAACTAATAAGTTCTAGGAGGTGCAAAAGTAGCTCAAAGGCACAAAGAAATTCTGTACCGACTTCCTAGAATTGTACCAAATTACATACCCTATACTCGAAGCTATTCTCAAGATTCTTGAGAAAACTTGGTAAAAGGAGCTAGCCTTGGAAAAAGATGACCATTGGCTTGTTGAGACATGGAAAGTAGGCCTAGATCACAAAAGAGAAGTCTTGGAGTAGGTGCTCCATGAAGTGGAGCTCGACTTGGATTGGGTCAAGGAACATCGAGTAGCCTGCGTTTAAAGCTCATGATAGATTATGACATGCCTGTCGTCGAGCTAGACCCCGATAAGATAAGGCCTTACTTCCATAAGAAGATGGAGAACGGGGCTATAAACTCACTGACACTAGATTTTATGGATTTTTCTACCCGAGCTTTCACCCAATCATAGCAAGTAATTAAGAATATGTCAAAGAGTACCAAGGATTGGGAGCTAATTATTAGCAGATCCAAAAAGTTGACCTTCTAGGTGCTCCAATTTGACATAATGGAATGGAATGAACTCCAGGAATTGATTGGAAAGTTCATGGGATACACCATTGTGAAAAAGAATGAGGGAAACCCTATCATTGATGATGAATTTCTCACTATGTAGCTACATCAAAAGGAAATCAACTAGAAGACAAAAGTGCTACAGTACCAAGCACTAGAGGACAAAATAGTCTAGAAGAAAAGAAATGTATTTTAAATTGTAAGATATTGGTGGTAGGTGAAACCCTAATTTGTAGTGAATCTTGGCCACACAATAAGATTAAATCTTGGTTGTTCATTTTTCTTTTTGAATACTATAAATAGGGGGTCTCCTCTCATTTTCAAGAGAGAGTTGAGTTGTTGTAAAGACATGCTATTGAAATTCTAATAGAAATTCATTGCTTTTGGGTGGACTCTTGAGTTTCATTCATGTTTCATGATTCTTCTCCTCATAGTTAATAGATTTGAGTAGATTTACTTTGTTGTTCTATGTATTTAGCATGTTTTAGTAGATTAGTAAATGTTGTTCATTGATGCTGAAGAATTCTGCTGTGTTGATGCCCTTCCTTGTTCATGATTTTTACTGTTTATTGATGATAAATGGCAGTGTAAAGCTAGTCTAAACATAAATAGATTGCTGCACTTAAATTCCATCCTTTATTCATGATTTATGGTGAATGAATGGTTGAAAATCTACAGACCTTAGAAGATAGCACTAGTTTCATGATACTATTAGTTAAGTTGGTTAAGTGGGACTTAGTATCAGGAAGGATGTCCATTGTAGCATCCTCCATTATCATTGTTCATTGGTAGTTTTAGGTCTAGGAACTTCTTCTTTCCCCTTCCCTTTTAACCTTTCTTTGGAAATAGTAATTTAGGAAAAGTTCGAGCATCATTGTAAAGCCAAATATGATGATAAAAGTGGAGTTCTAGGCTATTGTTTTGAACTTGCAGCAATTGCACATCAACTTCAATACCTTAAGAACCTCATTTGAGGAATCAATTTCCCTCCAACTTAACATACATAAGGCTGCCCTGTGATTACCAAAAAATCACATGAAAAAACTAAAATATTCCAAGCAAGTCATGACCTAACACCTGAGAGACCTTGGGGTAATTTTCTACAACTTTTCTATAGGAGATTGCCTTTCAAGAGAGGTGATGCACTTAAGCATTACTTATGTTGAGAAGTGCAAAAAAACCCATCAATAGTGATGATTGGTGATGTTTGGAGTTCTCTAAGTTCATTATCAAAGAATATAAGGTAGACCACATCTATCTCAACCTTCCAATAACTTCAAATACCTCCTATAAGAAATTTGATCAACCTCCCATTGAGAAGGACAATTGTGACCTATCCAAGAACCCAACTATTCCCCTACTGAGGAGGATAATCATGCTTCTACCAAGGAGGTTAATTTTTGTAATCTTGATTAGAGGAATGGTTGTGATCTTGTGGATGCATTTGACACCGATTGGTGGAACGATGCTGTCTACGTGGAACCAACCTCTTCCCAAGCTTTACAAACACATTGCGACCTTGGATATAAGCTTGATTCTAAGTATGGTTATGGGTGAAAAGGTCTTGGGCATATCAAAAAAGGAATTAAAGTACCTATCCAAGTTAGGCCTCACAAGCATAACTTTGGGTTAGGTTGCTCTCCTAAACAAGCTATGCAAAAACCATGGTGGAGTGTTAATATGATTTCAGCTGCACCTCTTAATATAGTTCATCCTAAGTTGATTCAGGATAAGGTAGAACCCAATGAAGTTTTGCTAGATGTCTTCTCTTTAAAAGAAGCTCTAGAAAATTTCTTGGGTGTCTATTCTTACTTTCCTTCTTTTCACCATAAGTGATGATTCTAATATCACTTGAATAAACAAGCATACTTTGGAGAATCCTTCTTGAATGTGGATGAGGATTCCCCTCTATCTAATGTGGATTATAGCATTCCCATACGTCATCCCGAAGATTGTACTCCTATCCTCAAGGGGGATACTATTTGAAGTCTCCATGGATCCTAAATCCTCTGAAAAGGTAATTAAGATTTGGAAATACTTTTCCTCAGAGGAAGCTAAAGAAAATTTTGATCTATTACATTCTCATCTTAATATCTTTGCTTGGTCATATGAGGACATCCCTAGTATTGATGAGTCCATAATGGTCCATTAGATTGTCCTATGTCCTGATGAAAACAATGTAAAACAAAATATCCATAAGATGAATCCCAAGGTTGCACTATTGGTTAAGATTGAGATAGAGAATCTACTAAAAGTAGGTTTCATCTATCCCATTGACTATTTACCTTGGATCTCAAATATCATTATTGTTAGAAAACCTGATGGCAATATTCGTGTTTGTATTGACTTTCATGATCTTAATAAAGCTTCTCTTAAGGATGATTTTTTTTTACCTAATATTGATATGATTGTAGACTTGACTGTAGGCCATGCCTTGTTGTCTTTTATAGATAGCTTCTTGGGCTATAACTAGATTCATATTAACCTAGAAGATTAGTACAAGGTATCCTTCACTACCCCTTGGGGTACCTTCTTCTTTGTGGTCATAATGTTTGGGTTAAAGAATGTAGGCACAACTTACCAATAGGAAATGACCCTAATCTTTCATGATTTCATTCACAAAATTATAGAAGACTGGGTTGATGATATCTTGGCAAAATCTATAACCCGTCAAGATCACGTAGGAAATTTTCGTCTTATCTTTGAAAGGCTCTGAATCTATAGGATGAGGTTGAATCCTCTTAAGTGTCTTTGGTGTAGATGTGGGAAATATTTTAGGATTTATAGTTTCTCATCATGGAATTGAGGTCAACACAAATAAGATCAATGCAATTTTTATCATGCCTCCACCTAGAAACATCTCTCATATGCAAAGCTTGCAAGGGAAGATTTAGGAAATTCATATATTCATATCTCAGTTGGTTGATTTTAGCTTTCCTTTCACAAGCTTTCTGAATAAAGATGTTTGTTTCATATGGGATGATGAGTGCTAAAAGGATCTTGAGTCAATCAAAAATTATCTAGCCAATCCTCCTATCCTAATTTTGGCTATGTAGGATAGACCCTTTCTACTTTATATTGCTACATAACCTTATGCTTTAGCAACCTTCCTTGCTCAATATGAAACTCATTATTCCACTATGGAGAAGCAATGCCTTGTTCTCATCTTTGCAACGTAGAAGCTAAGGCATTACCTTCATGTCGAAACTCATGTTATTGTAAAAAGTGATCTTATAAAACATTTGTTCAACAGAGTCGTCCTCGCTAGAAGATTGGAAAAATGGGTAATGTTCCTTTATGAGTTTGACATAAAGTTCATTATTGGGAAATCAATAAAGAGTCAAGCAATTTTTGATTAATTTGCTGACACGTCCTCATCTTACTCTTTCCCTAGTTTGGATTTATTCCCTAATGAAGACCTCTTTGCAATTAGTCATGATCTTGTATGGGAGATGTATTTCAATGGATTAGGATGTCAAATTGTCTTTGGGATAGGTGTATTCTTAATATTTCTTGAGGGTAAGAAAGTCCCTCTCTCCTTTCAATTAGAATTTCACTGCACTAACAACATTGTTGAGTACAAATATCTTATTACTGGCTTGTGTATTGCAATTGATTTGAAGATAGAACATCTTCACATACATGGTTACTTTGAACTTATCATGAATCAAATTATGGGGACGTATCAAGCTAAACAAATTAAATTGTCTCAGTATCGATTTTTGGCTTTGTCCTTACTTGATCGCCTCTCTTCCTTCATGATAGACAATGTTCCTAGGAGAGAAAAATGACACATGGATGCCATGGCAAGTGTTTCCTCCTTGGTACCCTTAGATAAGGACATAGAAGAATACCACTTTTTGGTTCATATTCTTAATTCTCCTATTGTTATTGATCAACCCAAATCCGATGCTCTCGTGTGTGCTCACAAAGAATCAAAGGAATGGTATTCCAACATTTACAACTATTTGAGGATTGGAAAATTTCCCAATGATGAGATGAAGAATGATCACACCTGGATACAAAATCTTTTAGTTCACTATGTTGTACTATTAGATTTTCTTTATCAGAAATCCTACACTGGTCTTCTTCCTCAGTCTCTTACTAAAGCGGAAATATCCCTTGCCCTTAAGGAAGCCCATTCGAGTTTTGGGGGTGGAAATTTTGGTGGTAAATACCTAGTGAAAATACTGATCCACATGGGATGCTTTAAGAAAATGGTGGAAAAAGATTCATCTGCCTTTGTTAAGAAGTGTTCGTAGTGTCAACAACATAGCCATCTCATCCACGCACTTGCTCAAGAGCTTTAGAATCATACCTATCCTTAGCCATTTGCAAAATGGGGGTTGGATATTATTGGAAAGATATCACCTCCTTATTCTAAAGGACATGCCTTAATCATTACCACTATGGATTGATTCATGAAATGGGTTGAAGCTATTCCACTTCAATCCATGAATGCTGAAGCTATCTATAGATTTCTTCTAAACAATATCATTGCTCACTTTGGATTGCCTTCTACCCTTGTTTCCGACAATGGTACACCATTCAAGAACAAAGAGGTGAAGAAATTCCTAGAGAAGTTTCATATTCAACATAGAGTTCCTACACCTTACTATCCTTAATCCAATGGTTAGGCTGAAGCATCTAATAAAAATATTGAGCTAATTCTTCATAAAATAGTAAATAAACATGATAAGTATTGGAATATTTAGTTAACATATGCTTTGTGGACCTATCACACAAGAATTCATATGTCGACAAGAATGGCGCCTTACAACCTTGTGTATGGTGCTGAAGCTAGCATGCCTTTGGAGTTGGAAATTCCATCTTTATGAGTTTCCCTTAAAGGGTTAATTGATGATGAGACTTACCAGTCTAATCATTTGCATTAGCTTGAGTTAATCAATGATCGCCAATTGTAGGCTCTTGACCATCTTAAAGATTATCAACAATCACTATCTAGACATTATAATTAGAGTGTCCTTCCTAGAACTTTCAAGGTAGGTGACTTGGTTCTTTATGAGAACCAGAGAAATGTAAATGCACCGCTTGATCAAAGGGAAAAGTTCAGTCTTAATTGGTTAGAACATTACATTATCATCTCCGTGTATGGTTCTGGTGCCTATGGATGAGACGTCTCTAAAAGAACCTATTAATACAATGCATCTTCATCGATACTATGCATAGTGTTTATGTTTCATACGTGAAATGCTCATCCCTTATGGATTGTAGTATATCATATGTTGGCATCCCTTCATCAACACATTATTAGATTTGTGTTATGATATGACCATGTGTGTGTGAGAGAGAGAGGAATACACACGTGTTTTATTATGCTATGCATTACATTGCATCTTTTGGTAAGGAAATTAGATCATCATTATATTTGATTAACATACAACCATGTGTGTTTATTAGATCATGATAGCATCTAATCTAAACATACATCCATAAGAATAACATCTATCACATAATCGTGTATGAAAGTAAAAATCATACACATAAACAATGAACACCATGATATCAAAACTAACATATCATGTATATATGTATATGTGTATCAAATGTACATGTATCATACCACTGCTATAAAATTAGTGGCAACTATATATATGTGTCAAAAGTCTATAAAAAATAATGCTATTCAAAATATACGTCTCATTGCTACAAAAATAGTGTATATAAAAATGAGCAACTACTATCTAGGTGTATGGATCCTTGAGCCCTCCAGCTCTGGTGGTGGCTATCACCTTGGCTAGATGGTGGAGATGGAGCAGATCTGTGCAACTGTGAGATTGAAATCCCTACCCACAGTCCTATGATCTCTCCTTGCAAGGAGGCTATCTACAACTCCACTCTCCTCAGGGCCTCTTGCAGCTATGGATAGCTTGTCGACATCGCAGTTGCCTTCCCTCTGAAGTAATCAAGTTGGCTCTAAAGAGGATAACATGCCTATATGGCACTCTCAACTCTCATCCTCGCTTCATCTCTCTTAGAGAGTGTGACCCATAGCTCTGATGACAATTGATTCCTCTACCCCATGGAAGTAGTAGCATCAGTGGTCCTTTAAACAACCTCAAACTATGCCTCCTCATAGGCCATCCTAAGGCATACAACTGGATCAAAGAGATGGGAATGTCACCCCACTAATGTTGGCCTATAGGCCTCTAGGATGATCCCTTGGATCAGCAAAGCATGGGCCAGCTTTGATATGCACTACATGATGAGTGCAGTCCACCCTTGCATGTCAACTGCAACCATAGAGAGGGTGGACTCATTAGTAATGCATGATATATATATATATATAAACCAAAACATCAACATATACATGAGATAAAAACTAAAAGTACTGAAAATAAGTGGCATAAACAACTCCCGTACCTAGGTCCCCGACTTTCTGGTGCAGGTCAAGGGGAGGAGCAATGCAATGTCCTCAACCTCTCACACTAGATGTTGCTATTGGTGCCACTAGGACCACTACTAGATTGAAGAATGCTAATGGTATCACCATTAAGACTAGGATAGTGGGTAGAGGAGAGAACATCCTCTACCATTGCCTTGACCTCATTGTAGTTGTACCCACCTCCTCACTTGGCTATTGCTCTCCGCCTCCATCCCCTAATCTCACTGGAACTAGATCATCCTACACACCAGGATCCCCCATGGGGGTATCCACCAAGAAAATTGGGGCAGGACAGTGCATCATCCACCATGTTTGGAAGCCATGAGTGACACCTAAATCATCTACAGGATGTGTCAGAGGCTTGTCCTAGTGATTTGCTTCATTTCCTGATGGGATGATGTTAATGATGGTTAGACACCGATGATCACCCGGCCTCATAGCGCTCCTCACGACCCTTATGTAAGATGGGACCAATGGGTGGATGGTTTGAATAATGTTGAACTATCTCAAGAATAATAATGTAATAAATGTGACATAATAAAAATGGTCATGCTATAGGTTTTGTAGATAACTATGATCATCTACCCATCTGAATTCTCTATAGGTCGCTATCGGATCTGGTTGGCCCACAAGGTGTTGAACTGTAATCTCTAAAATTGAAGGTCCCCATGTCTACACTAGTGCACGAACTCATACCAATGAGCCATAGGTGCTATATAGTCCCTCACTTAGGGATACCCGATTGGATGAGTGCATGTAATGTGAGAAAAATCCTACACCTATAACAAGGTGCATGTGGTGAGGCTCACATACACATAGTGGATGAAATTGCGTAGCTCGTGGTAATGTGCATGAGCATGCTGTGACCCCACATGAAGATTTTCATGTACCGCTCCATCAACTTGATGGTATGGATGAGGTCTCCATGAAGGTGAAATCCCCATCCATCCATGGTGACCTGCATGGCCACTATGACTATCATCACTCACCATACGAGGGAGACCACTGCACTACCTTGCTCGAACCAATGTATGTATATGTGGTCAGTCTTGTCATCACTGTCATCATGCCCTAAGTAGTACTAGATGCCCTCATCATGCTCTTAGGTAGAGCACATGTCATCTAGAGCCACTCATTGTCCATGGATGGGTAGGCCAATGATGCACTATACATCCTCCATGGTGAAATTCATCTCACCCATTTATAGTTGGAGTGTCGAGGTGGTAGCATCTCATTGCTCCATTAATGCCATGATCATGTGATCATGGAAGAACATCTTTGGCATGGTGTATGCATACAAGAGGTTAACTCGTCAAAGATGCCTCTACTCCTCTAGGGACATGTGTTGTGTCTAGTCGCAAATCAGTTGTAGCACCCATCCACTGGGGTGTTCTCTAATCTTTGGATAATCCTGCAAAGATGGGAAAAAAATTTAAGTCAGAACCATGTTTTTTATCAAAAAAATTCTAAGTTAACCTTTGAGATGTAGGTGCACTGCACAGATGTTTGTGTGTCATGTTAGTATCTAAGTTCCACCATTGATAGTTGGATGTATGCAAGCACACAAGGGAGGCTCTAGTGTGCAGGTGAGATGCCAACGTGTTGGAAGAACACATTCACACCATCAGGATGCCTACGCTCCTCTATATAGAAAAAATACTAAAAAATGCTTAAAATGCACAAAGATCAAGATTTTAGGACTCACCTAGGTGACCTCTAAGCCTTTGACAACTTCCTGTCATCGCTAGTCGATCTTGGGCTCATCGTAATCTCATCTGCATGGAATTTTACTAGCTTTTCTCTCACAAAATTCAACAAAACTCTTGCAGAGAATAGTGAAAATGACCCTTCTAGGGGCCCACTCGATTACATATAGACCCCCTGGGGAAAAATTTTCTTGGTGATCGTGGTCCTGCCAAGTTGGGGGAAAAACAAACAGGGAGCATATACTCACTCCATCGTATTTTTCTTCCGAACCACCAATTTTTTTCTTGAGTATTCTTCTTGCTTTTGTAGCTTCTTCCAATTTTTGAGTTGACCTAAAATTGAGTTTTCCATAAATTTTTTTTGCAGGAGCTTTCACATCAGATGTTGTAATTTTCACTGAGCTCGATCGATGGGTGAATTGCTAGTTCTTGCCTTCTCGACCTTTGCGGCCTCTACAGTATCCTTTTTGGCATGCAAATCCATAAAAAAAATATGTTTACTCTGTGATATCTTTTCTACTTTAGTGTGGTTGCTTTTTCCCAAAATCTAGCCCACTAAAGTGGGGGCTAAATGTAATGTCGTAAAAATTCACCGTGGGGGAAATTTCACATTTACAAATTTGACCCTCACATTTATTGCACCTAATTTCATTTATGACAAGAACCTAATGGGTCAAAATTTTGCGAACTCAACTCCATAAGGACTAATGATGAAGCGATAGCAGTCTACCACATTGTTTCCTGAAAAATGATGGCTTGGATGCCTACACAACGTGCGGACATCCGCACACTGTGCTAGCATCCTTGCATTTTTCTGAGTTTGAAAGGAGGAATCTTGGAATATTTGGCTCATGACACATGTCCCTATAGTCAAAATACAAGAGTAACAACTCCTCCCACCCATGCAGCAACACAAAAATCATTCCTTTGATCTTATTTTGCATGTTCTTGGATTTTGAAACTTCACTCTCTCACTCTGCCTCTACTTTTTCACTCTTCTCTTCTCAATATTTCTTCTATGGTGAAGCTTTACTAGAATGAGGTTCCTCCAACAACCAAAGCTCTATTGTAAGCAATCAATGGTGCATCAATCAAGTCAAGAGGGGGCCATGGACTATTGGTAACTCTCTCTTGCTTCTTGTCTATTTAAGAATAGATAACTTATTGTAGATTAATTTGGTTGTATGGGTTCTCCCCATTGAGCGAGATTTTCTTTTATCACTTCATATTTTTTTACCTTTTGTCCATTTTCTCTATCTATCTAGCTATTCATGGAGGTGGGAACACCAAAATGGGGGTTTGACTGTGGAAAGCACCAAAACACCCCCAACATTTCCCTCATTTTTCTTGTGTGTAGGTTGCTCAAGCAAAGCTTGGGATATCTCAAACGTGAGACCCTTTGCAAGTTGGTTCTCCATCTCCTTGTGTATTTCTAGAATTTCCATCTTTTTGTCAATTTAGTTGAATAAGTGAACCTTAGATATGAGCTATTTAGTAGGTTTATGGCATTTTTTTAAGGGTTTAGCACTCCGTCCATTTAGGACACCAGTGCACCTCTAGGACCTCAACATGCCACGCTGGCATCCTAATCCCACGCTTTTTCCCCCTAGGTAAGAGTTTCTCCTTCTATGACATAAATCTTAGTATCCTACTCTTTCAGTCTGTAAAGCAGTTTTTCTGATCACTCTATTTAATATTTTTCCTTCGGGTTGTTCTTTGTAATTTCTTCAATTTTCCTTCTAGTTTGGTTAAGTAAAATCTAAGGTAGTTTAGGGTAGTTCATTCCTTGGGATTCTCTTGGAAATTAAGAGACTCATGAGCACTGAATCCCCCTTCTCTACACTTTCTCTAAACATATTTTTGTAAGTAGAACACTTATTAGTTTGAATGCACAAGTATTAATTTTTTGGTCAAGTTTTCAAAATTACTTTGAAGTCCATACAAGTTGTTAAAACATATTCATAATCCGCCATACTAAGGTAACCTTTGAAATTTCCTTATCCACTTAATAAGCTCTTTCAAAATAACACTTAGAAGAAGAAGTGCCCTTTTTAGAAGTTGGCCAAGGGAATGATCAAGTTTTGGGAACCCTGTCATGAACTGACAAAGGTTTCCAAACTTCCAAAGGTTTTTCCAACTTCATTTATTGTCCATCTCTTTCTACCTTTATACACTTTTTATGTCATGAAGACATTTCAGTAACTAAGGGCTTACCAATAATTAAAAAAAAGACCAAAAACAAGAAAGAATTTAAGTTGGATTTTAAGATCATTGACTCTGGGATGTTGCACAATGTGTTCCCTTCGTCTCCTTGTGTTGTGAAATATAGTGCTCGAGTTCGTGACATGGGTTAACTACCTCCCATGGATTCATTAACTCTGGCAGTTGTATCGAACATTAATAGGACGATATTTTGGTAAAATGACAACTGTCTTTGCAATAATTGGTATCAAATACTAGGTCATGGGTTCGAATGCCTCACTTGCACTGGGGGGATTGTTGCAAGGTGTGCACTCTTGGTCTACTTGTGCTATGCAGTGTAGTGCTTGGTTTCATGACATGGCTTAATCGCCTCCCATGGATTTACTAACTTTGGTGGTTGTATAAGGCATTAATAGGTTGATCTTTTGGTGCAACGACAACCATCTTTGCAACAAAGAAATGGTTGAACTACAATGATCTCTAGTTTGAGATTCAAACAAGAGGCTCATAAAGAAACACAAATAGAAAGGAGGCAAGATGAAGGGTAAGCAATGGACATCCCCATGTGGCTAAAAATAAAATTGCAACTAGTATAAAATATACATATAGTGCCCTTAGATTTTAAAATCATATTACAAGAGGTGGAAACATCAAGGCCAAAGTAGAAAACTAGGGTAATGTATTCAATCAAAACATATGCAATGAGAGAAAGGATTTCTCATAAAGCTACTCCTATAATGGATAAAAATAAATGAGAAATGACCTTAGTGGACTATCAAATTATAAAAATTAATATATGTCATACAAAAAGGGAGCAAGATATTGAAGATCTTTGGGCGAATATAGATACTACGACTACAAGACTATAAAAAGATAAAAAAGTAAAAAGAAAATTGAAAGATCAGATCTTCCAATTGTAGAATTTTATCAAGAGACTCTTAGTACTTAGGTAGGTAATCGAAGAATTTTCTCTTAATTTAGCTTTATTCTCTCAAGAGAAAATAGCTAAATTAGATAACAAGAAGCATTAAGAAGACACAATAGAGAAATGGGTTAACAAGTTCTTGTCAAAAGGGGAAGATGTTATAAAAATAGAAAACAAAAATTGGGAAAATATATTGGACTAGACGAAAAAGGTTATTTAGTTTTGGGATGAATGAAAAGAAAGGTTAGAGAAAAATGTTATAGAACTATCCCATATGCAAGCTATTTAGAAGCTAAAAGATAGCCTACTTATCAAATAAATAATAGTAACTATTGAAACAATATAAAAAACAAAGACATGGATCAAAGAATTAAAATTCAAAAGAGATTTCATTAGAGACTATGAAGAGAAAATGGAAAAAATTATGGAAAAGATTGGGAAATCATTGTTTAAGGATGTCACAATCATAGAGTGACTAAGAGGACACCTTTACAATTTAGCTATGGTGTATGATCTAAGTAAATTGTAATAAAATAATTCAAGGGTAATTTTGAAAAGGTTCTTGCAAAATCTAGTGACAAATTTTAGTGAAGAAACAATTGACCAAATGATGGAGAAGAGAATACAGATTAAAGAGTATAATAAACAAGCAAGATTAAGAAAGGATCAATTGGATTCTAATTGAACAATTTTGAAACAAAAAATTTCATTTGGAAGAATCATAGGAATATGATAAAATCGATACTACAAAAACCCTTATATCATGTAGTAACTATAGAGTAATAACAGTTGGAGAATGCTTCATAGAAGATGATGTAAAAATCAAATAGGTTAGCCTCTTCAATCTAATTTTTATTGATGTCATGTTTTTACAACCATAAATTTAAGGTCATGTTATAAAGTGATTTTTAGAATTATACTGAGTTTTTTCCATCAAGTGTGTCACACCACAATTCTAGAAGATCCTAGTATTTAATTTTTTTGTGCCAACTATCTAAGATGCAAATCCAAGAAGAATATTCCACTAGGAAGCTGCCAAAGTGATGATGTCACCCATGTGCAACCTATAAATTTATATTGTTCATTATTTCTTATGTAATCTAAATCATTCAATTGTAACTAACTCTGGGCACCCTTCTTCTATAAAAGAACCCGAGTTATTCATTTTATGCAAATTAGAAATTTTTGATACTTGTTGACCTAAAGTTGGAGAATCTCAAAGCTTAAGTTTGCTTCATGATTTATTTTCACATTCAATGAGATCATTTGTATATCCTTGTAAAAAATAGTGAAACAGGGGCCAACTGTGAGTTATTTCCTAATTATAAATCATAAATGAGTGTACATTTGACATTTACTATGGAATATCAAATTGTTGCTCAAGTAGTTTGGTGCATTTGATCACTTTCTTGGTGTGAAAAAATTTCCTTTCAATATTTGCATCATCTTTATGTAGATGTGAGTTATTTTAGTGAAATATAGATTGATATAAGTCTCCATTCATTATTTTGGAAGGATATTCATGTTTGTTCATTTAAAAAGATAGTCTCTTAGAACCTTTCCTTTCTTTTCCCTATCTTTTCTTATTTTTCATCAAATTCCATAAGAGTGACCCCTTAAGTGATAATATGTGTGAATAAGTCACTAGAATACTTTTGAACATGTGAACCTGAGTGTTACAAAATATTGAAGTAATTTCAAAAGAGTTGATAAAATTTATATTTCAATTTGATAAAATATAATGTAATAACTAATGATCTTATTGAAGTTTATGAATCTCAGAAGAATTGATAAATATTTGTCAGTTTCTAGGTCTTGTGAGTGAAGAATATTTTGTAATTCCCTTTGTGATTTATATTAAAATGTAATGAATTTTGAGTAAAGACAAGTGTGTCAAGACCTTAAAAACGAGGCCTTGGGACTTTAAATTCTATTTGAATTTAGAATCTTTACAGAGATTTTTTTTTGGAAAAATTCTATCTATATTGTGTGTGATCAAAAGTCACATCAACAATACCATCTTCAACAACCTTTGGATTTCATATACTACTAGTTGAAACATCAAGACCTTTTTTATTCGGGATATACATTTGTTGCAAGGGTGTATTTGGAAAATGCATCTTCTTCCTATGTGGATAGTTCCTTGTAGCTCTATTAGTTGTTATTTGTATATTGTAGTCCTTTTTCTTTCCTTTATTTAAATGTGAAATTGACACATCTAGAGCAACTACACCTTCAATATTGTCTTTGGAACCTAATTTCCTATTCCTTAGTTGGTAATCACTTTGCACTTGAATGAAAATATCTTCGATGAGAGATCTAATGTCTTCATTAGAGGGATTTTCTCTATTGTACCTTTGTCTCATCTTTTCCTTGAATTGTTCAAATTATTTGTTTGGTATCTAATAAGGAACATGATAGATGTCATAATTATTTAAAAAAATTCCACGTCATCATAGGCATCCAACAAATCTACACTGTTTTCATCATAATAGTTGTGTGTACCTTCAATCTCTTAGAATCCTTTCTCTTCATTGAGTGTAGTTGCAACAACACACTTAGATTGATCATGAGGCAAGTAACATATTTCATGCTAAAATGAAACTTTGTAAAGATTCACAAGATCCTTCCTAAAGGGATAAGAGGTGAGTTTCTCTTGGAAGCAATGGTTTGATTTCCTTGGTGCTATTTTTCTTTCATTGCTTCTAGACCTCTTAGACCAATTATATTTATAGGGTTTATTATGTTATCTTTGACCCTCATTAAAATGTGTAGGAGAAGAATTAGAATGCATAGATTTTTCATTTTTTGTAAGTTTTTTTATGAAAGATCCTTCGTAGCTCCCATTAACTTGTTTAGTTTTTGTTTAGCAATGAGGGGCTTGCTAGGAGCTGATCTATTCAGTTTCAAGAATTTTACATTAGTTCTTTTTTTATCTTTCTTAGATGCTTTCAAATTTCTCTCTCTATATTAATTTTTTTGTTCCATATGCTTACCTCAAGGTTGTAGGGTTCTTATATCTCAAAAGATAACCCAGCTTTAAATCAAATGATCCATAATACAAAATAAGACACATAGTTCATTTGGCCTCACTTGGGGAGGTACTTTCCTTTTTGTCATAATGAACCTATTGTTGAAATTAGAAGCTAATTCATTTACCCCTTTTCTTATGGTATTCAAATCATGGATTACGAGTTTTGGGTCCATCTTTTGTAGTGTTCAGTGCTTTCCTTTTTATTTCCTTTATCACACTTTCTACTTCGTGGATTTTCTGGCTGTTTGTTGAGGTGGAAACACCAAATACGAGGTTTGACTAAGGAAAACCCCTATACAACCCAACATTTTTTCCTCTTGCTTGTGTGTAGGTGAATGTGTGCATGGAGCTCATTGGTGAACTAGAGCTTTAGTGAGTTGATATTCACCACCCTTGTCTTCATATACTTCATCATTTACGTACTCACTTTTTGTAGTTCATAATTTTGTTTATTTCGTTAAAGATAGTTAGCTAGGAAGTTAGTAGGTCTATCTGGTGTTTCACCCCGCATTTTACATTTTCTGGCAATATGGATGCCAGTGCACTAGAGAGATTCCAATGCACCATGTTGTCATCCTAGACCCGCACTGATGTCCTTAGATAACGAGTTGTTTGAGGTGCAGTCTGAACTCCAAAAATTGGCTCATCTAGCCCCATTTAGACTCTCCGATATGTAGAGTGATAGGAGCACTTGAGAGTGCTCTTCATTCTCGATTCTTGTCCTAAACATTCATTAGCTTGAGATAAGTTAGAGCCCTCTACTCTTGACTCTCCATGACTTGGAGCCTTGGTGAGGTTGGTCCCCCTCTCTTACATTTTTGGTGAACTTGATGTGAACAATGTCTATCCATTTGTTTGTGTTGAGACTTTTCCTTCATGCCCAGTGATTGTTGTAAATCTGAGTGTTGTGAAGGTTTATGAGCATCACAACTTAGCCCATGACTTTCAGGTACATTGTTAGGAGAAGTGTGTGACACCTACCTATGAAAAAGATGAATGTCACTTCTAGTTTCATTTCTAGTTTTTCTACTAGTCTGGCTACTGACTTTACCACTAGTTTTCCTATAGGCTTTACTAATGAGATGGGTTTCATAGATGAGACCACCTGTGCTCCTACCCATCCAACATCCCCTATGGCCTCATTTGTAGATGAGGATGATGTTGTACATATCACTGTGGAAAACCTTTTGGCATTAGATAACAAACTGTCAGAACTTATGAATCATTTGGAGAGAGCACCAAACATGGTGAGAGCCACTAGGCTTACTAACAAGGGGAGACATATGTTATGGAAGGATCAAATAGACATAGAGTTCTTGCATGGCCTTGCCGATCTAACCAAAGCTTATATCCCTTCATATAAGTCTAGATTGGGTACTACCCAAGCGGAAGTGCTTGATTCCTATGAAAGAAAAATAGGCATTTCAATGCCTACCATGTTTGTATGCATGTACAAAATAGGCCCCTTGATCAGTGTCTCTTCTACTTCTCAAATGCCTAATGCTATCAAGGTGAGTAGAATTCCCTTGGGTTTTAGCTTCACCCCTCCTACTACCCCTGGTGGTGGAGGCTTTGGTGGAATGAGTGGTGGTGGCTTTGGTAGTGGTGACAACACTGGTAGAGGTGGATTTGGTGGAGGCCCTATTGGTGGTGGTGGCTCTGACGATAGTCACAACGATGGCACCAGAGGTGGTTCTAGTAGCGGTGGTTCTGGTGGTTCCATTGGGCCTTTGTCATCCTTTGAACCTATTCTGAATTCCCTTCTTTAGAACATGGGTCAGATGCAAAACCAGTTGGCGAGCCTTTCCCAGGCATCTTCCCAACCTATTTTTCAACCTTTCTCCTGACATATCCCATTGTTGGTAGTAATACTGAGTACTCCCTTCCTACAAGGAATAGCGATTCCCAAGTTTAAAAAGTATGGTGGCAAAGGGGATCCACAAAAACATGTGTTAGCCTTCAACACCATGTGCAAAAATTTATTTCATCATGATGCTTTGATGGAAAAAATATTTCCTCGATCTCACAAGGACACAACACTTGAGTGGTACTGTTCCTTTCTTGATAATTCTATATTCTCATTTGATCAACTTGTTAATCAGTTTCTCCATCAGTTTTAGGAAAACATCAGTCTGAAGATGACCTTCTCATTCTTGTCTAGTGTAAGCAAGGAGATAATGAGAAGATAACTGACTTCATAGTGCAATACCAAGTGCTCTTTTCATAGATATCATACCCATTGCCTGACTCCGATGTGCAGAAGGTGTTCATAGGCAACTTGCAACAAGCCTGGCAGGAGAAGTTCGTCGTGAATTAATACCCTTCTTTTGTACATCTCTGTGCCACATTGTGAGAGTATCAACAAATGGTAGTTGAGTTTGGGGGACCTTCCTCATGCTCCTATTCAGGAGGAAAGTTTATTGTGTCTATCTTAGGAAAAGGTAAAGTTGTTGCGAATGTAGTCACCACGACAAACGATAACGACCTTAGAAACAATAGGAAATTTATGAAGTTGGAAAAATCTTATTCTTCCATCTTGCAAAATTTGTTAAAGGATAAGATCATAACTTTGGAAAACCCTCAATCTCTTGAGGAACCTTATCCTAATTGGTATGATACGAATGCTTTTTGTCAATACCATCAGGGTAATGGGCATGATACCAAGAGTTATATGTGCCTACCTCATGAGATACAAGATCACATCGATGATGGTACCATTCATCTTGATGGGACAAAACAAAATGCAAATAAATTGGCAGCAAAGGAAAATAGTAAGTTGCAGATTTACACGGACCCATTTCCATCTCATTCTGTGAACTTGATTATTGACCCCTCCAATGCTTCTCCTCAACCCTTGGCGTACGCTAACATGGTCACTGTCACTCCTTCCTCAAAAACTATGAATAGCTCACCAGATGTGACATTCATCTCACAGGACTTACCCTTCAATAATAAGCCCTCTCCCCTATACATTCTTGCTCACCTCAATGGAAACATTGTGACAGGAGTCCTAGTTGACCCCACGAGCTGGGTAAATGTTATCACAGAGGAGATACTATGGCTAAATTCATTACAAAAGGAGGAATATGGAGAAACAAAGTCTACCATACGTATGCACGATGGTCTCTCTCTCAAGCCATATGGCTCCATAACCCTTTATGTCCTAGTTGGACCTGGGGTTGTAGATACAACCTTTGATGTTATTCCAAAATCCGATCTATTCAGGTTGAAGTTGGGCATCTCGTGGCTAGCTTCCATGAATGGAATCACTTATGTTATTCATAAGTGCTTGAAGTTCTCCCATGAAATTGTTGTGCATGTCATGAATGACATTGGATATCATCCATTAGTATCCCATTGGGGTTATTCATTGGATCATTTTTGGCTCACCCCGGCCGGCCTGCTTCCCCTGAGAACGAACCTGTTTTATTGAAACTATGTAAAGTACAAAACTGGGGGCAAGGGACAACCAAAAGTGACCCCTCTGATAGTGTAGTAGCAAGCTACCTCCCCTTCTTCAAGGGGAAATAAGAGGCCTACCCATCGTCAAGGAACCTCTTCTTCCCCCCTCTCTAAAGAGGAGTTTTGGATAGCTACTCTTGGCTTTCACATAAGAAGTTTTATGGTGCCTGCTTGGCATAAAACCAAGATTAGGATATTAGACCTCCCTACTATACCTCTTGGACCTTGGCCCTACCTATATGGTAGAGGAAAGGGTCTTTGTAGCGAATCCTCTATGTCTCGGCCTTCACGACCCCCTACTGCTTCTACCCCCAAGGCAATAAATAGGAAGAGGCCCACCACTGAGGTGCTAGAGCTGACTCCCACCACTGTTATTTTAACCTCTTCTCAGTATCTTCCTCCTACTCCTGTCAAGAGTCCCTCCCTCCATTAGAGATGACTATGATGGACACTCCTATGGTTGAGCAGGAGCCTTCTGTTCTATCTCAGCTTCCGGTCTCTCACTCTTGGAGTCGTAGAAACTACCTACTCCCACTAAGAGGTAGCCACCAACATCAGTCCATAAAAGAGATAGATCCATAGATCCACTAGACTGATACATCTCCATATGCATCTAGTTTAGATGGGGAGGAACAATAATCCCCAAATTTTCTCGAAGATACTCAAAAGTATCCTTAGGAAGAGCCTTATTAAATATATTAGCAATATGATCCTTTGTAGTTACATGCTCAAGCTTCACTTCATTCTCCATAACCTTCTCTCTTAAAAAATGATACCTAATTGATATTTGCTTTGTCCTTGAGTGCATCAAGGAATTCTTTGAAATGTTAATTACACTTGTATTATCACAAAAGATAGATATAGGCTCATCATACACAAATTTGATATATTTCAATTTTAGTCTCATCCATAATACATGTGTACAACATGATGTTGCTACACTATATTCAACCTCTGCAGTAGACAAATAAACTAAATCTTGCTTCTTACTCAACCAAGACACCAATCTACATCCAAGAGAGAATGCACCACCACTTGTACTTTTCCTATCATCAACACAACTAGCCCAATATATATCAGTATAAGCACTTAAAGTGAAATCAGTACCCTTAGGATACCACAAGCCATAATTTGAAGCACCTCTTAAATATTTGAATATTGTCTTCACAACTGCAACATGTTTCTCTTTAGGATCTTCTTGAAATCTAGAAACAAGACAAACTGCATGCATGATATTCGGTCTAGTAGAAGTTAAATACAGAAATCCACCTATCATTGATCTATACTTGCTCTAATCAGCCTTAGGTGAGTCATCATCTTTACTCAATTTACAGCTATTCACCATAGGAGTGCATACTAGTTTGGAATCATCCAAACCAAACTTCTTCAACATCTCTTTGACATACTTTGAGTGTGAAATGAATATCCCTTTATCTATTTGATTGATTTGTATTCAAAGAAAGAGATTCATCTCCCCAAACATTGAAATTTCAAACTCTTTCTACGTCTCTTCATCAAATTTCTTACACATAGCTTCATTTCCTCCAAAGATAATACCATCCACATACACTATTACTATCAAGATTTTGTCTTCCTCAAATTTGAAGTAAAGATTACTATTTGCGGTGCCTTTACTAAATTCTTGTTGTATCAAGTACCTATCCAATCTTGTATACCAAACTCTGGGATCTTTCTTTAATCTAGTAAATCAAAAAATTGAAATCCTTCCGGTTGTTCCATGCAAACCTATTTTTAAAATTCACCATTCAGCAAAAAAGACTTCACATCCATATGATAAACCTTAAATTATTTATGTGTTGCAAATGACAAAAACATTAAGACAGCTTCCATCCTAGCCATAGGAGAAAAAGTCTCCTCAAAGTCTATACCTTCCACTTGTGAGTATCCCTTACACACAAGTCTTTCCTTGTTTCTTACCACCTCCATTCTCATTCAACTTGTTTCTAAATACCCATTTAGATCCAATTATGTTTTTGTTTTTTGGTCTAGGAACCAATTCCCAAGTCTAATTTTTCTCTATCTGCATAAGTTTTTCTTCCATTTCCTTCATCCAATGTTCATCTTTGCATGCCTAACTCACTGTTTTAGGTTCAACTTTAGAAATTAAACACATATTTACCTCAATTTCAGCAAATCTTCTTCTTATCAATACTCCTTTCTTCTTGTCTCCAATGATATGTTCTTTAGAATGATTATTTTAGACATACTTAGGGTTCTTACAGGTCTTCTTCATAGCTTCTTCCTCTTCATTCTACACTTCTTTTCTTCATTTTTTTCTTCTTCTCTGTAATTGATTTCATCTGACACAATCCATCTACTGTAATTGAATTCTACAAATTTTCATCAACCTTAACATTTTCACTTTGAAAAAAAATTCATAGCCTTTTGTTGTAGCACCTGAAAGCTTTTCTTTTAGTAGAATATCCATGGAAGATAACTTCATCATAACTTGCATCAAACTTTCCTAAGTTTTCTTCATCTCTCTTGATATAGCATTTGCTTCCAAATACTCTAAAGTAATTGACATTAGGAATCCTTCCATACCATAACTCATAGGTAGTCTTTGTGTTGTTAGCTTTGGCTTGAACTCTATTAAGTATGTAAACAATAGTATGAATTTCTTCACTCTAGTAGGATTTCAGCATATTTGCTTCTTTCATCATAGTTTTAGTATCTTCTTGAACAGTCCAATTTTTCCTTTCAACCACTTCATTTTGTTGAGGACTTCTAGGGGCAGACAAGTGCCTCTTTATTCCATGAACTTCAAAAAACATGTTAAACTCATTGGAGGTGAATTCACCACCTCTACCAAACCTCAAACATTTGTTTTTCAAATCTATTTCATTCTCAACCATAGCTTTGAATGCTTTGAATTCATCTAATGTATCATATTTTTCTCTATGAAAAGTAACCCATGCCATCCTAGAATAATCATCAATCAAAAGAATAAGGTACCTATCACCTTGTATAATTCTCACCCTTGTAGGACCACAAAGATTTGTATGTACTAATTCTAGTAGTTTGGTAGGAGATTTTTCCTTTCCCTTGAAACTACTCCTTGTTTATTTTCCAAATTGGAAACTCTCGCAAACAACATTGATAGGTTTTTTTTATTATTGGTAGATCTCTCACTTCATGAACTAAACTAATTATTTCCAAATTATCAAAATTCATGTGACACATCTTCTGGTGATATAACCAATTGTCACTAATCTGAGACATAAATCAATGTCCATCAACACCCTTAAGTCGATAAATGTTTCCATACGTTCTCTTTCCAACAATGATTACAGTTCTAGACCCTTTTCTCATCTCACATGTTTCATCCTTAAACACAAGATTATATCCTTTGCTACACATTTTTCCAACACTCAAAAGGTTATGTCTTAAACCATTAACATAGTGAACATTGTTTGTGTTATGCTTGTCATCAAAACTGATTGAACCTATTCCACAAATCTTAGCTCCTAAATTACCTCCAAAGTTAACTAATCCTCCATCATACTTTTCAAGTTTAACAAACTTAATTTTATCTCTGGTCATGTGATTAGAGTAGACACTCTCAAAAACCCAATAATTCTTATCTTCTTTAGCATGGAAAGTAGATATCCAAGCACCTTCAACCTTATCCTTCATCTCTAGATCACTTTCCTTCACACAACTTTCAGGGTTAGTAAAACCAGACTCTTCTTTTATAGCCAAAAATAAGCATTCATCATCACCAAAATCTCCATAATCAGATTCATCATCAAAAATACCATCTTCTCTAACATAGTAAGCTATTTTAATAATTTTTCCCTTATTTTCCTTATTGTTTATAGCTCTTTCAAACATATTGAAGCATAATGACCTATATCACCACAACTAAAAAATTTGAAAGGTAATTTACCTTTGTACTTATCAATGCCCTTTTTCATCTTTCTCACAAAGTTAGCTTCCACATGATCAAGATCTTCTCCATCTAAATCTTCAAACTTCTCTGGTTTACTAGCCTTGAAAGTAGTCTCTACTTTTGTATCATTCTTCAAACCAAGTTTCCTCATTTCAAATGCAGTTAGTGTACTAATCAATTGATCTTTGGAGTGACTATCAAAATTTGTAGTTTCCTTAATAGATGATACCTTTTCACTATAACAATTAGGAAGATATCTGATAACTTTCTTTACTACTTTAGATTCTTTAACTATTTCACCAAGACCTCTCATAGAACTGACCAACTCATCAACTCTCTATATGTAGACTTTCATTGTTTCATCTGCATCATTTCAAATTGTGCATTCAAGTTCTGTAACTTTTCTTTTTTGACCTTTGGATCTCCTTCATAAATGATTTTTAGTTTATCCCAAACCTCTTTAGCATCTTATAACTCATGACTTTTACTAGTTCAACTTTTGAAAGACTACTCACAATAACAAATCTTGCCTTAGCATTGATCTCTCGTGCCTTGATGTCTGTACTTGTACTTGGACCATTTGGAGGTGGAGTATATGCAGTCATATAATATTTTTCAATCTCATATCCTTGAGCTACCAGAAATCCTTCCATCTTTGTCTTCTAGAATGCATAATATGTGCCATCAAATCTAGGGAATTCCAAAGCAACCTTCTTCGCCATCTCGGATCTACCTCAAGTAGTTAAGCTATTTTCCAAGGAAAATTGCTCTAATACCAATTATTGAATGAGCAAGACATCTAAGAGGGGGGTGAATAAGTTGTAGCAAATTGAAACATCAAAACCCTCAACAGTAATCAAATCCACATGCATTCATCAAACCCTTATTCTATTGGTGTGATTAAACATGAAATGTAGATAATAGAAATTGAAATCAAAACATCATACACAAGATAATACTAGATCTATGTGGAAAACCCAATGAGGGAAAAACCATAGTGAGGAATTAGCTCACAATATAAGTAATAGCAAAACTGGTACAAAAGGGATCACTGCCAAAATAAGACACACTATCAAGAAGGCTCACAACCAGGGCTCACTGCCATAGAAATAATACAAGAAGATAGAAGAGAAATTGTACACAAAGAATACTTCTCAATGCAACAAGGAATCCACCACAATTGCTCGCACACTTTCACAGTCTTGCATGAAAGATTTCAAATACCTTCAGGTCACTGCCTTCAAGAACCCTAACATTGAAATTCACATTGCTCTACTCAAATTCACATCACACTCATCACTCACATTGAACTTGAATCTATCTTACTTCTCACTTATTTCATACATCCAACTAAAAAAAACACCACTTATTTATATCAACCCCATCCTCAAAAACCTTCTCCAATGTTGACAACTAGTCATTATACATACAAATTCAAAATACGTTAGCATCTAAACATTCTCGTGGTGGATAGGAAAAAAGGTGACCTACATAAAATATTAATTAGGACCCAAATAGATCCAAACACACCTCAACACACTTTCATAAACTTCACATGTAGTGTTAACAAAAGGTCATCCAATACCAGTGTTAAAACACCATAATCATTAAGTACACACTTCCTTAAATCAATTTGATACTTTTGGAAAGCATAATTCTCTTGAGCACGATCTAGAATAATCCTTGAACTACTTAAGATTCATAAAACACTTCATCCAAGCTTGCATCTTACAAATACTTCATCTCAGAATAACTAGTAAACCTTATTTGCATACTGGCAAATGAAACTCACTCTATACTACACCAAATCAAGTGAATTTTTGAACACAAAAAGATATAAGTATTATAAGAAACTTCCCAAGCCCGCACAACCTGAAGCCAAATGGTGGAGAAACATGGAGCAAATGCATTTCTCCTAGGACACAAAAAGCATCATTGAAAGACAATTTCACACACTAGTGAAAATATCTCGCATTGTACAATGATCCAAAAACTAAAATTTCTAATATAGCAACCTCTAACAACCTTAAACAACATATCAAATTCACACATGCATAGCCTCAACATAGAAGAAATGTGAAGCACAATATCAGAGCACACTTTACCACTTGCACAACATAGTAAATACTTTGTTTATCAAATTTTCTCAAAAGCACCTGGAAACCAAGTACCAAAGAAATAATCTCAGCTCATTACTTCATTCCAACTCATCTTCAGAAACTCTAACAAAAAGATAGCTCCATGTACTCACAACACTTCCTCAATATCTAAACTACACATGCACAACCTAGAAAAACATATTTTTATCTATTTCATAATTTTCTCAATACCCTCCATATATAAAAAACTTCCTCAACACAGTTGACATTAATGACAACACCATTTAGTAGACTTACTATTGTCATCAATGACTTCATACTTCTAATAGGAGGTGTATATGTATTTGGAGGACAAGTGAATTGCAAGTTTGTGAGAGGTGATGGATTAGGAGATATGAGTTTTGAATTCACAAAGCTAAATTGATTCCTAGTGGGTTGCCTTGTTGTTGTAATAGTTGCATGAGTGTATGAATAGAGGTCACAATTGTAGAAGGAGGAATTGAATTTCCAACTAACTTTGAGTGTATCCTAAAGTTTGAGCATAACTAGCAATTGTAGGAACATGATTGCAAATTATATGGGCTAGGCTATGCACACGTTCTATTCCTTGTTCATTGTCAAGCATTTTTTTAATTTTATCTATGATGGGAACCACAGTATCACCTATGTATTTATCACTCACAAAGTTTTGCAAATTTTCTAAGGCTTCATCCATTTGTTTTATCTTTTCTTGAGGGAAACTAGCAACCATTGTGTCAACATCAGTCACATTTGTTGTGGGTAAGGTAGTCATGGGAAATGTGGAATCAAAGCTATGGTCCATAAAGGGTTGACTAGTATCAACACTATGAGTGAAAGTGTTGGAAAACTCAAGATCCATAATGGATATACTAGTGCGGGATGGCATGAGTCTCAAACTACATCTCACTAAAGTATTGGTAATAGGACACCAGGTTGTGAAGCTCATACAAGTTTCACCAAGTCAAGTGCACCCAAAATGGAGAAAGAGCACTATGTAAATGCAATGAACACCCAAAAGTATGAATCACAATGAAAATATGTAAAAGGACTTTTCAATTTTTAGATTTGAAACAAGATAATTTACTAATTATGCTATACAAAAACATGAAAATGATATATTTTTAATGCCAATTTTGATTTCAAACAATAAACTTAATTTCACCAATTGAACTTAATGCAAGAAAGCACAAAATTTTCTATTTTCTAAAACTAAAAATTAGATCTAACAACAAAATGCAATGAAAGATATCAAGTTTCCACAATCCATCATGATTATTTGGAAAAAAATTATGGATTCGATTGTGTAGTTATTTTTACCATCAAAAAAATGTTTTGAATCACACTATGTGATCCATCATTAGGATGAAAGAGAGCTGAAGGAGAAAGTGAATTATTGTAGACCAAGAATCAATTAAAAAGAGAGAAGACGAGAGGAGGAAGGAGGTACATGGTTCAAGGACAAAGGATGACTACACAATCGAATCCAGGATTTTTTTCCAAATAAAATGGAATGAAGCAAATGAAGAAAAAATGATGCCCAAAAATTTGAAACAACACCTATACAAGGAAAGGTTTTCCCAAGGGTGAATGAGTCATTGGTCAGGGGTTGAAAAAATTCAAGTTTATGTTTCTAGTTTAATGTTTGAACTTTTGAACTTTCTATTTTAGGTTACAGATTGTGAATTTTATGATAGATTATTCTAGTTTTAGGTGTATCAATACAAGTGAAATTAGTGACAAAAGTGAGAAAAATGACAACTTTTGGAATGCAATTTTGATTTAAAATTGAATCTAAATGACTGAAAGAAACTCTTGATGTAACTACAATGCAAGATGTATGTAAATTTTTTTTATGAATTTGAATGGTGCAAACATGCAAAACTAAAACCTAAATGCAATGCAAAGAACACTAATGCAAACATAGATCTATGGTTTTGAATGTATCCAAATCAAAAATTAAGATGTACAAACACAGGTTCACCAAAATGAAATGATGAAAAAAGGGGGGAAGGTGAAATAGGAAGACCTAGAAATGAGGGACCTATGCCAAAAAGCACAAAGAGGATTTCCACCTAATCACAAATCCACCTTTTTCCAATTTCATTAGGAAGAGGGAGAGTGTCACAAATGATTATCATTGACCTACAACCCTTAAGATGAATAAAACCCAAGTTTGAACACTTTGTACCCCTAACTTCCTTGACAAAAAAATAGTAAAATATGATTGAACAACAATTTTGGGAGAAGAATAAAACTGTATTAACAATCCAATTTATGAGATCTATCACTTGAAACATGAAGTATTATAATAACACTATCAGAAAAAACAATCAACGGGAAGATTTGAGAAGGTTAAGATACCGTGCACTTGTCACCAAAAATTTCATAAAGTATCTTGCCAAGACTCATTTTCCCAAGGGTGAATGGGTCTTTGTATAGGGCTTTAAAATTATTTTTTACAGTCCTCTAATGTTAGATATAAGATTCTGATTCCCCTAGGTTTCACTATCAAAAAGTCAAAAATAAATTTTGTAGGTGAGTTTCTCTATCTTGACAACTTTGATGACAACTTTGACAACTTTCTAAATTACACTTTTGATCTAATTTCAATCCTTCTTCACCTGCAAATATGAAAACACACAAAGAGGAGGAAAATGTTTTTTTTGGTGTATAAGGGTTGATCTTGGTCAAACCCTAATTTGGTAATTAAACCTTGATAATAAAATGATGATAAAAATGGAGTAAATGATGAATGAACAAAGCTTGTTGCAACTCACCAAAACCTTTAATGGTTTCCCTTAGAGGACTAAAGTTTAACACACCACTCCAAGGATTAGATATTGCATGAAATGGATTGATTGGATGCTTGATTTGACAATTGATTTGAAGCTTGAAAAATTGAAACATACATCACAATGTTAGCTCCAAAACATGCATGGATGCAAATAACTTTGACATCATGAGAGGACCTTGAATGCTACAATAAATGACTAATAAATCTTCTCTCTAATGCTCTTGACAATAATATTTTCTCTTACAAAATTTGGATTATGCCATTTAGGTTTGAATTGATAAAAATACCTTGTATTTATAGAATTTCTCGACAATTAAACATCAAAAGAAAACAATTACAATTTGAATTTGAGTCATTAAAATTCTGCCAAAATTAAAAATGGGATCCTAAACTTAAGGAGGAACCATTCGCTCTTGGGTGAATGGCTCCTAGGCCCTAAACCTAGGACACACATTTTCCAAGATGTGTAATTTGATGTTTTCAATTGTTTAATGTAGGTCCCCCCTTTGTAAAATGAAATTAATTAGGATTTTAAATGCATAATTGGGTCAATTAGAGACTTAATTAAGTCCAATTAATTAAGGGGATGCAAACATAGTGCGAAAATGTAAAGGAATACATTTTTTGACACTACACTAACATCACAATGACATACCAATATTATCATATCTTACATAGTTTCTTTTCTAGGATACCTACACTGGTATATAGTTTAGAAATGTGAAAGTGCTCTTTGATAGTTGAGTTAGCCTTGTCCAAATATAAGCATCTTGATAGTGTCATCATAAATCTTATGGTAAAGTATCATTGAAAGGATGAAATGGATTCTAGGCCTTTGGTTGGATTTGGGACGAATTTGTATGGATTTAGATGGTGAATGTGAGGATTGGGATTTGGATTGCTGATTTGATAATTGGGACTTTGGAGGTGGATGTGTGAATTGATGGATTTTGGACATAGGGATTAGAAATTTTTTATTGAAATGAGGGATGTTAAGAATGACTGGTAAAATAGGATTTGGATTTGGATTTTGGATAAGACTTAGGATTGGGACTAACATTATTTTTGGATAGTGAATTTTTTAATGTAATATGCGACTTTTGAATTATGGATTAATTTTGATGAATTTCTTTCATTTGATTCATCAATTTAATTTTCTTCGTAATCCTTATGTCCTATTTCTTTCTTCTTAATTTTTTGATGCATGTCATTTTTAGATTTATTTTAATATTTGTATGGACTTCACATTTTCTTTTTCTTTGGTAGTTGACTACAATATTTTCTTTCATGGGAATGCATCACTTTGTATGATGAATGAGGTTGTTGGTCCCAATTAAGGGATTTAAGATGTTGTGTGTGTAGGTTTCTAGTAGGGACAAAGGAAGAATGTAAAATATGAGTGGAATAAGGAGTCGTAGAAGTTTTATGGATGGAATATATTTTGATTCTTTCATTAGATGAGGCTATCCTAACTATCATTGAGTTTTCACCATTAGACTTATTTATTGGAGATGTGTAGCCAAGACCTTGATATCCATAATTTTTATATATTGATTTTCTTAATGACATGCCTTGTTCATTGAGGAAAAATCCTTTACCATTTTAACCCATGCTTTCATTTTTTTTCTTTCAATGGGATATTTTTTAATATTTAAATAGGATGTAAATCTAGCATTAGGAATCTATGACTTAGCATAAATATTATTTTCTCTTCTATGATAAATCCAAACAATACAAAGGTGGTTAAACTCAACTTATAGGATGGTTTTGTTTCACATTGTTTGCAATCATGGTATCTTGATCAATGATATGCTCAATGTGTTCAATCTTGTCTTGTCAATACTCATACATGGTGGGATTCATATCCTTTACTTGAATTTCTATGTGTCCAAGGGGGTCAAGTGTGTAAGGACTTTCTAATGCTTAGTCAACTTGGTGTTAGACAAAATTCAAGGGAGGAGTTCCTAGTTGGGCAGTTCACTAAAACCTCATAAAAACTTCATTTAATTTTCAACCAGGGCTTTGTAAACTTTTGATGATACTAGAATTGTATGTGCATTCATAGAATCTACATGGCCTATATTAGTGAGTAGAGGTGGCTTACACATGTACAAGAAAATAGTAAAGGTTAGAAAAGTAAATAAAGCATTTACTTATAAAATAGGGGAAATAAATTTATTTTCTATTGATGCTATGGGTACCTTCAGATTAACACTGTAATTGTTAATTGCTAAACTTGAAATCTACAATTCACTAACACTATTGAATCTTACTTCTAACTACTTGACCTCTCTAGAGAATGACTCAAGGAAACATCACATAACATAATTAATAATATGAGATATGATTCATGTAATTGAGAATCTACTTGAAATGAATGCCATAATATAATCTTCTAATCTAATAACAAATATTAAGGTGGATGAACAGTACCTTGAGTGGCCCTTGCTCGAGTTTTTGTTCCCATAGGGGAAAATTAAATATATTGTAATTGAATCAATTAATCATAACCGCCATCTGGAATATATTTATTACATATAATTGAACTCTCACAACATGACAATAATCTTCACAAATATCCCATTCATAAGTGCATATCCATTACAACTAAATAACAAAAAACTAACAATGAAGTATTGTCTATGAAACCAAATTGGAACTATCGAAACATATATCCTCTAACTAGATCTTATCCTCAACCACCAATCCAAATCTATAGGCTCCAGAGGAGTTTTAATTGCATAAGGACTAAAAACAAAAAAAACTGAATGTAGATGTCCACTCTCCTTCAAAATAGGGAGAGGAATAGTCTTTGCAACTAAAATCATAATTGAAAAGATAGAATAATACAAATAGAATTGAAACTCCACCCTAACAGTTTGATAGATACACTCTATGAAAACTATTGCATTGGCTTCCTTATCAATACAAATTTCTTCCTCCTTTCATATTATTAGATGATGTGGTGACTCACGATTGACCACTTCAATGATCACTTCCATCATTTCCTGTAATTATCATGTTCTTAGTATTTTGGACTCTCCTCTATAGTCTTCCTAGAATTGTTTGGTTGCGGCATGAGTTCTTCAATTGTTGTAGGTTACAATTCTTCTGGCTGCAAGAGATTAGTTTCATCTAAAGTATACACACCATTAAAAACCATGAATTAAGCACAAAATCATATTGAATTTCATACACATTCACACATTTATCCATGCAAACAACATCATATCATAATTATATTTCTAGATATCAAAGTCTGGTTTAGGTTGCATAAAAGATATATAAGTTTCAGGAATGTCTATGAAATAAGCAGCTTGGAATGTTAAAGGATGTGAACTAAATGAAAGATAGATAGTTATTAATTAGGCCCATCATTCCCCCCAACAAGAGTATTTTCTTGTCCTCAAGAAAATTTTAAGGACAAATGTTATATTACAAATTTATTTCCCTGAAACCTTCTACAACATCAACTCCCTTTGCCTACCTTAGATAGTAGCCTCGGTAACATGAAATCTTTTCCAATTTGATAGTCTCTACCTCTTCCTCTTCCACACACTTCATACTTGTCCAATGTCACACTAAATAAAGGAGAATGGGTGGATGAAATGTAATTGGAATCCGGATAAGTCCATTGTCCCTAGAAATATCTATGTATTTGTGAGACCTTTCAATAATAGCTATAAAATTATATAGGGAGTGTGGTTCCTTTTTCTTCAATTTAGGGATTAACTCTTCCCATATTTTATGTACAAACTTAAAGGCTTGATGGATAGGTCATGTAACTAGTTGCTTCATCCTAATCTAATAATTTTATTTGATGCTCATTATATTTCTTCCTACACCTTTATAATCTAGGAGATCTAACCATTGCTCTATAATTGTATTGGGATCCTTTGATTCTTTATCAAGATGAAAAGCAATGGATTTTTCCTTCTCATTGTATTCTTGTAAGTTTTCAACCCTTAATTGTTCATTCTTGATGTAAGAGGGCAACGCTCTAATTTGTAGGTCTCTCATAAACATTAGTGGTTTCCATTCTATTTCTTCTAAGAGAACAAATTTATGCAAGTAAAACTCACATAGCTAGTCTTCCATGTTTGGTGTAGAAGCAAAGAAAGTTTCTATTTTTATTTTTTTTATTATTCATGGAGATTGGTAAATCACTAATTAACTAACTGAGTTAAAAACAAAAATACTTTTCTTACAAAAATAATGCATAGGCCTTGACAAGTGGTCTACATTTGAGCAATTAAGTAGCTTTATCTGCTATCTCTCCAATTCTTATTGTCAACCTTTTCAATTCTCTCTCTTGTTATTCAAGTTCCCTAGTGTGGTTAGTTATCATTTCAACTTTTTCTATTTCCCAATCTTTCTTTTTCTAAGAGAAATCTTGGGTTCTCTTCCATAATTTCACACCCAAAGACACTATGGTAGGACTAGTGGGGGTTCTATTATGAAGAATTGGTTCTAAAGACACGGGTTCTTTATTTCCTACATCAACCATAAAAAATTGTGCAAGAATTTCTAAGTTGGATCCATGCTCAAATTTATACATTTTTTCTCTAATTCTTTGATCTTTGTGTCCCTTTCATTGTCCCTCTATTGGTGTGACCTTAACAATCCTTCTAATTGCTTTATCCTCTCTAGGGCTTCATAAAATTCTTTACCAATGTTTCTTTCTTCTATAAATAGTTCTTCATCCTTTCCCAAGAACTGATCATCATCCCCCATTGTGCTAGTATATTTACAACCCTCTAAATTAGGGCTCTTTTGGGATCTTCTCATTTTCTTTGCTACAAATGCATCCTCTGAATTGGATTTAGAGGTACTTGTAAAGCACCATTTTTTTAACCAATGTATTTAAATTTCCAAGGGAATTCGCCTTCAATTCTGAGTCTGTCTCAACTATTAGAACATCCTCCTCTTCCTACTTTTTAGTTGAGCCTCTCATGCTCCCCTTTCTCTTTAGGTGGTGTGATCAACTTTTAGGTTGTGTAGGTATGTTCTACCCTCCTACAGGTGCATAAGAAGATATACCTTTCCCTTTCTTGGTTCTTTGTGTTTTTTTCTAGAAATAGGGGATTCTTCCTTATCCTCTATTGTAGGCTTCTCAAAAAAGGTTGCAAGCAAGCCCTACTCCTCTGGTTCTCTCATGTTGTAGGTAGGTGATGTAGTAGGGGAGTCAAAGGGAACATCCCTTTCTGATACAATAGGTTCCTCTACTATTTCTAGGACAATTGGTTCTTCGAGGATATTATTAATATTGATACAATTGATGAAACTTTCCTAAGAAAAATGTGGAATTGAGTCCTCAAACTCCTTTTTATCAGTAATGTGACCAAGTAGAAATAAGATAGTGTTGAATATTTCCTTTTCCTTTTATACTTAGATTGCATTATTTTCAAAAATTTATATAATAAATTTGGATTCACATTCCTATCATGGCGAAGATGAATCAATAATTTAAAATGAACTGTATACAATAAGGATTTTCTACCATCACATGTTAAATACTTGACTATATAAGAAGAAAAATGAAGCCTAAACCTAGGGTAGAGATAATATTTCAGTGCCTTGAGAAGATGAGTCCAGGTTTTCTCCTAGTTGTCTGAATTTATTTCTAGCAACAATAACATTTGCTCTCACTAGAAACTCTTCTCCTTCCCATGACAGTCCTAATACTTTACAATGGTGGCCTCTGAAGCATCTACCCTTAAAACTCTCACAATTTCTTCATCATTTAATAATGTGGCAACAAACTATTATGTCATGACTTCATTGAACTTTGTGAGTTTCAAGAAATACTCCAACCAACTAGCATGTTGAAAAATGGGTAATACCATCCTGTCTTCTAATAGCTAGGTGTGTGTTGTTGGTTCCCTATGAATAATGTCACCTCCCAAGATATTGTTGTTGTTCTACAATTACTTGATACTGCTTTGTTTTGGTTCAATTTCTTGTTTGTCAATCCAATTGTACCACTTCTACTTTTTGTTTGTTGTAATCTCTCAATGTATTTACCTTTAACCCATTTTCCTCCTCCGAGCTTGTATTGTTTGAAGATGGAGGAAAGTAAAATGGAAAAAAGGTTGCAAAGAGTTTGTGGTTTTTTAAAATTAAGAAAATAAGGAATACCCCTCCCCACAAATAAAAATAGTAAGTGTCCTCAATTAATGGTATGATTTCGGTGGAAGGCTAAATGAAATGTAGTGGAATATAAACATATAAAAAATACATTATCATCTATGTAAATTATGATAAATTAATGTGTGTACTTGTAGATTTTTATTCAAGTGAAATTTAATTCATGTGAAGTGATTGATGCCTATGTCTAGCGAGATGTGAAATGAAATGTTGTAATTATAGTGAATTTTGTGTAGATGCAATTTGGAATGAATGATGGCATATACATGGTGCATGGTGAAATATGGAATGAAAATGTTGTGGAGTATATAGAATAGGTGAGGTGAAATGAATCCTTGGTATGTGATAATCGAGAAAGGTGGTGGAAAAACTATGTGTGAATGGATGTAAGAACTGGCATGCGATGAAATGAAATGTGTGTGGATGCATGTATGGAGGAATAGGATATGAAATGATAGATATGTAGTGAATTCGGGTGTAATGTGAAATGACTATCAGACAAGTGTTAGAGGTGCTTGTAGTAATAGGTCCCTTCTAAAAGTTTGTCACCTTTAGGTGTGATGCTACAGGTCTTTGTTGCTTCTTTGACTATTACAAAAAATGAATATTGTTGTTTGTCAAATGTGTAATGTGTGCATTTGAAAGAGGTGGTGGAATTATACCTGTGAAACATTAGTTGGTGAGCTATGTAGCTCATCCACTAATTCATCTGTAGAACTTATAGTCTCTGCTACAAAATTGTCAATTGTAGGTTCAAATTGTTGAATTAATGAAAGAAGGAATTCATCCTTTTGCAATGGATTTCTGTAAAGCTTCAATATATGTCCATTAACCAGTAATGAGAACCTGATGTCATCAAATATACATAGTTGTACTACTCCATTTGGAAACACTTTTTTTTTTTTATCTCATATGGACCAATCCATCTAGTTTGGAATTCACCTTTATAGTCTTTATATCTGGAGTCATAAAGGAGAGCCTAATCACCTATAGTGAATTCCTTTATCTTTATGAATTGATCATTCCAATGGATTCTTTGATTCTAGACAACTTCAATGTGGTTTCCATTCTAATTTCATCAAGTGCATTTAGATTGTGTAATCTCTCCTATTGAGCTATGGACAATTCCATGCCCAATGTAACTATTGTCCTCAATTTTTTAATTCAAATTCAATAGAAAGTATAGCTTTCTTCCTATACGCCAATTCATATGGTGTAAATCCAGTTGTGCTCTTCCAAGTTGTCCTATAGGTCCAAACTGCCTGAGGAAACCTAGTTTCCCAATCCTTCCTATGAATTTGTATTGTATTTGTTAGAATTTTTTCAGTTTCCCTATTTGTGACTTCCACTTGTCCATTAGCTTGAGGGTGTTAAGGTTTTGACTTCGTATGTCTGATCTTGTAATGCCCCACTGTGTTAACCCCAAAGGACAACAAAACACCGCACATTTTTTTTTTGTTTGAAAGTGAAACATTATATAAGATGGAAATGTACAATCTTAACATGAAAAGAAATTATGCATTTGCAAGGTTATCTACATCCTATGGGGTACATGGAATGGTCATTACAAACACTAAACTTTTATCCAAATGAAATCAAAAGAGAAACATAAGGATAACATACATTCAACCATAATTATAAGAGAGATACACTATTTTATTGTGATTCAACTCATAGTTTCATGTTACAATTGTGGAGCATATTTCCACATATAGAACACATCATAGATACAATGGTACATTAAATAGAGCTTCCCTTATATCATCAGGAAGAATACATTGAGTACATAGATGATGTTTATGGTACAAAATGAAGGAAAGTCTTCATCCAAATGAAGCTCTGGAACTCTGCATCCGCATCTATATTGCGAACACATTTTGGGAACCAATTGGGTGCATAGCACATTCCACCCAACCATGTGGACCCAAAGGTCCACCCCCCATGCTAGGAAATGACAAGAAAGGGTCCACATCCAACAAGATTAAGTAATTGAGACTAACATCAACACTGACATAGAACAACATCCCAAAGTACATCAACAAGTACATCGACAAGTACATCAACAAGTACATCAAGTAGTATATCGACAAGTACATCAACAAGTACATCGACAAGGACATCAACAAGTACATCAATAAGTACATCAACAAGTTCATCAATAAGTACATCAACAAGTACATCAACACTTCCAGAGGCTATCAAGCAAAGAAGGGTAAATGGATACTGCGGGAGAGTGTCATCGCATGGCCTAACATGGATTATCCAAGCAACCTATTACAAGGTACCACCTCCATCTATGGTTATCCAGGTAGCCAATCTCAAGGCACCGCTCCATAGGGTGACTCATGTGGAACCACTTACCTTTCGTGAGGACAAGGCAGTGATCTTACCAACCAGGTCTTCTCATCCCATCCTTAGTCTTTGAAAGCACCAACGGTATGGGTGAGGCACATCATTAATCTTGATTAATGTTTTATCTACCCAAACCCACTAGTTTATTAATTATATTATCACTTGTTTAGGAAACTCTTCCATGGGTTACCCTAATAGCCCCTTTGTGCGCCGGCCCCCATGAAGAGCCACCCTCCCCAACAGTTCCACAACAAAGCTCACAACCACAAGGGGTGTACCAAACATGAAATCCATAAAATGAAAACACATGCAAGGCATGTACCATCTCGCTCATAATCACTGCCAAAATGCAAGGAATCATGGAACAAGGTACACCCACGAGCTCAAAATAGATTCACAATCAATGGAAATCCAAAAGTCCCTTCATGGGAATATTCAACACACATAAAAGGTTCTCATCGCCTCTTGAAGTATTACAACATATCACCCATAGCTATCAAAAGGGAAGTAACTTAAACATTTGGGTTCCCATCATATCCAAAATATATCTAGAAATAAAAATTACCCAAAAAAGTGAAATAAAACAAGAGGGAAGTATGAACAACAACGAATCACTAGTATGCATAAAGAGTCAATTCCAAAGAGTACTCAGGGTAAATAAATAACTATCTAACATGTAAAAAAAAATTGTAATTTTTCCATCCATTTAAGCGTTCACACAATTCAATTCTACTAAAGATAATGTAGAGAATAATTAATTAATTAACTATAATTAAATTTATTTCCACCATAAAATCCTTTAATTAAATACGCACTATGAAACTCTTCATACAAGAGCTATCAAATTTCTCTTAATTTAAAATAATTAAAATTTAATAATAAATTTAATTCAAATGCAACCTATTTGTTTTAAACAAATAAATTTAAGCTAACTCACAAATCTATTAGTAAGGAAAATAAACTTAACTTTAACTAACTTGAAGTTAAAATAAATCTAATTTTAATTTTACTTTATTATTATTATTTCTATATTTTTTTTTTACAAATAAATTAATCTAGATGTAAAATTTACGCAAATCACAAAGTTATTAATAAATGAATTTGTAAACAATTTTAACTTTAAATAACCTGCACATAAAACTAATTTTAAATGCACTATCCCAATATTCACGTCACTCCTTTTAACTGCCCGCCATATCCATAATTACTAATAACTTAACTTGGTAAGAAAAAAAATGCATTTATTACATGATATTATAAATTCATGAATTAATTAATTCTACAAGATTTAAATGTGTATACATAAACCATAAGTAAAATTTTAATTTAAAGAAAGACAAATTTTACCATTTAAACCAGATAATTCAAACAACCTACTTCACATTAAATAATATTTATATTCAGTTTCCTACCAGCACTTTAATCTAAAGAAATTTGATATAAAGATACAACCCAATAGATGAAAATTCATGATGACAATTTACCTTGAGAATTTCAAGAAAGTGGATTTGTAATTTACTTTAATAGTGAATAATAACTACCTATTAAATTCAAATGATCATATGTTTATCTTTAAATCAAAAATTCAAATTATCAATATGATTATTAATATTCAGGATTTACAAATTCAATTTAACAAAGGATATGATAGGGAAACATTCTTTTTTTTAATATAAGCTAATAAATTCATTTATCTATGTTGAATGTTAATATAAATAACTTAACTGAGTATAGGGAATTCAATTTTGCTATAGAAATTATTTACTGGCTCATTCGGAAAAATAAAAATAAAATTACCAAGTTATATTACTTGCTTAGAATACTTCCATTATAAAACATAATTAAATCAAGGTTTTGTAATTATATTGCATACACAGAAATAAACATACAGCTATATACAGGTATATGAGTTACATAGACATACATATACATACAATTAACTTTAATCTTAACATTAAAAATATTTTAATAGATATACATTTATATTATCATCAACGTTAACTGTCTTTTATTAAATCCTCCTCTTTCTTTTACTCTCTTCTTTATTTTTTTTAAGAGTAGAGGTTTTAACAAACTGTAAAGTGAATGCATGGTTTTCTTAAAGAAAAGAACAATTTCCATTAAATATGGAAAGGAGGATAAAAAAAAGAATATCTACATGGTAGAAACAAAACACAAATTTATTCATTTTCTAAAGATTAAGGGCCAGAAAAAAAAAATAACAACTGGGGTTAGCTCCAGCGTATGCACTGATGTTGCATACTCATATAACGACGATGATGATAAAGAGAAAATAAAAATAAAAATAAAAAGATGCTAAGGCTGAGTTCAATGAAATAAAATAGGCATCTCAAGGAATATAAATATCAGGTTAAAACTTTGCAACTTCCAGAGCTACAGCTGAGACAGGTTGACCATGGCAACAAAGATTATTTAAACTTCTACAACTATCAGGAAGATTATATATCAACAGAGAAATACTCAAATGCCACAGGTAAAAGCGATAAAAAGGGTTTAAATTAAAATAGCTCGACCGTATTTTATTCTCAAGTGTTGCAACTATGATAGATTGTCAATAAATCAAGGAGGTCATTTAAACCTTTAACTTCCTATTTGTTTAAGTGCTACAGGTGAAACCGGTTGAAAATGGAAAAAGAGAGATTATCAATTTACCCTAGAGTAATCTCCATGAATCTTTAACCTAAACAAGACCATATATATATTTATTTATTGCACAAATATTGGAGAAATACGGGGACACATTCATCAAATGCAGCCAAATCAGAAGTAGCAATTTATTTTACGGTGAAAGAAGAAAACCCCTTGAAATCTAGGTAGGGTTAATTCAGTGGTAAAAAAAAAAAATTGCATTAAGAAGTTAAACTTTTAAAGTTTAAAAATATGGAATTCAACGATTAAAACTGAAATTTACTAACCTGGATTTGACAGTCGTGACAGAATCTTCTCTCTGTAAAATTTCTCTTCTCTCTGTAAATTTTCTCTTGCCTCTCTGTTTTTTGTAACTCCCTCTTTCCTCTAGATAAATTAAAAAAAATAAGCTTACAAACCTCGGTAAGCAAGGTACAAGTGTCCATCAACACAGTTTTCAATTTTACACCCAACACCTAATATTTATCTTGTTTAACACTTGGAGGAATTTAGTAAAATAAGAAATCTACCCCCACTATTCTTGACTGACAGAAATAATTACAATGTTAAATTGATTTGATCAAAACTAATTTAACCCGTATTAATTCATGCTTATTCAATTTAATGAAAACTCGGTTGGATAAAAAAACTTTTAATATAATTATATATATATACATATACATCTAATTATTATTTATTATTTGAATTTATTTTTAAAACTTTACTTTAGGGGTAATATTATATTACATCCCTCCATAAAATAATTTTAAATCTAATATTTAAAATTTATCAAGTAATTTAAATTTTAAATTATAAATTTTGTGAATTTAAATTAAAATAAACATCATGCAATTTTGTGTTTTATTTGAATTTTAATACAGTTTAACCTTTACATCAATCTAATATTTAAATTATTAAAATTTAATAATTTAATTTATTAAATTCATATTATAAAAATAAGCTATGAAGCTTCAAAACAAGGACCAAATGAACATAACAATGACTATGCTAGATACTAAAACACATCAATAACCAATAATGATGCACAACTAAATAACACGGTAAACACATCAAGATTTACAACTTGAAATGATCAACATGAAATAGTACAATACCATAACGGGATGAACTACTGACGGAAAACAGACACAGACATGGAGACTTCCTTGTCAAATCCTTAAACCACGTCATAACCATTGGGTATATTGGGCACGCTCAGACCTGACAGTGCAGGTGGAGTTGGTGCCAGGTACCTATAGTCCTGCATAAAAACAAGTGTTGGAACAACACATATATCTAATGTCAAACACATTGTGAGAGAGAATTGCAGTGTGGCAGGCCGCTCATGTATGAGCGATGCAACACCGTCCCCCTCACCCAAAACTCAAACATCAACACAACATCCTTCATAGCATGAAATGAGTATTAAGAAATTTACATAGTCACACAATATAGCATAATCAAGAAAGATGGTACCGTGCATCATTATATTATCAGCATCATAAAACACTATCATGTGTATCCAAGCAAGACACATAAGCTCAAATAGGCAAAACAATCACCAATGTAATCTCGAGTCTACAACAAACGTAAACAGTATCCACATAGAACAAAAAGAGCAGTATCATGAGGGGCACTACATCCTCCCCCCTAGAACTAGGCTTACTCCGGGAAGCCAGAAAACAAAAAAGGAAAAGACTCTCGGATGTGAGGGGCATCCTCCCATGATGCTGACGACTCATCATTTGGGTCCCTTTGGACCCTCACCTGCTCAATCTTTCTGCCCCTAAGGACTAGTCTCCTGTGCTACAGCACGGCGACGGGCTTGAGTGCCAGCTGCCCATCCTTGACCTGCAATGCATTCCAATCAAGCACATGAGAAACATCTGGATGATAGGGCCTGAGTATAGAAACATGAAACACATCGTGAATGCACGATAGACTGGGCGGCAATGCTAGGTGATAAGCAATAGGGCCAATCCTCTCCAACACCTCGAACGGTCCCAAAAAATGAGGCACAAGTTTAGAGCCTTTTCCATAACAGATTGGACTCTTTCGTGGACGCACTCACAAGAAAACCCGATCTCCAACCGAAAAGTGACGGTCGATCCTATGAGCATCAACATACTTCTTTTGTCTATCCTGAGTTGCTACTAAGTGCTCTCTAATGCGGGCAACCTGTTGCTCCATATCCTGAAGCATTTTGGGTCCCAACAAAACTCGGTCCTCAAGACGATCCCAACTCAACGGGGTCTGACAAGGACGGCCATATAATGCTTGAAAGGGAGCCATGCTAATTGAGCTGTGATTACCATTATTATAAGCAAACTCTACCAGATGTAAATAATCCTCCCAATGAGACTGTTGATCCATTACATACATACGAAGCATGTCCTCAAGAACCTGGTTGACTCTCTCAGTCTGACCATCTGTTTCAGGATGGTAGGTAGAACTGAAGTTCAGTTGGGTTCCTAAGGAATGCAACAATGATGTCCAAAATGCAGAAGTGAACACTAGATCTCGATCAGAAATGATCTTTCATGGAATCCCATGCAGTCAAACAATATCCTCCATGAAAATTTTGGCCACAGAGGAAGCAGTATAGGAGGATTGAACAGGAGAGAAGTGTGCCACTTTGGTCAACCTATCAACTGTGACCATGATAGCATCGTGCCAACAAGAAGACATTGGTAAACCAACAATAAAGTCCACTGAGATGATATCCCACTTCCATTTAGGAACAAGATGAGGCTGTAAAAGACCTGCGAGATGATGATGTTCTACCTTAACTCTCTGACATTCAAGACATCTCGCCACAAAGTCTACAATATCTCTCTTCATTCCAACCCAAAAGTATAGTAAACAAAGATCTTCATACATCTTCTTAACTCCTGGATGAGCAGAGTAGGGAGCCCGATGTGCTTCAGTCATGATTAGGGTATGGAGACCCTCTGCAGGAGGTACATACATACAACCCAAAAATTGCAAAACCTGGTCAGATTCCAAAGCATAACCAAAAAAATTTCCCTCTAAAACCCTATCTGCCTCAATTTCTTCCTTCACTTCCTGATACCAACTATCTGTGGGAAGTGATGTGAGAATCTGGGTCCTCAAATCCATGCCAAGAGTTATTGTAGATATCTCATGTCTCCGCCGACTTAAAGCATCTGCCACTATGTTTTCCCTGCCCTAGATGTATTTAACCTCAAAATCATATTCACAAAGAAACTCCATCCATCTCCTTTGCCTGGCATTTAGGTTCGGCTGAGTAAAAATATACTGCAAGCTGCGATGATCACTATGAAGTTCAAAATGATGCCCTAATAGAAAGTTCCTCCATCACACAAGGGCATGTACAACCGCAACTAACTCTAAATCATGTGTAGGGTAATTTAGCTCATGGTCCTTGAGCTTGCGGGATTCAAAAGCAATCACACAACCTTCCTGCATTAAAACGGCTCCCAAACCTTCCAAAGAAGCATCTGTACATACTACGAATTCCCTAGAAGGATCAGGAACTACTAGGATCGGAGCACTGGTCAACTTATCCTTTAGGGTCTGAAAAGCTAACTGACATTGTTCAGACCAAACAAAATTATTTCCTTTTCTCTAAAGGGTCGTGATGGGATGTGCAATCCTTGAAAAACCCTCCACAAATCGCCTATAGTAGCCTGCCAAACCCATAAAATTGCGAATCTCTGGAACATTTGTTGGTGCAGGCCAATCAACAATGGATAGGATCTTCGAAGGATCTACTGAAATACCTTCACCAGAGATGATGTGACCCAAGTATTTCACTTCATTCTTATAAAACTCACACTTAGACAAATTAGCATATAGTTGATTGTCTCTTAAGCACTGCAACACCTGCCTCAAGTGTACTTCGTGCTCCTCCATAGTTTTTGAGTATATCAGAATATCATCGAGGAACACTAGAACAAATCTATCCAAGTAGGTATGAAAGACTCCATTCATTAGGCACATGAAAACTGATGGTGCATTCGTCAACCCGAACGACATAACAGTGAATTCATAATGCCCGTATCGAGTGCGAAATGTTGTTTTGTGAATATTAGCTTCGACTATCCACAATTGATGGTATCCTGACTTAAGATCTATTTTAGAAAATACCTGAGCCCCTTTTATCTGATCAAATAGGTCATCAATTCTTAGAAAAGGGTACCGATTTTTCATTGTCACCTTGTTAAGCTAACTATAGTCGATGCACAAATGGAGGGAACCATCCTTCTTGTTTACAAATATAACTGGTGCTCCCCATGGGGAAACACTAGGACGAATGAACCCTTTTTCCAAAAGTTCCTCTAACTGCAAATGAAGCTCCTAAAGCTCCTCAGTTGTCATCCAATATGGAGCCCGAGATATAGGCTCAGCCCCAGGTACAAGGTCAATCCAAAAGTTGATGTCATGCTTTGGTGGCATTCCTGGAATCTCACTCGAAAAAACATCTTCAAATTCCTTAAGAAGAGGATAGTCATCCAAAGACACCTCTTGACTTTCTCCCAACTCCAAGTCATTGATTAACACAGCAAACAACTGACAGCCTTGACAGAAACACCTCTTCAATTGCATAGCATAAATCATTCGCAATGAGATGGGTCTTTGTATGTCAATAATCTCCACTTCATTTCCTGAATCATCTACACACCGCACAGCTTTGTGGCGACAATCAATTATTGCACAGTGAGCATTCAACCAATCCATACCCAAAACAACATCATAGGACCCAAGGGGTAGGATTTGAAGGTCCACCTTAGTCACCAATGACCCAATTTTCAAAACACAACCCTGAACAAATGATTCAACTGTTACTTTTTCCTCAGAGGCCAATTCAACCTGCCACTTAATGCCTTGCCTTGTTGCTACCAGTCTACAATGCTCTACTACTGAAGGGGAAATAAATGAATCTAATTCACCATAATCAAATAGAATAGATATACTAGTGCCTTGTAGCACACTTGATGCCTCGACCACAGTGCCCTGGTGATCCGCTTGACGGTTGTCAACCATCGCAAAGACTCGATGAGATCTTCCTGCATTGCCCACCGTTGGCTCAGAAGTGGCTGGCCTCTGACTGAACCCTGAAGTCTTCTTTTGTGGACATTGTCTAGCAATATGTCCCTGTTGACTGCAGGAGAAACAACATGTACTCTGACCAAAACCTCCACCTCCTAATGGAGCACTAGACTGCTGGTAACTGTTTCGACTAGGAGCTGACTGCAAGCTTTGAGTAGACTACTCAAAACGGTTACGCCGATTGCACTGCCAACTCTGATTATTTTTGAATTGATTTTTGTTGCCTTGTTGAGATTGGAAACTTTTGTGCTTAGATTGTGATTGTTGTTTTTTGTTGTCCGCCCTTAGAAGGCTCATGGTGACTCCTTGAAGATCCTGAAGTTTGAGGTTGCCCACCTCGAGAACTAGAACCAAAATTAGGTGCACTACCAATTTGTACCTCTGTGTGACCTCCCAATGCCATGGCCAAATTTTCCTCTACCAGACGAGCCTTCTCAATGGCTACCTCCATTGTTTTTGGTTGGAAGACTCAAACACCTCCACTGATTCGGGAATTTAAGCCCTTGACAAAATGTTGTACAAGCATTGCCTCGTCATTGCCGATTCCTGCATACTACTTGAGCTCATAGAATCGACGCTCATACTGATCAAATGACATTACCATTTGTCTTAACTCATTAAACTCATCTGCTCGGCGTTGTCTCCAATGATCTGAGAGGAACCAAGCCCTAAATCTCTCCAAAAACAATTCCCACGTCACGATGCTAATGTCCAGGTGCAGCTTCTGTTCTTCTAAACACCACCATGTAGACGCAAAGCCTCTAAGGTGCATGATGGCACACCTAGCTCGTGTATTGCTGCCATATGGATGCATCACAAAGCAACAATCCAAGTCTATTAACTAAGTTTCTACCTCAAGTCCTCCGCCAACACCATCAAAAGTGGGAGGATGAGCTCTCAAAAGATCCCTCATGTGACCTGCCACCACTGCATCTTGCTCTGTTGATACTTCCTTCTGCCTCAGAGACCTCTCTCTTTCCCTCTCTACTTCTTTCTCTCCTTCTAGTCTAGGGCCTAAACAACCAAGTATCTCCTCCAACAACTGTCGCAACTGCAAACCATCCATTCCTGGCTACTTTGAATTTGGACCTCCTCCATCTGAATGATTTTGAGATCCCTGTTGTTCCTCATGTTCTGATTCGTGGGAACTTTGTGATGGAGTACTTTCATGGATGGCTCTACGACCACCACCCCCTCAGCCAAAGCCACAACCACGGTCTCTAACCCGAGGCATGCTCCTACGTGACATTAGAGAGGAACATGTCAAATCAAGAGTTAAGCACAAAGGTTAGCTTAATGGGCACAATTAACCTAGAGTACCCAAAGTTGAAAACCTTGGCTCTGATACCAATGGTGTAATACCCCGTTGTGTTAACCCCAAAGGACAACAAAACACCGCACATTTTTTTTTTTATTTGAAAGTGAAACATTCTATAAGATGGAAATGTACAATCTTAACATGAAAAGAAAATATGCATTTGCAAGGTTATCTACGTCCTCTGGGGTACATGGAACGGTCATTACAAACACTAAATTCTTATCCAATTGAAATCGAAAGAGAAACATAAGGATAACATACATTCAACCATAATTATAAGAGAGATACAATATTTTATTGTGATTCAACTCATAGTTTCATGTTACAATTGTGGAGCATATTTCCATATATAGAACACATCATAGATACAATGGTACATTAAATAGAGCTTCCCTTATATCATCAGGAAGAATACATTGAGTACATAGATGAGGTTTATGGTACAAAATGAAGGAAAGTCTTCATCCAAATGAAGCTTTGGAACTTTGCATCCGCATCTATATCGTGGACACGTCTTGGGAACCCAATGGGTGCATAGCATGTTCCACCCAACCCTGTGGACCCAAAGGTCCACCCCCCGTGCTAGGAAATGACAAGAAAGGGTCCACATCCAACAAGATTAAGTAATTAAGACTAACATCAACACTGACATAGAACAACATCCCAAAGTACATCAACAAGTACATCGACAAGTACATCAACAAGTACATCAAGTAGTATATCGACAATTACATCAACAAGTACATCGACAAGGACATCAACAAGTACATCAATAAGTACATCAACAAGTTCATCAATAAGTACATCAACAAGTACATCAACACTTCCAGAGGCTATCAAGCAAAGAAGGGTAAACATATACTGCGGGAGAGTGTCATCGCATGGCCTTACATGGATTATCCAGGCAAGCTATTACAAGGTACCACCTCCATCTATGGTTATCTAGGCAGCCTATCTCAAGGCACCGCTCCATAGGGTGACTCATGCGGGACCACTTACCTTTCGTGAGGACAAGGAAGTGATCTTACCAACAAGGTCTTCTCATCCCATCCTTAGTCTTTGAAAGCACCAATGGTATGGGTGAGGCACATCATTAATCTTTTTTAATGTTTTATCTACCCAAACCCACTAGTTTATTAATTATATTATCACTTGTTTAGGAAACTCTTCCATGGGTTACCCTAACAGCCCCTTTGTGCGCCGGCCCCCATGAAGAGCCACCCTCCCCAACAGTTCCACAACAAAGCTCACAACTACAAGGGGTGTACCAAACATAAAATCCATAAAATGAAAAAACATGCAAGACATGTACCATCTCGCTCATAATCACCGCCAAAATGCAAGGAATCATGGAACAAGGTACACGCACGAGCTCAAAATAGATTCACAATCAATGGAAATCCAAAAGTCCCTTCATGGGAATATTCAATACACATAAAAGGTTCTCATCGCCTCTTCAAGTATTACAACATATCACCCATAGCTATCAAAAGGGAAGTAACTTTTGGGTTCCCATCATATCCAAAATATATCTAGAAATAAAAATTACCCAAAAAAGTGAAATAAAACAAGAGGGAAGTATGAACAACAAAGAATCACTAGTATGCATAAAGAGTCAATTCCAAAGAGTACTTAGGGTAAATAAATAACTATCTAACATCTTAAAAAAAACTATAATTTTTCCATCCACTTAAGCGTTCACACAATTCAATTCTACTAAAGATAATGTAGAGAATAATTAATTAATTAACTATAATTAAATTTATTTCCACCATAAAATCCTTTAATTAAATACGCACTATGAAACTCTACATACAAGAGCTATCAAATTTCTCTTAATTTAAAATAATTAAAATTTAATAATAAATTTAATTCAGATGCAACCTATTTGTTTTAAACAAATAAATTTAAGCTAACTCACAAATCTATTAGTAAGGAAAATAAACTTAACTTTAACTAACTCAGAAGTTAAAATAAATCTAATTTTAATTTTACTTTATTATTATTATTTCTATATTTTTTTTTTACAAATAAATTAATCTAGATGTAAAATTTATGCAAATCACAAAGCTATTAATAAATGAATTTGTAAACAATTTTAACTTTAAATAACCTGCACATAAAACTAATTTTAAATGCACTATCCCAATATTCACATCACTCCTTTTAACTGCCCGCCATATCCATAATTACTAATAACTTAACTTGGTAAGAAAAAAAATGCATTTATTACATGATATTATAAATTCATGAATTAATTAACTCTACAAGATTTAAATGTATATGCATAAACCATGAGTAAAATTTTAATTTAAAGAAAGACAAATTTTACCATTTAAACCAGATAATTCAAACAACCTACTTCACATTAAATAATATTTATATTCAGTTTTCCTACCAGCACTTTAATCTAAAGAAATTTGAGATAAAGATACAACCCAATAGATGAAAATTCATGATGACAATTTACCTTGAGAATTTCAAGAAAGTGGATTTGTAATTTACTTTAATAGTGAATAATAACTACCTATTAAACTCAAATGATCATATGTTTATCTTTAAATCAAAATTTCAAATTATCAATATGAATATTAATATTCAGCCATTTACAAATTCAATTTAACAAAGGATATGATAGGGTAACATTCTTTTTTTTAATATAAGCTAATAAATTCATTTATCTATGTTGAATGTTAATATAAATAACTTAACTGAGTATAGGGAATTCAATTTTGCTATAGAAATTATTTACTGGCTCATTCGGAAAAATAAAAATAAAATTACTAAGTTATATTACTTGCTTATTTGCCTATCAATACTTCCATTATAAAACATAATTAAATCAAGGTTCCGTAATTATATTTCATACACAAAAATAAACATACAGCTATATACAGGTATATGAGTGACATAGACATACATATACATACATATATATGAGCTTACGTAAAAAAAATACATACAATTAACTTTAATCTTAACATTAAAAATATTTTGACAGATATACATTTATATTATCATAAACATTATATGTAACAAATATATATATATATATTAAGTCCCTCCCCTTACTCTTAAAATTTTATTTAATACAATACTTTTAAATATACTTAATTTCCTCCTTAAATTCCCTTAACTATTGATTCGATAAACTGTCTTTTATTAAATCCTCCTCTTTCTTTTACTCTGTTCTTTATTTTTTTTAAGAGTAGAGGTTTTAACAAACTGTAAAGTGAATGCATGGTTTTCTTAAAGAAAAGAACAATTTCCATTAAATATGGAAAGGAGGATAAAAAAAAGAATATCTACACGGTAGAAACAAAACACAAATTTATTCATTGTTCTAAGGATTAAGGGCTAGAAAAAAAAAAAAATAACAACTGGCTCCAGCATATGCACTGATGTTGCATACTCATATAACAACGATGATGATAAAGAGAAAATAAAAATAAAAATAAAAAGATGCTAAGGCTGAGTTCAATGAAATAAAATAGGCATCTCAAGGAATATAAATATAAGGTTAAAACTTTGCAATAAAAGCAATAAAAGGGTTTGCCACCATCAAATAAAAAGCAATAAAAGGGTTTCCACCATCAAATAAAAAGCGTTTAAATTAAAATAGCTCGACCGTAGTTTATTCTCAAGTGTTGCAACTATGATAGATTGTCAATAAATCAAGGAGGTCATTTAAACCTTTAACTTCGTATTTGTTTAAGTGCTACATGTGAAACCAGTTGAAAATGGAAAAAGAGAGATTATCAATTTACCCTAGAGTAATCTCCATGAATCTTTAACCTAAATTACCCTAGAGTGATCTCCATGAATCTTTAACCTAAACAAGACCATATATATATTTATTTATTGCACAAATATTGGAGAAATACGGGGACACATTCATCAAATGCAGCCAAATCAGAAGTAGCAATTTATTTTACGGTGAAAGAAGAAAACCCCTTGAAATCTAGGTAGGGTTAATTCAGTGGTAAAAAAAAAAAATGCATTAAGAAGTTAAACTTTTAAAGTTTAAAAATATGGAATTCAACGATTAAAACTGAAATTTACTAACCTGGATTTGACAGTCGTGACAGAATCTTCTCTCTGTAAAATTTCTCTTGCCTCTCTGTTTTTCGTAACTCCCTCTTTCCTCCAGATATTTCAATTTTACACCCAGCACCTAATATTTATCTTGTTTAACACTTGGAGGAATTTAGTAAAATAAGAAATCTACCCCCACTATTCTTGACTGACGGAAATAATTACAATGTTAAATTGATTTGATCAAAACTAATTTAACCCGTATTAATTCATGCTTATTCAATTTAATGAAAACTCGGTTGGATAAAAAAAACTTTTAATATATTTATATATATATACATATACATCTAATTATTATTTATTATTTGAATTTATTTTTAAAACTTTACTTTAGGGGTAATATTATATTACATCCCTCCATAAAATAATTTTAAATCTAATATTTAAAATTTATCAAGTAATTTAAATTTTAAATTATAAATTTTGTGAATTTAAATTAAAATAAACATCATGCAATTTTGTGTTTTATTTGAATTTTAATACAGTTTAACCTTTACATCAATCTAATATTTAAATTATTAAAATTTAATAATTTAATTTATTAAATTCATATTATAAAAATAAGCTATGAAGCTTCAAAACAAGGACCAAATGAACATAACAATGACTATGCCAGATACTAAAACACATCAATAACCAATAATGATACACAACTAAATAACACGGTAAATGCATCAAGATTTACAGCTTGAAATGATCAACATGAAACAGTACAATACCATAACGGGATGAACTACTGACGGACGACAGACACGGACATGGACACTTCCTTGTCAAATCCTTAAACCACGTCATAACCATTGGGTATATTGGGCACGCTCAGACCTGACGGTGCAGGTGGAGTCGGTGCCAGGTACTTGCAGTCCTGCATAAAAACAAGTGTTGGAACAACATATATATCTAATGTCAAACACATTGTGAGAGAGAATTGCGGTGTGGCAGGGCGCTCACGTATGAGCGATGCAACACTGTCCCCCTCACCCAAAACTCAAACATCAACACAACATCCTACATAGCATGAAATGAGTATTAAACAATTTACATAGTCACACAATATAGCATAATCAGGAAAGATGGTACCATGCATCATTATATTATCAGCATCATAAAACACTATCATGTGTATCCAAGCAAGACACATAAGCTCAAATAGGCAAAACAATCACCAATGTAATCTCGAGTCTACAACAAACGTAAACAGTATCCACATAGAACAAAAAGGGCAGTATCATGAGGGGCACTACAGATCTCATATTTTTGAACCAATTTTGCAATTAGCTCTGATGTAAATTGGGGTCCTTGGTCTGTGAAAATCTCTCTTGGAACTCCATATCTTTTGAATATGTCCTCATAGAGAAAATTTTCCATGTTACCATCTCTTGCAAATTGTAGAGAATTAACCTCCACCCACTTTGTAATGTAATCCATGCTTGCCAATATGTACTCTTTTTTATCTTGGTGATATGGGGCCAATAAAGTCTAATCCCCATTTGTTAAATGGTACTATTGCTAATTGTGGCTACAATAGAATTTCATCTGTTTTATTGGCCTTCCCATTCTTTGACACCTATCACAACCCCACTTCACTACAAATTTCTAAAAAAATGGCCAATAGTAACAAGTGTTGAGAATCTTAGGAGTTTTCCTCTTTGTTGTAAACTGTCCCCCATAGGTTTCATCATGGCATGCTCTGAGGATATCATTATGTTGTCTAGGCCTATGTAGAAGTGTCTAACTATTCAAGAGTAAGATAAACTCTTGTGAACCAATTACCTCTTTTCTCTTGATGATAAATGGGGTGGTGTCTATCCTACTACAAGATAGTTGGAAATATGTGCATACCAAGGTGTAAGAAGAGATAGAAAAAATAAATTCTCATATGCTAAAGAATCATCAACAACATCTTCTTTTGATTTGGTTGGAAATCTAGATAGAAAATCTACAACTACATTTTCTTTACCTATCTTATCCATAATGGTAATGTCACATTATTGAAGTAATATTAACCACCTAAGAAGTCTACCACCAACCATTGGTTTGTTCATTAGATACCTTATTAGTGTATGGTTAGTATGTATGAACACTCAATATTGTACAATATAATTCCTGAATTTGTTTATTGCATATACTACTACCAACATCTCCTTTGTCACTGTATAATTGAGTTCAGCCCCTTGTAATTTTTGTTGCTGAAATTATATGGCATACTCTTTGTTGCCTTCCTTCTGCCCAAGAAAAAATCCTATAGAAAAATTAGAATCATTTATATGGATATGGAAAGGTAACGTCCAATTTGGTCCTCTCAATACAAGGGTTTTGGTCAATGCTACCTTGAGTGCTTCAAAGGAGTGTTGACAAGCAGCTGTCCACTTAAATTTTACATCTTTGGGTAGTAAAACAAATAGTGGAGCTACAAGTTTGTTAAATTCCTGAATGAATCTCTTGTAATACCTAGCATGTACTAGAAAAATTCTAACATATTTTTTTCTTTGAGGCACATGGAGTGTTGAGAACACTTCAATTTTGTTGGGGCCGACTTGAATTCCTTCATTTGACACCAAATGTCCTAATACAATCCCTTTTGTCATCATCATGAAAAAAATTTCATGACTTAGGAATAAGTTATGTTCTTGATATGTTTTTAGCACCTATTCTAGATTTCCAAGTGCTTCATCATATGTATCCCCATAAGTTGTGAAATCATCCATGTAAACCTCCATGGAATCATGTGTAAAGTCTAAGAATATACTTAGTATGACCATTTCGAAGGTGGCTGGTGCATTACACAAGACAAATGGTAGGAAAAAATAATCATATGTGCCCCAAGGGCATGTGAAATTTTTCTTGTCTTGGTCTTCAGAGGTAATCTTAATTTGGTTGTAGCCACTAAATCCATCCAAAAAGGAAAAGTACTTCTTGCCTACCAATGAATCAAGGACTTGGTCAATCAAGGGGAGTGGAAAGTGGTCCTTCCTAGTTGTAGTGTTCAGTTCTTAGTAGTATACACACACTCTCCACTTTCATCCTTTCTTTGGGATAATTACTAAAGGTGACACCCATTGAAATTTTAGATATAGGATAGATAAATCTTACATCAAGCAATTTTTCCGTTATGATTTAACTATGTCTTTGACTACATGGTTCATTCTCCTTTAGGGTTTCCTTATGGGTAAAAAAACATCATTGGTATAAATCGTATGCATGCACAAGTTATGGTCTATCCCCTTCATGTCATGATAATCCCAAGAAAAGGCTACTATGTGTGCTTGTAGCATGTTCATCAGTGAGGTCTATTGTATATTAGTCAATTGACTATTAACATTCAATGATTTACCCAAAATTATCTCTAAAGTCTTGGATATTGTTTGAACTAATGAGATGTCAAATTTTTCTATATTTGGAACACAATGGTGTGGTAATAAGGTGTGGAATATTTAGGAAATTAACTTAGATGAGTTGGTAGGGAGCACATTTTGTAGATGATCTTGTAGACATGTTAGATAGTCTTGATGTTGTGGGTCCCTACCATACTTATTTTTCATGATGTTTACTATCAAGTCATCTTCATATTGGTTTTCTAACAAAGGATTGCATTCAATAGCCATCAAGGTTTACAAGGAGTATTGATCCTCCTCATCTAGGGTACACCAAATGGTTTGTTCTAGATCTGTATGTGGTAGGGTTGGTGGATAAAGTACCATTTTCTTAGTCACATTTCCATTAGAGATAATCATATTCCTAGACCTGCAACCTATAAATGCATACTTTGTTTCCAACCAAGGTCTTCCTAAAATGAGAGGGTAGCCTACAAGATTAGGTTTACGTTGTAATACCATAAAGTTAGCAGGGTACTCCCATGAATCCAATGTTATTACCGAGTCTTGAATGATACCCTTAGATCTATCCACCAACTATAGAATTGTAGATGTAGATTTGAGTTCTATTAGCTATAACAACTTCATGGTTTCTTCGGTCATTACATTAATAGTTGTTCCCAAGTCAATTAAGGTGTTATTAATGAGAGTTCCATTTATGTTTACATCCACTACAAGACTCCTAGGGTCTACATAGTTGGGGACAATTATGTTTCCCAACATAATGTTTACAAGTTGTCTTCGGACATGTATAGGTATGAGGGTCTTAAATCACTTCTTTCTTGGATTTTTAAGGCACAGTTATCTCATTATTCTAGTATAGATAGGAACCTCCTTAATGACATGGATAAGAGGTATCTTGATGCAAACATCCTCAATTTGTCCCATTAGGTTAGTTTTAGCATCTATGGGTTTGGTTAACCTGATTTGACTTAGGCTCCATAGGTTGGTTGTCTAAGGTCTCTAATGGGGGTTCCTCATCAACCGTTTCATCAATATAAGAAGATCAAGGCCCATCCAACATTTTCCCTAATTTGAGATGGACATCACTCACCTCTACCCCATAATTAGGGTATTGAGTAGATTCATTAGAATAAGTATGTATAATAGGTTTGTTATTAGGGTCAGGTGTAGGTTGGGTTGGAATCTAAGGTGCTCTAGTTGGTTGTGGTGCTGGATTTGTTTGGTTTGGAATGATGGGATGATGTGGCTACTCATAATTCATGTTTTGGTTTTACCATTGTTGACCTTTTTGTCACTGAGGTTGCCATTGGTTTTTATGGGGTGACCATTGAGAATTATAGTTAGATCCTTGAAAATTTTGTGATTGCCACATGTTTTGTTGCTGTTGATTCCAATTGGTTTGAGGCATTGACCATTTTTGGTTTTTCATAGTGGCATAAGACTGAGGGTTCCAACTAGGAAGATTTCCATTGTTACTAGGAAATGACATGTAATACAAAGGATCTCGAGGCATACATTATCTTGGTTGCCATGGTTACCTCTAAGCTATGTATAATAGTTGTCCATATTAACCTTCCAATGTATGAAATTCTGATATACCTTTCTTATCTTTAGAGATACTTGCCACCTTCTTGCATTTGTAGTTAGCCCTTCTCTGTCTACAATGCGAGCAATATTTTGTAAGAGTTTCTTTTGTCTCTTGTTGTAGGAGGATGGTTGATAATATCCTCCTTCATATTTGACAAAAACTTACTCAATTCACCTCTAAATATGTCGTAATACAAAGGATCTTGAGGCATACCTTATCTTGGTTGCCATGGTTTTCTCTGAGCTATGTATAATATTTTTCCATATTCACCTTCCAACGTATGAAATTATTATATACCTTTCTTATCTTTAGAGATACTTGCCACCTTCTTGCATTTGTAGTTAGTCCTTCTCTGCTTACAATGCGGGCAGTATTTTGTAAGAGTTTCTTTGTCCTCTTGTTGCTTATTTTTGATATGAAGGGTGTATAACTATGTAGTAAGATGGTTGATAGTATCCTCCTTCATATTTGACAAAAAAATCCTCAATTCAACTCCAGAGACTCTATTGGATGGTTTGTTGATGGAAGATGTTATGTCCCCTCTAACTTTCTTAGTGAAATACCTTGAGTAGTTCCTGCATACTTTATAGATTTCCTCAAATGGTGCCTGAGAAATATCTCTTACCCCAATAAGGGTAACTGCATACATGCAATCCTCATTAATCCCCCTCAAGAATATCAATTTTAAAGACTCATCAGAGAGTCTATTCTGGTGGGATTTGTTAAGGAAAAACTAAAACCTTTCCATATAGTCTTCCAAGATGCATCTACCTTTTGTGACATCCTAAAGATGTCTTCCCTTTTTATGTCTATGCCTCTATAGTAATCCAGGTACTTTTCTAGGAACTCTATCTTCATGGAATTCCAATTTGGAAAAATATCTCTTCCTAAACCCATAAACCATCTCAGAGCAACATCCCTCAATGTTGCTGAAAATAGTTTGAGCCTATGTGAATTTGTAGTATAATCATAACTTCTACACAACACATCAAACTCAAAAAGGAAGGTATCTGGATCCTTTGTGACCAACCCATAGAAGATAGGTAATGCTAAAGGTGGTATGTTCTTTAGGGAAATTTCTCTCTCTTGGTTGGAAATGTGAAACTCAAAAGTCACATGCTCTAGTGGGTCTTCCACCGTAGCATCACCCATGGTGATGATTTGTGTGTGGGAAGTATCCTCTATGTTTGATGTGGATATTGGTGTTAGGGATGATCCTTCTTCAGGAATACCCTCACTCTCTTCACTCTAATCACCACTATCCTCTAAAGCTTTATGTGTTGATGGGGAAAATCATCCCAGAGTGTCGCGTTGATGTGGACCGATGACCCTTTCCCAATCCCATGATAGTGAGCTTGTTTCAGTCGATTCTATGGAAGAGAATCGATAAAACCATGGTGTTTGATGTGTGAAAACCTGAATTATGCTAAAAATGAACATGATGCAAGCTAAGTTTCCATGATTTTATGCTATAAATGATCTAATTATGCAATTGCTAATCTAATCTAAGCTAATGTAAGTTAAAATGATGCTAAAAGATGAAAACCCTAATTTATTTACAAACTAAGATGGATGCATGGAAGCCATTAATGGATTCTCTAAGCTATTATGCAACTAAAACAAACTAAAAATAATCTAAATGTGCACAAATTGAGAGTATGGATGTGAGTAAATCTGACAACATAAGTTTATAATAAAATATGGATCCATTTGTCTTCAAATAGTGATCTATGTATAGGAGAACAATTGAAGAATGGATGGTTGAGATAAAAAACTTAATCAATGGTTCAAGATGAAGGAGATGAGAGGAATGGATCATGGATTCTCATCAACAGATGAGAATGCATGATGAAAGTTAATCAAAGGCTCACAATTACCCCAAACAAGCAGACTTTTGAACTATTCACATAGGTCAAAGGTGACTTGCTTAGGAGGTAGAAGGTTTTAGCTTGTTCAAGAAGCCAAGTGAGTTGATTGGAGGAGAGGGAATATTCCTTAGAATATTTAGTTTGGATGAAGAAAAAGGTTAATTTACAAATTAAAACAAAGTTTTAATTGTGAAAAAAGGATAAAGAATATTCCATGGGAATATTCTCTTTGATTGGAGTAAAAATAGTTTAATGGCTAATTAGACAAGGTTTAATTTATGCAATTAGGGGACTAGATGAATTAGATGATATTTATTAAATTAGATGATTTAATAAATAGGGGAGGGGTTAAATGATATTTAATTAAATAACTTAGGGTTATTTAATTAAATAAGATGACTTAGGAGATTAAATTAAATATTTTGATCTATTCAATTTAATGAGATGAAGTGTTAGTGCGAAAAGAGGTGAATTAACCTAATTTAATTAATTAGGCCAAATAGATGAACATGATGTAATTAATTAATTAGCTGGGCTAATTGAATCAATTAAGTGAAAAGAGGATGGATAAAAATGAAATGATGTTAATAAATCTGATTTGAGTGTATGACATTGATTAGGACATTTTTTAGTGTTTACATTTTTCCCCTCTTTGAAGTGAGGCACCTGCTGCTTCGGTTCAAAGAATATCGCTTTTTTAGATCAAGACTACTGCCCAAATCAAAAAATAAAAATTTTCCAATTTTTTAGATGCCCCAAAGGAAGGGTAAGACTGACTCCCTGCCCCCTTGAGAAATCAGGCGAAAATTTCAAATTTTGGGTTGATTTCTTGATAAATGTTGAAAAATTGCCCCAAGGGTTCAAAAGGGTTGTAGGATGCAATAATAATGCCAAAAACGTAAAAAATGATCAAAATTTAGTCCAAATTGGAAAAATTGGTGAAAATGATAATAAACCCCATTAATAAGGTTAAATTAGGGAAAAAATCCCTAATTTTCTAGCTTAAATAGGTCAATAGGGGTCATTTTCAATTCATTTTTGCATTCATAGTTAAGAAAATCTTGCAATTTGAGCTCTAACCCTTTGATGAAATGGCACGCCATGAGCTTCCCTAACACATTTTGATCGAGTTCATGAGTTATAGCGGCTTCTAGGCATAGGACCACCAGTATGTGATTCGAAACTTGATTTGAAATTTCAAATTTTGATGCATTTATTAGGCATTAGAATTTAGAATTTGGCAGCATCACTATATAGCGACGCATATGTCTAGGGTGATGGTTTTCCAAATTTGAATTTAGGGTTACAAATTTTAAATGGTGATGTAGTCGTATCCAATGGTGCACTTGTCAATTTGAAAGTTAGGGTTAGGTTAGAAAAAATTCTAATTCGTGATGCCATCTTGTATGGTGACGCATTTGTCAATTTGAATTTTGAAATGCATCGGGCATCGTTTTTTAGATTTTGAATATATCGATGCATTTGTAAATAGCAACACATTTGTGATTTATGAGATAGAAATTCCAAATAACTTAAATTTTTGATGATTTCCTAATGTCGTGGGCTTCATGGGTGTAGGAGGTCTTCCCACCATTGATGTCGAGAGAGCACATGCCCACAATACTGGAGAGATTGGGTGATCTGTCTGAGTTGCACCAGGAGCACCTGGGAGAGATTGGATTGTGGTACATCACATATGCACCTGTTGTGTGGACACATTTGGCTATGAGGATATCATTGTGTAAAAGATGGAATAGCTAGAACTTGTCCTTCCACCTTCCGACGGGAGAGGCGACAATGACTTTGGAGGATGTGTGGTGGATATTGTGGTTGCCTATTCACAGTGATCACGTGATCTACGATCCTAATGCCAGATTTGATGCCTATTTAGAGGTGATGGATATGGACTAGATTGTATTGGTCACCTTGTAGATTGACTTAGAGACATGCAGAGGTCAGGTCTTGATGTTTAGATTGATTTTTGTGGCCATCATTTCAGGTTTGGTGGCTCTAGACAGATGCAGGAAATTCTTTAGTCCAGGATGGGGTTTGGCTTGGTAGTGGATGTTGTACCAGAGAACTCTTTTTGTGTGGGGCCCATGATGTTGGCCTCCCTATACCATGATTTACATGATTTCGTGTATTGCGATGGGAGAGCCCTTGGTGCAGGCATGACTCTGCTTCATATTTGGGCATGGGAGCACATTGTAGTGTTGCGACCGATTATATAGATTGAAGATGTGGAGCTAGACGATCCCATTGTATGGAGATATAGAGGTGCTATCACACTCATGCACACATGAAAAATCGGGCTCCCGTATTAGCAATGAGTGATAGAAGATATGACAGTGTTCCATTGGCAGCCATGGCTTTAGATGCCAACTTGGTTTGCTAATGTACAACAACTTTATTTCACCTGATAGATCTGATATATATAGGGTCGAGAGCATACCATGATTGAGTTGTACCTTCTTGAAAGAGTGGCTAGAAATTTTGGAGATGTGCAAGACAAACCCGACGATGCTTATAGAGCCATTTTTGCATGATCAGCTAGAGAGGTTCTGACATGGGGATCGATGATTTCGGCCCCAAAGGTCGTTGACCATCTCAAATAGTTGGTTTTCGTGCCTTGGGCATATGATTAAGGTCAGGCCATTGCTCAACCACTCTCTCTTATGATGCATGGTTTGTCCCACCATGACGACTCATAGATCCTGCAAGTGCTCCTCCTAGAGGGAGGTCGTGAGGCAGAGGTATCAGGGGTAGAGGAAAGGGAGGCCAAGATGGCCATGATGGATAGATTTTTGGGGCTCCTCCAGTGGGACAACAACCTCCTCAACAACCTCTAGTAGTGTAGTAGTAGTCAGTGCCACCACCACCACCACCATATGCTAGAGATGCATGGATATAGCAATAGGCTTTGACAGGTGAGTGAGACCAGGCTCGCTAGCAAATTTTGGATTTGACTGCTAAGCGAAATTAGGTTAGGCAACAAGTGGTAGCTACCAGGAAGAGGGATCAAGAGGTTGCAATACAACAATAGATAGAGTCCATGGTAGCAACCACACATGGTCAGATTGTTTTGGCTAGGTTGTACAAAGAAGTTGTCACAGAGGCTACGTAATATAGGCAACACTATCATAGGGATGTTCTAGCAACTCTTCAACAACTTGATTTTTCTTAGCATAGTGATGCACATCCTTGTGTAGAGGAGTAGCCTGAGCTTCTTGATATACAAACACTTTTTTATTTTTTCCCATTCTTTATACTGATATACATTCATGGGCTCCTTTTTCATAGCCTCATGGATATTGTACTAATCATCGATGTACATGCACTAATCTAGATTTTGTACCATGATACATATTTTGATATATATATATATATATATGATACAGATGATTCATGCTATGATGTATTTATTTTATTTCATGTATGGATGATGTGATATGGATTCTTATATATGAACATGTATGGATTCATTTTATTTTAATGTCTATGTGATATGTGATGATTATGCTATGGATGGATGCAATAATATGTTCTTTTTCATTATCTTTTCATGATATGATATGGATGAATGATATGTAGATGTTATGGATGCAAATGATTTGAATACATTTATTTTTGTATATTTTCTATGCATATTTATGATGGTGATGTATGCATATGGATGTATGGATGCAAATGTTTATGATATGCAACAATTTAAGATGATTAGAATAGAAAATCTATATTATTCATCACAATTCAAATGATAATTCAAAATGTATGTTGTCATATGCAAATTATTATACTGATGGATGTATCCTAATGGTTTGTGGATGCAGGGTGGATGCATTGATGATGTTTTTGTGTGTCATGATACCAAGTTAGTGTGGAGAGAAGATAGAGGAATAAAGAATGACTGTTGCTAGTGATGATTGCTTCAAAAGATCCAACAAGTCCATGATCTATCGAGACTTTATTAGAGATGGTGACGAGACAATGCAAAATAATGCAGGATGAAATGCAGGATGGGATGATCATACTTTGGGATTTGGGATTTTTCATTAGTCCTTATTCTTTGATATAATACATATAAATGATGCATCAAGGTATTGATAACCAGGACGATGTTGTATCTAGTGTAATGTACTTTGACTCGATAAGCAAATAGGATAGTTCTTGTTCACACCTTGACATATGGAAACATCGTTGGAATGCAAGTTAGAAGTTTAAAACATATTGGACCAAAGCATACACAATAGTGAACAACATACTCCAAATGACTTTCCTACATGCAACTAAGCAAGTATGCACCAAGATTATTTTACAAGAGTATCCACAGGAAAAACAAACGAAAGATAATGATCCATGCCCCATTCCTTTCTCTCTAAATAATTTTAGATAGACATCATTGAGAGGTCCTCATAATGGGTTAAGATAAATCATAAGAAAAGATAAATGACAAATAGTCAGTGTTATCTATAGCTCTTGCCTAGTTTAAGTTTAGCGTAGGTGATATCTAATACTGATGTCCATCGCAGGAAGGATACATCCTAGGACATGTTGATAAGAGGGTTGTTTGATGTTGGGATGATGATGCTAAAATGAGCCATTGCTATAAACTTCACTGACACATTTACCTACAATTTAGACTTTAGATTTTGACTTTTGGGTTCGCACTATACAACTTGCTATGTTTTTTTTCTACTTGTTTTGCCAAAGGTTGAAGGTAACGATCATTTTATTATGGTTGAGAGTTTATTGCAGATGAAAACAAGATGGGATGGATGGAATTTTGAATTTTCTCAAATATTTGAATGTTTTTGGTATTTTGAAATGTTTTGAGGCTATTTTTGGTCTTTTTGAAAGTTTATATGGATGTTTAGGTTTTTTGAATTTTTTGAGGCTATTTAGGTTTTTCTGAATTTTTGAGGCTTTTTAGGTCTTTTGAATGTTTTCTATTGTTTTTTTGTTTTTCTATTTTTCCAAATGTTTTTGTGTTTTTTGGTGATATTTGCATGTTTTGGGATTTTTGAGAATATTTGGATGTTTAGGGGTTTTTTGAATTTTTGAGTTTTGACCAAGAACCTAACCTAAAGACTTATTCGAGGGGCCTCAGGGGTTGATCAAAGATTAGCCTTGCCTACATTATACACGCGAAGACCATGTAGTTCAACTGATTCAATCTATTTACAAGACAAGGCTATGAACAAATGAGAGACGACAGGTAATTACAACAGACTGCTAAAGGACTACCCTAGGGTGTCTCGGGGGCACATCAATGATGGCCTTTCCTACGTTCAAGCTCAGAGATAACGTAGTTTGATAAGAGGGTATTTTTTTTTGGATTTTTTGATGTTCGACCTTTTTAGGGATTTTTCCTTCACAATTTTCTGAATGTTTTTTGGTTTTTCGCTGTACAAGATTTTGCAAATGTTTTTGGATTTTCTGGATAAGATTTTATGATTTTTTTTGGTGTTTTTTGATAAGATGTCCCATGACCTCAAGATATATAAGAAACCAATTATGACACAACGAAATTCCCCTAGTGTGATATGCTATCCTACTTTGATAAAGGTAGGAAAAACTAACCTTGGGAATATGCCAAGTAGTGCTAAAGATTTCATGATACGTTACAGTGACAAGCCATGATAAGGACACAGATGGGGGATGAATGGTGATGCAAAGAATGATAGGTCAAAAGAGCCAAAGAATAGATGGAGATACCTTATTTATGCAAGGTTCCTGTTTGCCAGGTTTTCAACAAGGTACTTGCCCAAAGCACTACCGAAGTGGTTTTCACTAGAGGATGATTTTTTTCTTTACTTTTTTCAATCCTTTTTCTCTTTTTTTTTGGATTTTGATTATTTTTATGATTTTTTTGTATTTTATGATTTACACCCTTCATGTTTAGGCATAATTTTTTTTGAGATGCAAGCTATTGATTAGCTCCTGCAAGGGTTCACCTTTAGGGGTTGATAGTTGGTATGCCCTTGATTCGTAGCTTGTGATGACATATGTACCCAACCAGTTAGGCTCAAACTTTCCTTTGTTGTCTTGATCTGGAAGGTTCTTCTAATTTTTTTTTAAGATGAGATCGCCTACCTAGAATGACCGACATTTGATTCTCTTGTTATAGCTTTGTTTCAGTCAGTTTTGATACACTTGCAAGTGATTAAGGGCTTCAAGATGATGTTCATCTAGGAATTTTGGCTCATTCAGTTGAGACACTCTGTACTCTTCCTCAGTTATCAGATTCTTCAGTGACACTCGCAATGATGGGAGCTGAACCTCAATAGGAAAGATGGCTTTTGATCCATAGAATAAGGAGAAAGGGTTTGCTCTTGTTAGTGTGTGGATATTGGTTTGATAAGCCCAAAGAACAAGATTTAGCTATAGATGCTAGTCATGACTAGCTTCGTTAATTGTTTTCTTTAGGATTTTTAGGAAATTTTGGTTTGTTGCTTTTTCTTGGCCATTTCCTTGGGGATAGTATGGTGTAGAGAATCAGTGTTGGACATTGAATCTTTGGCACAACTCTTTTACATCCTAATTTTTGAATGGGGTTCCATTGTCTGAGATGATGGTTTGTGGTACACCATAACAAAAAATTAGGTAGTTCAAGATAAATTTGGCTATCCACTTCCCTGTTATGTAGGTCATAGGAATGGCTTACACCCACTTATTAAAGTACTCAGTGGTGGCTATGATGAACTTATGGTTGTTGGATGAGGATGGAGTGATTTTTCCTATGAGGTCAAGTCCTCACTATGAAAAAGGCCATGGTGTGATCATGGGTTGTAACTCTTGGGCTGGAGCATGAATCAGATCCCCATGTTATTGACATTGGATGAATTTCCACACATACTAATGAGGTTCTTTTTCCATTGTTGGCCAATAGTACCCCGTCCTTAATAGTTTCTTAGCTAACATCATACCACTAGAATGGGACCCACATATGCCATCGTGTACTTTTGTTAAGGAAGTTAAGGCTTCCTCTTGCTTAAGACATCCTAGTAATTTCCCTTCGATGCTTTGACGGTAAAGGGTATCACCTGGGATCACAAATTGGGATGCCTTTTTTACAAAGGTATTTTTAAGGTTTGAGGTGATATCTGATGGAAGGGTTGTCTTGTTAAGGTAAGTAAAGATGTCATAGTACCAAGGGGATCCAGGACCAACAATGACACACACGAATTTAGATTTAGGGATTTCAAAAGTTGGTACGAGAAGTTGTTCTACCAAGAATTCACATTGAAGAATGTTTTTTGACATGTCTAATAATGATCCAATTGTTTCCATGGCATCTACTGCTCTATTGTTTATGCAAGGAATTTGCTCAAAAGTTATGTCTATAAAAAGATCTTTGAGATTCTCCACCATCTTCTTGTATGGAGTGAGCTTTTCATCTTTGGTTTGATATTCGTCATTGACTTGGTTGATAACCAGCTGTGAGTCTCCATAGACTTTCATCTCTTGTATCTACCATTGAATTGCTATCTTGAGACCTGTGATCAAGGCTTTGTACTCAACAATGTTATTGGTACATGGGAATGATAGCCTATAAGACTTTGGGATGCAATCACCTTGGGGGTGATGAAAATAATTTTGGCTCCTGATCCATGTTGGGTGAATGATCCATCAAAGGACATCTTCCACTGAGCTGTTAGATTAATAAGGAACACTGATTCGTCAGGGAACTCAGATATTAAAGGGTTCTCATCATAGATAGGTGTTTCTACTATCTGGTTTGCAATCACTTGTCCTTTGATTTCCTTGCACTCTACATACTCTATGTCAAACTCTGTCAAGATCATTACCTATTTAGCCATTCATCCCATGAGGGTTGCTTTGGATAACATATATTTTAATTGATCAATATTTGCGATGAGCTTGATTTCGTGTGAAAACATGTACTGCCTAAAATTTTGTGAAGCAAAAACCATCGGTAGGCATGCTTTCTCAATGGGTGAATAGTTCATCTTATAGCCTACCAAGGTTCTACTGATGTAGTATATTGCTCTTTCTTTTATGTTCTCATCATGTTGTGCTAAAAGACCTCCTAGTGTTGTTGGTGTTGCTGAGGTATACATGATAAGTGGCTTATTTGGTATTGGTGGCATGAGCACTGGAGGTGTTAGTAGATAATCCTTGATCTGCTAGAAAGATTTATCACATTTGTCATCCCATTTGTAAGCTATCCCTTTATGGAGAAGATGTGAAAAGGGGTGAGTCTTATTCGATAATTGAGCTATGAACCTTCTGATGGACTGCAACCTTCTTTGTGAAATGATGAAGCCAAGAAGTTTCCCTGATGTGACCCCAAACACACACTTTTTTGGATTTAGTCGTGCCTTGTATTCTTCAAGCTCGTCAAAGATAGGTCCTAAGACTTGTATTTGCTCACTTCTCTTCTTTGATTTTTTCCAAAATATCATCCACATAATCTTCAACTGTTTTGTGGATCATTTCATGAAACATGAGGGTCATTACTCTTTGATAGGTAGCTCCTACATTCTTCAACCCAAATGGCATCATATTCTAGCAGTATGTTCCCCATGGACAAGTAAAGGAAGTTTTATGTTGATCTTCTTTGGTGATTATGATTTGGTTGTAGCTTGAAAATCCCCATGCGCGAAAAAACTTCATGCCCAACTATTAAATCCAAAATGAGATCAATGTTTGGAAGAGGGAAATCATCCTTTGGACATGCCTTGTTCAGATCTCTGAAATTAGTGCATATTTTTATTCCCTTGTTGGGTTTTGAGACTAGTACTAGGTTTGAAACCCACTCAATATAATCTATCAGTCAGATGAATCCAATGTCAAGAAGATTTTGTAGTTCCATTTTAACCAAGAGTGCTATCTAAGGGTGCATCTTCCTTAATTTTTGCTTGAATTGTTTGGCATTAGGATAAATTCGTAAGTGATGTACAACTATTTCTGGATCAAGGCCTGGCATATCTATGTATGACCATGCAAAGTTATCTCTTCTTTCTTTGAGGAATGTTGTGAGGTTCTTTTGTTCTTCATCTAACAAGGATTCAACATAGAAGGTGATCTTAGGTTCTTCTTTTGTTCCCACATTGGCTAGTGTAGCATTTTTTGCTAGTACTGTTGACTTCTCTGGATGCATTGCACTAAGGGGAAGATTGAATCCCTCATCCTTGGGCACCTTATGGAGGTTTTCATTGTCGGATGCGTCCTTTGTTTTTACTATTTTGGGACCAGAGAGTGCCACTAGGTGGTTTTCACTCAAGGATCTGCAAGTTAATTATATTTCATTTATTTTGCAACTAAAGGATTCAATCATATCCCCATAGTATGCCCCTATATCGAGCTCTATGTCAAAGCTTGCTTTGTGATCTTCCCATGATAAGTTGTCTTGGAGTCCCATGAATTCTAAGATTGCTTCATTGTTTTTGAATAAATCCAGAACTGGTGGTCCTTGTTGGTCCATGCCAATGAGTTACGGGTATACCAAGTGTATTTCAATTGGTTGGTTGTTTGAGATGAAGGATTTTATGGATATCATGCAGAGGGTGTTGTACTCAAATAGGTTAGCAACATCAAGAGGAAATTCACCTAAGGTAGTATCATGCGATGTAGGTGACCAAGAGGAATCCTCAACTTGTTTCGTAGCAATACCTTTACCAATAAGTGTGACCTTGCTAGTAGTATAACCTACACCAAGATTTTTTAGTCATTTCTCAGGAACGATGGGTTCTAGTAAACCACTGTCATTTTGTGCTAGCTTCTCATTCTTGTTATACCTCATTCTCTACAATATTTATAGACCTTTTTTGTCATCTTCCATGGGAAGAACACGCATAGGTCGTTCATCTTGATAGAGGAGTTTAGAGATATCTTGTTCATGGAAATCTTCTTGATTCAAATCTCCCCATTTGGTGAAGGTAGTAGTTTGCATCTTGATTATTTTTGGTTCTTTGGTGCTAGATGTTGGTTTCCCATGAGTTTGAGGACAAATAGGTAACTCTCCTAAGACAAAGGTGTCTTTTAATATTTTTTAGCTTCCACAATTGTCATCTTGGATTACTACTTTGACATCAAGTATTATTTTCACAATTGGTACTTGTGATGTTGAGGTAGAGGCTAGAGATGATGGGTCAAAAAATGAGCTTGATGGTGTAGGTCCATCATTTTTGGGTGATTGTGGGATCTTATAAAACTTGGCCTCAAGGATCTTATAGTAGTAGAAAGGCTTAGGATCTCCATGGATAGTGATTTTTCTACCCTCAAAAGGAAACTTCACACACTGATGATAGGTTGAGGCTACAACTTTCAAAGTAGGGATCCACAGTCAGCCAAGTAGAATGTTATAGGGAAGATCAAGATCAAGTACTTGGCATGTAGTTTCTGCTATAAGAGGTCCCACTTGGATAGGGAGCACAATGATTCCTTGTGATACTTGTTCTTGGTTTTCGTATGCTCTGATAGTGGTACTCTTTGTCTTCTCAATAGTATCTTCTAAATAACCTAGATGCTTGATCAACTGCAAGGTACAAATGTTTAGACCAACGCCTCCATCTACCAAGACTCTTTTGATCTTGTTTTTATGAATGAAAACCTCAAGTTGTAAAGCATGGTTATGAGATGGTTGTGATGGTAAATCTTGTTCAAAGAAGGTGAGAAGATGGCTGGCGATATGCCCTACCATGGCTTGAAATTGATTGGTATCAATGTTCTCAAAAATAGTTGACTCAAACAAGGCTTTTTCTATTATTTCCCTATGTCCAAGAGATAATTTTAGGAGTTCCAAAATTGATATTTGAGTGGGGGTCTGTTTAAGCTGATCTACAAGACTGTAATTGCTAGGATTAGATGTAGGCAAAGTAGGCTATGTCCTAGATTGAGCCGGGAAATCTCCTTGAACAGTTATTTTTCCATGTCATGTGGTGACTCCACATTTTGTACTAGCTCCGTTGATGGTGAAAATAGTGATAACACTATCATAGGAAGCAACTACATTGGAATAAGTATGTTGAAAATTGGTGTAATCCTTAGCTTTTCAATTATTGTTAGTTTTGTTATGATCAAGAATAGGGTTCTTATATATATTGAGATCTTGGTTTCTAGCTGGTACCTCAACAGATATGGTATCATTCTCTATGAGATCTTGGATGTTATTCTTGAGTTTCATGCAATTTGTTGTTTTATGTCCTTTGATTTTATGAAAGTCACAAAGATCATGCTTGTTGTACCAGGATGGATTTTCTTGGGGTTCTTGGTAGTTTTCAAAGTTAGGAAGTGTTATCAAATTTGACTCTACCAATTTCGTCATGATTGTCTCAATGGGTTCCAATAACTGTGTGTACTTGCATTTGGGATAGTTGTTCCTGTTACTAGTTTTCCTTGGTTGCATGTTGGTGTTATTGATCTGATTGTTCTGAAGTGGTACCATTTGTTGCATAGTTGGTTGGATGTTAGCAACTTGATTATTGTTGGGTCTAGGAGCACTTAGTATGACCTTAACATCTACTACACTGTCATTTGTTACATTTTTGTTCTTAGCCCATACATGAGGTTTCTCATTTGAACTAGTTGAAGGATGGTTGTCTTTGTAAGCTTGAGTATTTCCTTGTGAGATTAGGGATCTTTCAATGTTAAGGGCTCTTGGAATGAGCTCATCATAGGATGTGATGCACTTTATTTTCAAGTGGAATGATAGATTTGGATCAAGGTTGGCTATAATGATTACCACTTGTTGTTCATCAGGAAGAGGCCATTTTCTTTTACTAGATCTTTGTCTCCATCATTGTAAGAAATTTGTGAAGGTTTCTCCTGGATTTTGTTTGAGAGTATACAACTCTTCTAGACTAACATCCATGTCAAGATTGAAGGAGAAGTGATCGATGAATTTGTCAGTGATTTCTTCAAAAGTTTTGATACTAGGAGGCAAATGTGAAAACCAATCCATAGTAGTACCTGTTAAACTTCAAGGGAAGAGGTGCATTAGATATGAGTCATTGTAAGCCACTGCCATATACATGACATTGAATTATTTGATATGGTCCATAGGACTTCCTCTCCCTCTGTATTTGTCAAACTTGGGGATTTCAAAACTAGGAGGGAATGGTATCATTACTATGTTTTGATCAAATGGGTAAGGACACAAGTTCATTGTATGAGGTTTCTTAATATTGTTGATGCGAAGGTCCTACATTTCTTGTGAGAGTGCTTTTAATTGTGATGCAAGATCATCTTGCGAATTGGGTGGAGGAACATTTGATGGGATGAGAGATGAGTTATATGGGGTGTATGAAGGTGTGAAATTCTGTGAAAGTGATGAATATGTTCTTGATGCATTTGGATTGATGATGTTCGTATGAGGAAACTAGGATCCTTGTTGCTATTGTTGGGCATACTGTTGAGCTAGTAAGGCTTGTTGTTGGGCCTGTTGTTGTTGCTATGCTAATAAATCTACTTGTTGTGCTTGTTGTTTTTGCACGGCTTGTTGTGCTGCTAAAGATAATTGTTGAGCTTGCTGGGAAATGGCCGCTTGTTGTTTTTGTTGTTATTGTGCTAAGGCTGCTTGCTGAGCTTGATGTTGTTTTTGTGCTAGGGATGCTTATTGAGCTTGATGTTGTTGTTGTTCTAAGGTGGCTTGTTGAGCTCCTAAGGCTGCATGTTGTGCTTGTTGTTGTTGTTGTGATAAAGCTTCTTGTTGTTGTACGACTTGTTGGTAAGTTTTTTGGCTCTCTATAGAGCTAGGGCCTGTGCTTGCAATGTGCGGTCAGGTGGTTGTTGATACATCTATGAAGCAGTAGGTATATTGATGTTTTGAGTGCTTAGTGGATTGGTAGTGAAAGGTGGAAGATTCCCTTGGTTTAAAATTCCTTTCAATATCGTAGAATGAGGTGGAGGAATGTATGTTTGAGGCCCTAATTGATTTGGTATAGAAAAGGGAGCTATTAGAAATAATGATGTCAATAAATTTTGCAATGGAAATGACACACTAGGACCTTGAGTCCATTGATTGAAAATATTCCCTTGTCCTTTATTTGGAGGAATCCCTTGTGCAAAAGATGTAAACAATGGATTCGTGATCAAGGTACTCCTAGGATTGATAGAAATTGTAACCAAGGGATTGCTTTGAGGTGGATTGATAGGAGATGATGTGGTAATGGTAGATGGAATGGATGAAGGCACCAAAGGGTTGGATAAAGATGTCCCTATTTGTGTTGAGGGTTGATTCTATGATATGGTATTGACATGCCCTTGTGTGCTACTTTGAGATTTTTGGTTTGTATCACTCTGCTTGATGGTAGGTACACTTGTGGTACTCATAGGTGTGGATGAAGAAGGGTGTCCCTGAAATGTTGAAGTGGTGATGGAATAGTGAAGTTCAAGTGGAGTGTGTAGCTATTTTGGATCTTTAGGAATGGGAGGAGCACCAAAGGTAGGTGTTCAAACAGTGGTGGGAAGTGGAGGATTAGTTTCAAGAGTACCCACAAGTGTATTACTTTCGAATGGTAAGGTATGACCAAAATCTTTAGCAAGGCTAGTTGCAAGAATAAGTATGTAAATTTGACTTATCCCTTGTGATGGAGTTGTAAAATCCTATGTGAAACTCTATGCTACAAACATTGGGGAGATACGAGCTACACTTTCAAAAGATTGATGTTCTAAAAGTTCTCTAGTGAGCTCAAATGGGTTGGTGATGTCTTCAATTTCATATGGTCCTGAAGGAGATGATGGTTTTTGTGATGGTGTAATATGACTTCTAGAATCAAATTCTAAAGGATTTGGATCACTTCAGGTAAATGTAACTTTTTCTTTTTCCATGATTCTCTTGTGTTGTGATCTCATCTTTACCATAAATTTGGTGTTAGCTATGGGAGATTGGTGTTGAGTTTTGTAATGTTTGAACTCTCTAGTTGTTGACTCAAACCTAGGTAAAAGGGATGCTCTAAGTATTTTGGAAGCAATGATGATAATGTGGGATGGAAATATGGGTGATGTGGGAAGTGATCTTTGCAAGCATTTTGGGATAACACTTTTGACTTATGTTTGATGCTGTGATGTTGGGATATAGGCTACTAATGAACTTAGATATATTTAGGGTAGACTTGTGACCTTCAAGATAAACTAGTTCAAAGATGATAAATATCACAACTAAGTGCATGGAAAAGGATACATTTCACATACAAAGTAGCTAAGGTAGCAAGTTGATTTGATGTTTTAAGTCCCAAAGTGTTGGTGTATTTGACATTTTGAAAAGACAGATGAGGTGAAGGATGAAATGTGATGAAATGTTGGACCTAATATTGACCTAAAGTGAACCTTTTGTTTTGAAAAAACCAAGGTAGTGAGAATGATGCTAGACCTCTAGAATTTTTAAATCCTAAAGAATTTTTGATATTCAAAAAGATGAGGGTTCTGGCTCATAAAGAACATGTATATGTTAGGATATTTTCTCAATGTGTGTTCATAAAATTTTATCAATAATTTTTTTTTGTTTTCGTAAAGTGTCTCAATGCAGTTGTTGATTACTTTTGCACTACAATGTCTAAGTTTATGGTGACGACTAGTTGACCTTTGTTTAGGGATCCTTGCTTTGTGTGAGATCATCTAGTGAAGTGAAGCTTTGTTTCAACAAGATCAAGGTAGTGAAAATGATGCTAGACCTCTAAAATGTTCAAGTCCTAGAAAATGAGAGGAGTGATGGGAATTTTCAAACCTATTCTAGCTCTCCTAGCTCATGCATAAAAGTTTCTCATCAAAGTGTAACAATTGCAGTAAAAGATTGAAGCCCACTTTTGACGATACTCTGTTCTATGATTCCTATGTCTAAAATTACGGGTTGGAGGGTTTCTTCTAAAGAGTTTGACTTTTTGGTGAATCATTTAGAGGAGTTGAATATCATGTGAAAATAGTTTAGAGTTTATGGAAGAAAGGAGGATATTTATTGCCACGTGGGTGGTGGTAATAGGGGCCTTCTAGCCTCAATATCAATGTGTTCCTCTTCTTCATCTAAAATGGTTGTTGTGTTTCTCCACTGTGAGTTTGTTTCCTTTTTTTCAAAAGTGAAGCTTCTCAAATTGTTAATGAGATCTGTTTGTTCATTGTTTATGAATTCAAATTTTGGCTGAATTATAGCATCTGGAAGATCAAGTTGTTCAACGGGAGCAATCGGTCTCCAAATAGTCATGTGGGGTTCATTTGTCAATTTATCTTTGCTTAAATGAATTGATTTTACCACAAAAACTTATCTTTTGATTATTTTTTTCAAACTAGATGTTTATGTCAAAAACATCATAAGTTTCATAATGTCCATTTCATGAAAATCATGAGATTAAAGCCACAATTGCCTATGTTATCATTTGTAAATATGGGTTTGAGATTAATGTCAACATATTTACAAATTTCTAAGGATAAATCCTTAGGACAAGAAGTAATATCAAGACTAACTCAAGAAGTTCATATTTAAGCCAAAGTGTTTGAAATTTTGGATAGTGAATGTTTGTTTTTGGATCATTTTGAAATCAAGCAAAGTGTTAAACTGACTCACAAGCATTACAACCCTAGGATGAAAATGGCTATATTTGTTGTATTCCCACTTAGATTTCTCCAAGTACACTTATTCAAAGCAGATGATTAGAAGCTTGACCACATTGGCTTCCCTCCACGACACTCACTTCTATGGGTTAGCCAAGCTTCAAGTTCTCATGAATCTCCCATGACAAAATTTTCATCTTTACTAAGAATCACAAATATGTGGGATGGCTTCGGAGGTCTGACCTCATGACATCAACAACTATTAGGGATTTTTGGCTACTACACAAAGGTTTGCAATAAGGGAATCTAATTTAGGGGGTGCAATGATAAAATCCTTGTGAGAGGTCTCCCAACCCTTAGAAAAAGGGATTTACACATCATAAAGATACTAGGGGAGATCAATCATGCACTGGTTCCCATTGATTATGATTTTCATTGAAGCCACAAATTTATATAACAATTTGGAAGAGATTGGCCTATGCTAACTACTGCTTTGGTCATTCCCTTGGGGTGAGTACTTTTGCACACCAAGGAAGGCCCTCTAAAGGTGAACAATAGTGAGTAAGTACATCTGTAGTTCGATCATCTTTGGTTGCATGCACAAAGAGAGAACACACGCTATGCCTTTTCTCACACTAGCATGGTTGTTCAATTTTAAACCCAAATCAAAAGATGGAGGTGATTTTGCAATGTGTTAGAGAATGTTTCTATTTCTTAAGATTTCCAAATGGCATGAGAGAATTGCATACACATTCACTAGCAAAGTTGAAAACCATAAAACAAAACAAACAGTTGTCAATTTTATCCTTCAAAGCAATAATGAGTTAATTTTAAGCACCAATTAAAGGATGAGTTTTCCTTGTTCAATTTTAAGCCCAATTAAAAGATGTTATGTGAGGGTTCATTTTTATCCAACTTTGAACGTTCATTTTAAACCCAATGGAAAACTAGTACGTTGCCTAAAATTGAAAGCAAAATAACATGAAATCGGGTTATGATTTCCCCAAAGCGTTGAACGCTAGTTACAATTATAGAATGTTTAGGTAGAAGATAATTTCTTCAATTTCACTTCATTCCTTAAAACTTGTAAAACCTTGTTAGTCTAACAATGAAAACATAGTCAGACATCGATCAATGATCAGATAATCAAAAGAAATTAAGCCACTTGTCGAAAAACAAACATGAAGTTTCTTACCCTAGTTGATCATCGCTACACATGATGGCATTGCAATTTGAAATTTGAGCGTCACTCTGCAAAAAGACCAATGAGCATGATTGGATCAATGCTTTGATGGGCGTTGTTGTAAACGAATGCATCACAATTTGAAATTTGAAAGCATCAGTCTGGTGAAGTTGAGCTAGGCTAATTGAATCAATTAAGTGAAAATAGGATGGATAAAGAGGAAATGATGTTAATAAATCTGATTTGAGTGTATGACATTGATTAGGACATTTTTCAATGTCTACATTAGTAAAACATTTTTGTGTTGATGGATTAAAATCTAGTTATCCTAATGCTAAAATCAAGACATTTAAACTATGAAAGCTTGAAATTACATAAGAGAATCCTGAATGTAGCACCATCCCCACTAAAAGCACCAAAAAATGTAAGGAATTTCTAATGGTTAGTGAAATTGGTGTTAGACACACAATCAGAGGAGTTTATATCTGAACAGTTCATTAAACCTTCCCAAAGACTTCATTTAATTATCAACTAGTGATTCATAAGATTTTAATGATGTTGGAATTGTATGTGCATTCACATACTCTACATGGCCTATATTAGTGACTATAGGTGGTTTACACATGTAAAAGAAAATAGTAAAGGCTAGAAAAGTAAATAAAGTGTTAACTTGCAAAATAGGGGAAATAACTTAACCTACTACTGATGTTATGGGTACCTTTCACTTAACACTATAATTGTTAACTGTTAAACCTGAACTTTGCAATTCACTAACACTTTTGACTCTTACTTCTAACTACTTGACCTCTTCAGAGAATGACTCAAGGAAACATCACATAGTATAATTCATAATACAAGATATGATTCATGTACATGTAATTAAGAATCTACTTGAAATTAATGCAACAATGTAATCTTCTAAACTAATAACATAAATTGATGTGGGTGAACAATACCTTTTGTCGCCCTTTCTTGAGTTTTTGTGCCCATAGGGTAAAATAAGATATGTGCTACTGGAATAAACTAATCATAACAGTAAACTGGAATATCTTTATTGCATATAATTGAACTCTCACAACATGACAATAATCTTCACAAACATCTCATTCATGAGTGCATATCCATTACAATTGAATAATAAAAAACTAACAATGAAGTATTGTATATGAAACAAAATTAAAACTATCAAAACATATATCCTCTAACTAGATCTTCTCCTCAACCACTGCTCCAAATATATACGCTTGGGAGGAGTTTTATTTGCATAAGGACTAGAAATAAAAAACTAGATGTAGATGTCCACTCTCCTTCAAAATAGGGAGAGGACTAGTCTTTTCAACTAAAATCATAATTGAAAAAGATAGAAGAAGATAAATAGAATTGAAACTCTACCCTAATGGTTTGATAGATATGTGCTTTGTGAAAACATATTGTTGGCTTCCTTATCAATACAAACTTCTTCCTCTTGTTGTCTTATTGGATGATCTAGTGACTCATGATTGACCACTTCAATGATGACTTTCATCATTTCTTGTAGCTATCATGTATTTAGTGTTATGGACTCTCCCCTACAATCTTCCTAGAATCCTTTGACTATAGGTTGAGCTCTTCAGTTGTTATAGGTTACAATTCATCTAGCTGCAAGAGATTAGTTTCATCTAAAGTATGCATGCCATTAATAACCATGAATTAAACACATAATTGAATTTCATACACATTCACACATTTATCCATGCAAAAATCATCATATCATAATTATATTTCTGCATATAAAATTCTAGCTTAGGTTGCATAAAAGACATAAAAGATATATAAGTTTTAGGAATGTTTATGAAATAAGCAGCTTGAAATGTTAAAAAATATGAACTAAATGGAAGAAAACCAACTATTAAAAAGGCCGATCAAAGTGTCCCATCATATGAAGGAGAGGTAGAGTGATGGTAGATGGGATTAGTTTTGGTTTGTGATTTTATGATAGGATGGATGGAATTGACATGGATTCCTTAATCTTGATTTGGTTGGGAGAAAGTTTGATCATGCTCTAGAGTGAGCTCTTGATATATCCTTACTCCTTCCTAGACAAGATGTATACACTTTTACTTTCCTTGATATCCCCTATATCAATTAGGCATGTGATATATGTCCATAACATCACATTTAAACAAAATTGCTGACTATTGGGATTTATTTGGAACTTATGATTGTTATGGATTTTGGACCTTATGGGTTTTATGGACCTTGTGAAATTTGTATGCTTAACATCCCATGTGGTTTGACTCATGGAGATGGTAGTTATTAATAGTGTTTGATCCAAGATAGACATAGTGGTAGGAGACTCATTGATAGGTGTTGTGGACATGGACTTCTTGGATTTTTTATTTTTTGTTTATCCCATGCAAGTAGTATTTGGACAAAATCTTTAATAGATTAATGGGAGTAATAAATATTCTATGAATGAGTGGAATTTATATTGGGATGGTTGGAGGAATTGCATGAGGCTGATTTGGAACATATAGAGGATTGGGATAAATCAAATGACTTGTGAAAACTAGGTGGCATCTACCTTGTAAATCTTATGTCATATTGCATTGTTCCAACATCCTTGGAAAGTGTCCCTAGGAACTTAGGGTGAATTGGGAAATATTCGATAATATTTATTCTCACCATTGTTTGTATTACATTCATAAGGGGTGATGGGTTCCACTAGTAGAGGTAAAGGTGATTTATGGACATAAATATTTAATATTGTTTTCCCCAAATATAGACACCTAGAATGGGATAATAAAATACAAGGAAAATTGAGTGACTGTTGGTATTCTCCAAGTGGGTGCTTGGAAAGAGGAAATATGTGTCTCTTGGTTTTCCATCATTTATTGCATTTAATGTAATTTTTCTCTTCCAAGTTAGGGAACCAAAGTTGGAGGGGAAGTATTGGACCAAAAATAGGTGTCCTTTCATATTCCATGGAGGATTTCCACTGGTTGGATCTTTTGGATTGAAGATTCATCTTTGGAAGCCTTGTTTTGGGCTTAAGACCTCTTCACACATCTATAAAACCAACTCTTTGGATGTAAAAATAGTGTGGAATAGTTGAATGTAGTGTAACTCTATAGGAACAAGGACAAGTTGAGGCATAAGGAGGTTGATCATAGGTACATAGGTTCTGCCATATTGGAGGATAAGAGGATAATGGAAGTAGTTGTATTGTAATCTCATTTATTTGAAGATAAACATTCTTGACATGTTTTCTTGGTGGAGTTTTTTCCCACAAGAGTTTCTCCACATAAATCTTGTGTTACGTGTGGCTCTTATGTTTTTGATTTTTTCCTTATTGCTTCTATCTTATGGTAATGTTATAATTTGTTTATTGCTATTATAAGTTCACATAAGGTAGTGTTTATAAGCCTATTATGTTGGTTGTTTTTTGGCATCATAAAGAAGATGGATTTAAGCATGGTATTTCCATATTAAGGAAATTTAATTTTTCATATTTGCATATAAGTTTTAGATTTTTATGTTGCTATATTCCAAGCCTTGAATCTCATCCATTGAATTCATATTTGGTTATAGATATTGAATTTTTTAAAAGAATATTATTAGAGCTTGTTTATTTCTCATCATTTGGTATCAAAGTTAATTGTTAACTAGGTTATGGGTATTCCTTCTTTTTTATTTCTTAACTTGGTAAGGTTGTGGGAATTTTTTAGAAGGAATTGGAGGTTGTTGGAAGGCTTGAGGGGATTCAAAATTTTCTTTGAGCTATTTTTTTTTGCAAATTTGTGAGATTGAAAGCCATGAATATTGTCAATGTGATTAGGTTGGGCATTGGAAGCTCATGATTATGGATCCTTGTGGATTTGGTTATGTTTTGGTAACTTGGAGATCTTATTTGACAATATGTGTGTATCCTCTTTTTTAGTGGTTTTGTTTCTTTACATTTTGGTCATATGCAATGAGAAGGTATTCATGTTGGATGGGTAGAAACATCTTGACCAAATGGAGAAACATCCTCTATTTGGGCCATAGAATGGAGTGCTTATGTTGCCTTCATGGTTTTAACCCTTGGTTATATGAAAGCACTAGAAGATAAGCCACTAAAATCTTTATGAGTTGTAGATACAATATGTTTTATAAGTTATAAGCTCATGGACAACTTGGTTTTCCTATTGGGTTGTAGTTTATTGTTGATTTCATTTGCATATTTTTTATATTTGTGCTTATTCCATTATACAGATGGCATGTTTTATGTGAATATATGTATGTTTAAATAGATTCTATATTTATAGAGATGGTTTTTCATTTCTTACATGTTAGCTAAAATATATGGTATGTAGATCTATGATGAGACTATATTTAAGGTGTTTTGGATGAAGAAAGTTATAGGTTTGCATGGTTTTTTGAAGGGTTCTTATTAATATGTGGTTACTCTTATGTGGTTTTCATTGGTAAATTAAATCTAGTGTTGATCTGTGTGTTTGAGTCTTGGAAATTCACATGTTATACCTAGATATATGTATTTTGCATGTTACTGTGTGGGTTTGAATCTATTTTTTATCTATTTGAGATTGAAGCAATGATGATGTATTTCTCCTTTGAGATGTTGCATATGTATAGATCTTGTAAAAAAAATTGATGTGGATTTTGATTGGTAGGCCATATTCTCGATAACCATTATTATATTGGTATGCTTATTATAGTGAGAGATGGTTATTGGAAGTACTTGATATGGTTGTTCATTTAAATATTTAGCAGTACTTTATGGTGCATGAGAAGCTCTATTCACTTCAAGTAGAGTTTTGGAAATGATATTAGTCATGATTCCATGCATAACTTGGTATTACTTTCAGTGGGAGATTTATACAGTTACATAATATGCTCTATCTTCATTGTTTCAATATTTTGGTTCTAAGATATTATTGTTAAAGTGTGTAGTGAGTCGTGTATAATGTTTTATTAGAATATGGATGGTGTTTTGCAGTAGTTTTTGGTTTCATAAGGAGTTCTTAGATTCTACCTTTAGATAGCAATGAGATTTACTGACATCTATGGTTCTGTTGACAAAGTATGTGTGGTAATTGTATCTTCTTGTTTGGAGATTGTGGTTGTGTCAGGGCCATGGATCATCTTTAGTTAGGAGATGGTTATCATGATGGCTTGAGAGCTTGGAAATATAGTTCAATGGGAGATTTGGCAGTTGTGTTCATTCATCATTTGATGATGGATGGTTATTTGACTCCACATTCAAACATAAACCAATTAGGGTTGTATAATTAGCTAGCTACCACAAGGGAGAGCTAATCTCCTAGGGTTTGGTTCTTTTCAGTTACAAAGAAGAGAAATTTGATGTGTGTCTTAATTAGCCTATTTGACATAAACCCTAGATCTAAAAATTTGATTTATTGCACAAATGAAAATGAATATTGATGGAGCACTTACATATCTAGAAAATGGATACAAAAAGGAACCTACGATAAAAATTGGGCCTAAATTTGAGGGTAAAGGTTAGTATTGGCCTAGACCAAAAAAACTTCTCTTTTGAGAGCTACAAACTTTAGATGGTAGGTTACAATATTCTTTGTGTTTCTTATGACCTATTGTTGATGAAACTTTCAGATCTGGACTGTACACATGAAAAGAGGAGAAAAGATCATGTTGTATAGGGGCTTTCCTAAGTCAAACCCCATTTTGGTGTTTCTACCTCCACGCACAACAAATGATGATGATCAAGAGGGATTACCCTAGGTTGAGTAATATTACCTTGGTATGAAATATTTGTCAAAGTGATTTCCACCCCATAAATTACCACCAAAGGTAGTTTGATGGATGCTTGAATTTCTTGAATAATTGCAAGAGGTTAGTTCACAAAATACAATAGAGTGTTGTAACTAGCTTTTAGAGGATAACTAAATACATCTTCACAATAAGGACATCATAATAGATTCTTGTTCATAATGATTTCTAATGTTCAAATGAGAAGAAAAGTTGTTTATATATGCATCCCAATTGACATTTTTAATTATAGGCCGACTTGGCATCATTTTAAAACACACAAGGTTGACACCTAAAACATTGAAATTTTAAATAGGTCACCCTTAGGTCGAGGGAACCCCCACCCCTAACTAGGTGTTGTTTAATGTGATAGGAAAAATAATGGGTCAATATAGTGTGAAATTGTGAGGGTTTTTATGATCCTACAAATATGTTCTTGATTCTATAGTTGGAATTTTGACAATGGTCTTGTTTGTTTTCTTTGGTTTTGAGTATTAATCATTTTCTTAGATCTTCGTGATTTTATAGGGTTGAAATTGAATTTGGAATGGATTGATTGGCGAATTCTCATGGATACTAGAGGGACTTGGGTGAGACTAAGAGATCTCTTATTTATGGGATTGTATGTTAGTATAGTTACTCTTTGACAAGGATTTCAACAGAAAGACAAGGAACCTACACCTAGTTATGGATGTGAATCCATTATGGCTTTGAAGAGAAGATTATCATTTATTGGTTTTGTGTGCACAAGACAATCTTGTATCCCACTCTTGTTCTACTCAACAAGTGAATGACTTGAGAGGAATTTCCCACCTAAATATAAGATGAATTCTTTATTTTTTATCTTGTCTTCTCATATGAGATAGTCTTGAATATAGAAATTCTAAGGACTTGTTAAGAATAAGATGCATGGTTTATGTATTTCCTTTGTTCTCCTTGTTTTTGGTCTTGAGCTATAGATCTAGTTCTAAGGACTTATTTAAAGAGGTACATGAAATGGTTTTTTTCTTTGGGAATAGTCCCTTTGTTGTGGGAATGATAGGTTGGTTTGGTATACCTTCAATATGAGAGTTTTACATCTATTTATTTCATGTGGTCATTTGATTTGAATGTTAGAGTTTTATATCCTTTCAGTTTAGGAATGGTGAAGGATATCTTACATTACATAACTTGGTACATGTTAGTGTGGAACAAGGATATGGTTTGATTTGCAGGTTCTCTCTTTGGTTATGGTATTCTTCCTAGATGTTTTTATTTAGATGGTTGAGCGTGAAGAACTTGGGAGAGCTATGGAGACTAGTGGTGAGAGAGGTATTGCAACATATATTTTTGTAGGATTTGTATATCATTGTATATTTTCTTAGCACAATATAATAGATGGATCAAACACACCCTTCATGTGAAGTACTATAGGTAGACTTGGTATGCCTCGATCTATTATCAAAATTGACATTACTCATGGAATGGGAGTTTCAAGATATATGTTTTGTTATATTCTTTGATATCTCGGTTTTCTAGTTAATGGTGTAATGATGAGTTTATATGCTTCATTGGATTTGGATCTATGTGTTATGTATTTGTATGGGATGATCACACATTTGATTGCAATGGGATGACTTGGATGTGGACTATCTATGTCCACGATATTTTTTAATGTTAATGCATACCTCTTAGTTGGCCTTGTCTATGGTCATTTATTCATTGGTATATTGCATTGAGATAGGAGGATGGATATAAAGAGACTTGATTGAAAATTTTGGGTTGGTATTTTGATGGCATAAAGTTCTATCTATGATTTATATATACTAGTTTGAGGTATGATTAGCATGGATGAGTTTCAATTTTTTATGGTTGCTATTCTAGCTAGTATGAGTAAGGTAGATACTCAAAGCCTTTGTTATCATTTTAATTTGATACTTATGTTCATGTAAATATTGGTGTAGGTTTAAGTGACAATTGATATGTTTCACATTGGCATTATCCTTTTCTTCCATAGGTGGAATGTTGGAGGATGTAAGGACATTTTTCTTGATGGTGGTTATCATGGTTGATTTTGCATGTATCTTGTTGAAGCATAAGAGTATGGTGAATATTCAGATGGTACATGTGTTTCCTTCTCAGTTGTTGTCCTTGATGGAAAATACACAAACTCTCAGGTTTGTGACATTGCTAAAGTTGATCTCAAGTATATTGATAATCATATGGCATTGGTTGTCTTAGATATATCCTTGACATATAGATCATTATTTTCAGTTGTTGTGACACTTTGGTACAATGAGCATATAGTTTTCTAGCAAGGCATAATGTTTTATAAAGTTTTCTCTATTGCCATTTTAATACAATTAGCATTGTGTCAAATACATGTTGCAAGGTTCATGTTCATACAGATTTTATCAAAAGTGCATTTGACATGAACATCATATATAAGAACATGATGCATGATGTTTGTTGTGTCCAGGCATCTTAGACACTATGGACAGTGGCATACATACTCTGGCTAACATTTACAATGGCAAGTTCTTATTGAGGTATACATTTGCTTATACATTTGTGCAAATTTGTTTTTATATGGGCTGACAGTTCAAATGTGATATGAATTCTTATGTTTGCACACACAAGTTTCAAGAAATGTAGATTACTGGTTCAGGGCACCTATATATACTTTCTTCATAGAGTATTTTTTCTAACGGGGTCTTCAAGACATATAGTACATGGCTTCAGGCAGCTTATATTTCAATTACATATGTTACATTGGTGAATGTCTTTGAAGTATTTCATGGTCAATATATTCTATTATGAGGATATTGAAACATTTATATTTTACCCCATAAATGGTGTCGAGCAGTAAAGAGATATAAGGTCTTTGTTAAACAAAGCAAATCAAGCCCTTTTCGAGCATGCTAAACATTGAAGGAGTCAGGCATATTAAAGTTGGTTTGTTGCTTATGTTTCGGTCACATTAAGCATGTGACATCAAGTGTTATGATTATAATTTTTTTGACTTTGTTTAAAGTCACTTGGAAATCACAGGTATTGACAGTCATCATAAGTTAATGATTTAATCTTTGACTATGGATTCAAATGTATTATGTTGTTCGGATTCCAAATGATTATACTCTTTTGAAAAGTCTTCGAAAGACTTGGGGGAAATGTAGGGAAGAGTTGCTATTGTTTCATTATGTTGTGAATAGGGTTTGGTACCCTAGCCGCCATGTTTTTATTTAGCTACAGATCTTGAGATTCTTTCTCAGCCAACACTAGAGGAGTTTTGGACATCAAGTTATAAGCTAGAAAGCAATGAGAATGCTTTGGTTTGTTGACTATGAGCTAATGGAAGCTCGACTATGAAATTTGGTTAGAGAAGACTTGATGTTGTCTTCCAGTTGGGTAGATATGGAACTACTTGATAGGTTTTTATGGTTTTTATTCAGTTATCTTCCATCATGATTAGGTAATTTAAAATCTGTATGGATTTCAGTAAAGTATTGGTTTTGGAATATTTTCATTAAGGGTATTTTTAAGAGATTAACTCTTGTTGATTATGGTTAAAATAAACCCATTACGGTTTTTAGGTATCTCTTCTTGAATTACAATAGAATATACTCTCTTTTGTTTTGAGATTAATGTATTTGCTTAAAATTGTTAAAAGAGCTTATTAAAAGCTCTATGGTTTACAGTTATGCAAACTGCATATAGAGATTATAATTTGCAAGGTCTTTAAAAGCTAATCTTCAGAGGCATTTTTTTGATGATGGGTTCTTGAGAGAGGAATATGAAGCTTCAGACACATTGTGTACAAGTGTACTGCATTGATAATCTTTATTATAATTCTCATATTATTGTATTTCAAGAAGATGTTGTCATTCTCAAACAACATTCTTCAATGTGCTTAATGTGGATATTCTTAGTCTTCTATTAAAATTCTAGAATTGCAAAATCTGCACTTCTAGGGTTCTGATAGAATACTGTAATTGTGTTGCATTGTAATGGAGTTGGTGCTCCTAGAGTGGGTGCCTAAATTTGTAAGGGGTTGGTGCTCCTAGAGTGGGTGTTATAAATTCTTCCTATAAGGCATTGTAAACAGTGGTTTTATTTAAGCCAGTAAGGCATCATTTTGGAGTGGTTTTTCTACCCCAAGAGGGTTTTCCACTCGTCAAATTCATGGGCTTATAGTGTCATTGCCTTGTTATGATAATATTGCTAGATTGTGATGTTTTTCCTTATTAGTTCATAGTTGAATGATTGTCTTTTCATTTCTGCAAATGTTTACACTGAAGTTGTCCTATTAATGTTATGAACTTTCATTCAAGTGAAAATCACAAATAGTTCATTTAAGTCTATCCATACCAATGTATTATTCATATGATTAGTTGATAGACAAGTCAAGTCTGCTTCTCAAATTTTCATTACTTTTCTTGGTTTAAAAGTGAACACAAATCCTTGCTCTTTAAAAAGAAATTGTGGCTTTCATAAATCACTAATTCACCCCCCCTCTCAGTGATTTCAGTCTTCCAACAACATGATTGAAGGGATGTTTTTCCCTTGTTTGCAATTCCTATGGGTGTATTTACAATATATGATTTCAAGTGGGAGAATTTTAGGATTAGGTGCCATCTACCTTGTAAATCATATGTTATATTGTATGGTTCCAACATCCTTAGAAAGTGTCCCTAGGCACTTAGGGTGAATTGGGAAATATTTTGTAATATTTTCTAAGGATCATATGTTGTTTGAGCAATGATACTATAATTATCCACATCATATGGATCGTATCTTTTTTGATGGACAATGCCATTATAGTCATTATACTTGGCTTGATTTGGGAAAAGGATTTAATCTAAAGGACTTATGGAATCACATTTTCCATTGATTATGATCTTTGACCTTGATTTGATTATGAGTTTTGGTTTTTATTATGTGAGATATGGGTCCAACATTTTGGTTAGGTGGTGCAGGGGCACCCTCATGCACATGTTAATCAATTTTGGGTTTCATCTTGTTTTGGTATGATTGATGTAAATAAGGTCATTTATGACCATTTGGAATCAAATTGGTTCATTTTGGAGTGTTATAGGATTTTTTTTTTAAATTGTAAAAGTTGTCATGTTGCTAAAAAAGTTGTCATGCAACTTTGGAAAGGTTTCAAAAAGAAAGAAAAAGTTACATGCAAGTCAAGAAACTATTACAAAACAGTTGAGATTGGTTTGGATTGTATAAGGACACCCTCCAAAACTCTAATTGGGGGTTGGAGACATTGTTTTTGAAGATTGATGAATGAAAACCTCAATTTTGTGTGTATTTTTTTGAGTCTTACATTGTTTTTCAGGTTGAAGTTGTACATTGTGCGGCCTTATATAACCTCATATCAAGGAATATAATATATGGATGGAAATATATTTGTTTCTAGTTTACAATGATTTTTGTTTCATTAAATTTCATTGAGGTTTGTGTGTGATATGGCCATTTTAGTGAAGGCTTCCCTATTCTAACAATGTTTTCCAGAATTTGTAGTCTGGAAACGTGCTAGTACAACCATGTAAAATATGATATTGGGATAAAACCAATTGTAATGGAAGAATATATGTGTCTAGCTTTGAATGCTTTTTATTTGGACCATTTTCATGGAGATTTGAATAAGTTATGACCATTTTTGTGAGGACAGGTTTGAACCCTAACTAGGGTTCCCAATTTTGGGAAAAACACCATAACTTTATTTTCCACCATTGGATCTTGATGAAAATTGGAGGAAAATTCTATAACTATGTTATCTTCAATACAATAAAAGTGATTGGATTTATTATTTGTTTTGTGAAATTTATTCTTGACAATCCGTTTTCATTTCCTCATTGGGACAATCCTAAAACCCTCCATGATGATTGTTGAATAGGTTCCCCTCATTATCTCATGAAGTCTAATCTAATAGTTGTTGTGTCATGTTGTTAAAAGTTAGTGCAAGACAAGGATGCAATGAACAAGTAATTCCTTGTGTTTATTGAGTGATAGGGTTTGTGTGTGCCTTGTGACAAGAAACCATAAGTTGGAAACACTGTATTACACAAGTTTGATTCATAAAAGTTTGAGAACCTTTATATTATGTTCAAACAAATCTGAGACAATCAAGAGCCTTATGTTCACTCTAGTTCCTTCCTTGTTTGTGATTTTGGTCATATTCATTGTTGAGTACAAGCCATTGTTGTGTGGTGCATTGATGGAAACAAGTGTTTGGTTCAAGAGGTTTTGCGAGTCACAAAATGTGTTGGAAAGTATTGAAACATTGTTGCCCACTGTTCCATAATGTTTATGCCTGTTGATGTGCTTCCCATTATTGAATGATCATTAGGTTGCATCCTAAATGGTGATCAGGTGTACTAAATTATTTGAGTTGGTTCCTCCAATGAAACCGTGGAGTGAGTATGTATAGGTACTGTCATATTGAGAGAGTGTCTACCCCTACTCTACATCATTAGGTCCTTGGATTTTTAACTTTTTTATTATTTGGATTTTGGATTGTTTTTACTTGTGGTGGAAATGAGGGATTACCTTATGTTGGTGTAATGGATGATTTGAGTGGAATAGTATGGAAAAATAAAATGGATAATGAGATGATCCAAAAGATGGGAAATAGTGACTAAATGGACTATTTGGATTGGACTTTATAAAATTAGATTTAAAGTGTAAGTTACACACTTGGATCTTAGGATGGTTTGATTATGAATTTTGATTGTAGAATATAAATATTGTTAAATATTTTCAAGGACTAAACAAGAGGCCTTATAATATATTAAATGTCCTAGAAGATGGATTTAAGGATGATTTGATTGAAATATCCAAAGGTGATAATTTCAACTATGTCCAAGGTTTGATTTTGATGATGATATTATGTGGAATATAAGGATGGTGTGGATAAAATATGGTAATAGTGGAGTGATCAAGGGTATTGTAATATGTTCAAATATTTTGTATTTAACTCAAATATGCCTAATATTATGACCAAGTGGACAATGAGTGTTAAAGGGTTATGCACCTTGCACCCAAAGGTGTGTTGTGAATGACTGAATTATGCGACAAGTCAAAATGTGGATAATGTATGAAGGAATAAGGGTGTGAAGAGGTTTGATAAATTTTATTTAGGTAAAAAATTCCTATGATTTAGGTTATATCAACAAAAGGATATCTAGGGTATGAACTAGGAATTGTGATTATAAAAAGATGAACTAAGTGTATAGTAAAGTTTGGAGTATGGTTTACGGACTATAGGTTTTGGTGATGAGACCAAGGTTAAAAATAGATTTAGTACTAATTTAATGGTTATCCTCGATTTTCTTTTAACATTTTGTATTTCAAATGATACCAATTGGAAAATGTTTTCAAACTGTAATATCACAAAATTGTACCCAAAGGAAATTTCACATTTTACCACTTTTCCTAGCATTATGATGCTTAAATGCATTTATGACAAGAGCCTTATGGGTTAGAATTTCATGATTCCAACTCCATGTGGTCTAATGGTAAAGCGATAATAGTTTACCAATTTGTTTCTCACAAACTAGCATTTTGGATGCCCGTGTGGCACACAGATGTCTACACAGCATGCTAGCATCCTGGTGGTTTTTCGAGTTTGAAATATGAAATCTCAAATACTAGATCTTGACACATGTCTTTGCAATAAATATCTTAGGTGTAATGGCTCCTTTTTCCTTTGCATGAAACAAAACTCCCTCTTGCTCTTATTTTTTGGGGTTATCTCTCATTCAATTAACTCTCTTCTCAATTTCACTTCACTTCTTAACTTCTACTCTTGGAAATAACAATTCTACAAGTGAAGCTCTATCAAACTGAGGTCCCCCCAACAACCAATGCTTTCTAGCAATCATTCAATAGTGCATCTGTGTGTTCAAGAGAGGGTCGAGACCTATTGGTAATGCTCTCTTACTCTCATCTATTTGTCAATAGATTAGATCTCTTTGTTCATTTAAAACTTAGAGGTGTGGGTTCTCCTCCTAAAGCGAGGATTGTTTTCACCACTTCCTTTTGTTCATTTTGATTACCCTCTATCTATATGGTTGTCTGTGGAGGTGGGAACACCAAAATAGGGGTTTGACTGTGATAAGCCTCAAAATAGCTCCATTATTTTTCCTCATTCATCTTATTTGTTTGTTGTTGAAGCAAAGCTTAGAGAAAGGATTCAAATGATTAGATATTTGTAACTCCTCTTTTATCTCTCCTTGTATTTTCTCTCAATTTCTATTTTCTATTTTGGCCCTCTATTAAATAGACCTTGAATTTTTTCTTGATAGTGAATTTTTTAGTCTTCTTGATTAAGTCTTGAGTTCTTTATTGCTTAGGATGCCAACATGTCCTTCAAACTCTAGTGCGCAACACTGGAATTCACATTCCACATAGTAGTCCTTTAGCCGAGAGCTCTTCCTTCAGAAACAAAAATATAGAAACTTTTTCTCTCTTATATCTCAAAGCATTCTTTTATGATAGTTAGTTTGTGTATAGTTTCTTTGCAATTTCTTCATTCAACCAGTATTGAGGTGGTTAAGGGAAGTTCACTCCTTGGGATTCTCTTGAGAACAAAGAGACTTATGAGTAGTGAATCCCCCTTATCTCAAATTTTGGTGAACCCAACGTGAAACATGTTTGATCTTTTTATGCAATGTTTTAGTTTTTATGATAATGCTTTCTCTAAGGAAGATTTAATATGTTGGATGATTCTCTAGATGATTTCTTAGAAGCATCTTCCTCTATTTGTAGATCTTCCAAACAAACATCTTCTTTGCAAGATAAAGAGTCAGTGAACCTTGTTGTAGTCTCCATGACTTCTATTTGTGGAATTCCATATCATAATGATTCACCAAATTTATACTCAAGCTTCATAAAAGCCATGGACTCTACTTATAACATTGTTGGGAACACATATAATACAAGAAGAAAAAAAAAAAATCGGATAAAAAATCTTCTATTCCTACACGTGAACCTACTAAAATTCCTACTTCTTGACCACCTTCCCAACCAAGTCTTCCTTTAGAACCTAAACCTTTGACTAAAGCATCTAGAGATTATGATCTTTTCAAGCAACTTCATGTTACTCCGGCTAAGATATCACTTTGGGATTTGCTTCAAACCACTCCAGTTTATCAAGGCATGCTTTAGGAAGCCTTACAGAAGATCGTCTTGCCTAACTCTACGAGGCTGATGAATGTTAATGTGTTGATGGCTCATATTCATGTGGATTCGCTGAATATTACATTCTATCCACAAGAACTTCTACCCCCAAATGTGTAGAAGTAAGCATATCCTTTAATGATTATAGTTAATGTTAATACTATCAGTATTGGATGTACTCTTGATGAAACCGGTTTTAATCTCAACATTTTTGGTATAGATCTACTACATAATATTAAATTTGATTCATCTTCTTTAGCTGCTTCATCTTTGTATATTCATGGGTTTGATAACATTGGTTGAAAATCTCTAGGCACAATAATATTTCCTTTGTAATTAGGCCCCATTACCTTACCCACCTTGGTTTATGTGATTCCTACCCCTTACCTTACAATATTCTTCTAGGGAGACCCTGGATTCATGCTATGGGTGTTGTAACCTCCACTCTACATCATTCTATAAATTTTGTTGCAAATAATCAAGTGGTCACAATCAAAGTTGACCTGGAAGTTGTTCACCTTTGTGAACTAGTAGTTGCTAGTTAGGCTTCGGTTGTCTCTACTCTTAAGAATTGTATTCCATCTCTAACTTTGGATGTGATGACTTGTTCCTTAGCAATACCCTTTGTGGAGGTTGTCCCTAAAGTGAACGCCACTAAAGAAGAAAGTCCTAAGTCCTCCCCATCTACTTCTTTTGAATCGAATGCGCTCCTTGGTGATGATTGGGGGTCCTTGGAATTCTTTGAATTCTTCATCAAAGAATATAAAGTGAATCATACCCATCTAAAACTTCCTATAACCTTGAGTACCCTTGACAAGGAAGTGGATAAAACTTCCAGTGAGAATGAAAGTTGTGATCCTATTCAAGAAGCCAATCATTCCCCTGCTGAAGAGGATAATAGTGCTCCCACTAAAGAGGTTAATATTTGTGAATCAGATAAGGGAGATGGTTGTGACCTAATAGATGAATTTGATGTCCATTGGTGGAACGATTCTATCTATGTGGAATCGCCGACTTCCAAATTGTTGTAAACATGTTATGGCCTTGGATATAGACTTGAGTCTCATTATGGCTATGGGCATAAAGGCCTTGGACGTATTGAGAAAGGAATTTAGGTCCCTATCTAGTTTAAGCCTTGGAAGATCTATCTAGATTTTTGATGCTCTATTAAACAATCTAAGCAAAAACCTTGGTGGAGTGTTAACATGATTTCAAGTGAACCTCTTAATTTGGTACATCTTGAACTAATAGAGGAATGGGTGGAGGCAGAAGAGGTACACTTAGATGTTTCCTCTTTAGATGAAGCACTGGAGTAATTATTAGGTGCCTACTCCTATTTTCCTCATTTTCACCATAAGAAATGATTCCCATATCGTTTGAGCAAATAGGTATATTTTGGAGAATCTATCTTGAATGTTGATGAGGAGGACCCTCTAGCTAATGTTGACAACAGTGTTCGAATACCACATCTTGAAGATCATAGTCCTCTCGTCAAGGGGGATACTACTGAAGTCTTTATGGATCCTAAATATTTCGAAAAGGTGATTAAAATTAGGAAGTGCCTTTCTTTCAAGGAAGCTAAGGAGCACTCTGACCTTCTGCATTATCATCCTGATATCTTTGCTTGGTCATATGAGGACATGCCTTGTTTTTATGAGTCTATAGTGGTTCACAATATTTTTTTATGTCTTGATGCCAAGCCTGTTAAGCAAAAAATATGAAAGATCAATCCCAAGGTCACATTGTTGGTTAAGACTGAGATAGAGAAGCTATTAAAAGTAGGATTTATCTATCCAATCGACTACTCACATTGGATATTGAATATTGTTGTAATTAGTAAACTTGATGGTTGTATTCATATGTGCATTGAATTTTGTGACCTTAATAAAGATTCTCTTAAGGATGATTTTTCTTTACCTAATATTTATATGATTATAGATTCGACTACGAGCCATGCCCTATTGTCTTTCATGGATGGATTCTAAAGCTATAATCAAATTCATATTAATCTAGAAGATCAACATAAGATAGCCTTCACTACCGCTTGGGGTACCTTTTTTTATGTGGTCATGCCATTTGGGTTAAATAATGCAGGAGAAACTTACCAATGGGAAATGACCCTAATCTTTCATGAATTCATTCATAAAATTCTAGAAGACTACGTTGATGATATTTTGGAAAAAAACATAACCTGTCAAGATCATGTAGGGAACCTTCATCTTATTTTTGAAAGACTTCAACTCTATAAGATGAAGCTTAAGACATAGGAAATTTTTGGGATTCATAGTTTCTCATCGTGGAATTGAAGTCGACATGAATAAGATTGATGCAATCGTTAATATGCCTCCACCTAGGAACATTACCAAGTTGGAGAGTTTAAAAGGGAAAATTTAGGCAATTCATAGATTCATATCTCAATTGGCTGATCATACCCTTCCTTTCACTCATTTGTTAAAAAAGTACATTCACTTTATATGGGATGAAGAGTGCCAAAAATATTTCAAATCAATATAAACCTATCTAGGAAATCCTCCTATATTAATGTCGACCATGCAGGATAGATCCTTTTTTGTTTACCTCACCGCATCACCATATGCCTTGGCATCTTTATTGGCTCAATATGATGATGCCAAGAAAGAAAGAGTCATCTACTACATTAGTCGTGTCCTAGTTGATTATTAAACTTGTTATTCCGCCATGGAGAAGCAATGTCTTGCTCTTGTCTTTACAACACAAAAGTTAAGACACTACCTTCTTCATGCTGAAACACATGTTATTGTGAAAAGTGATCTTCTAGAACATTTTTTCTCTAGTGCCGACCTTTCTAGGAGGTTAGCAAAGTGGGTAATGTTGCTTTTTGAGTTTGACATAAATTTTGTTACTCAAAAATTGATAAAACGTCAAGTGCTTGCTGATTAATTGGTAGACACTCTCTCACCTCATTCCTTCCTAAGTTTGGACTTGTTTCCTGATGAGGATATTTTCATAATTAATCATGACCTTGTGTGGAAGATGTATTTTGATGGGTTCAGATGTCTAACTAGCTCCGAAGTAGGCATAATTCTAATCTCACCTAAAGGTGAGCTAGTCCCTCTCTCCTTTTGATTGGACTTCCCTTGCACCAAAAATGTCACTGAGTACAAGCCCTTATTATCGGCTTGCGTGTCATGATCACACTAAAGATAAAACATCTCCATATACAAGGTGACTCTAAGCTTATTGAGAATCAGATTATGGGAACCCATTAGGCTAAACAAAATAAGTTGTCTTAGTATCAGGACCTTGCTTTATCTTTTCTTAATCGATTCTCCTCCTTCACCATAGATAGTGTCCCTACAAGAGAAAAACGACACGTAGATTCCATGGCAAGTGTCACCTCCCTCACACCTTTAGATGAGGATACAAAAGAATACCACTTTGTGGTTCAGGTCCTTCGGTCTCTTGCTATTTCCAATCAACCTGAATTTGATTCTTTTGTGTGTTCTCACATAGACTTTGGGGAATGGTATTCTAACATCTACAACTATTTCAAGACTGGAAATTTTCCCAATGATGCAACAAAAAATGATCAAACTCATATACGAAAGCTTTCAGTCCATTCCATTGTCCTATCAGATGTTATTTATCCTAAATCTTAAAACAACTTGCTTCTCTAATGTCTCACTAAAGAAAAAAATACCCCTTGCCCTTAAGGAAGCCCAATCAGTTTCCAGGGTGGACACTTTGGCGGTAAATCCCTGGTGCAAAAATTGATCCACATGGGGTACTTTTGGAAAACAATGGAACAAGATTCCTTTGATTTTGTTAAGAAGTTCTCACAATGTCAACAATGTAGTCGTCTCATTCACGCTCCTGCACAAGAGTTACAAAATTAGAACTTTGATGGGCATTTGAAAAATGGGGGTTGGATATCGTTGGAAAGATATCACCTCCTTTTTCTAAAGGGCACATCTTTATCATCACGACTATAGATTATTTCATGAAGTGGGTCAAAGCTATCCCACTTCGGTCTATGAACACTGAAGCCATTTCTAGCTTTCTTCTAAAAAATATCATTTCTCACTTCGGATTGCCTTCACTTGTCTTTGACAATGGTATTCCATTCAAGAACAAGGAAGTAGAGAAATTCTTGGAGAAGTTCTACATTCATCATAGATTTTCTACACCATATTATCCTCAATCTAATGGCCAAGAAGAAGCATCTTATAAGACTATTGATATCACTATTTGTAAAATAATAAACAAACATGGTTAGGATTGGCATATTCAATTAACATACACTTTGTGGGCCTATCACACAAGTGTTTGTACAATGATGGGAACAATGACCTACAACCTCGTGTATGGTGTCAAAGTATAATTCATGCCTTTAGAGTTGGAAATTCCATCTTTGTGGGTTTCCCTTAAAGGGATAATTGATGACGAGACTTAGTGATCTAATCATTTGCATCATTTTGAGATGCTTGATGAGCATAACTTGCAAGCCCTTGACCATCTTAAATCTTATCAACAATCATTGTCTAGACAATATAATCAAAGTGTCCTCCCTAGAACCTTCAAGGTGGGTGACCTTGTTCTCTATGGGAATTAGAGAAATGTAAATGCATTTCCTGATCAAAGTGGAAATTTTAGTCCTAATTGGTTAGGACCTTACATTGTCATCTTTGTCTATGGCTCGGGTGCTTATGGATTGTCATCCATGGATGGGACACGTATAAAAGAACTTGTTAATGCAATGCATATTTGTTGATACTATACGTAGTATTTCTGTGTCATATATGCAATATTCACTCTTGAAAGGTTGTAATGTTGTGTATTTTAACATTCCTTCATTAACACATTGTAAAAAAAATTGTGTTATTATGCAACCATGTGTGTATGTGAGAGACATACATATGTGTGTTTTACTATGTTGAGTATCCATGCATTTCATTACAACTTTTAGTCACACAATTAGAATGTCATTGTATTTAATCAACATACATCCGTACATATAAAATTCATAGCATTAGTATACATGAAAGTAAGGGACATACACATCACATAAAGAATGCCATAATGTTATAATCAATATCTCATGTATATATATAAATATCAATGTCATGTACATGTATTGTGCCACTATCATCAAAAAATGAGTGGCTATTGTATATATGTATCAATGTCTATACATAAAAAATGATCTACAAATATATGTCATGACTATAAAAATGATGTACAAAAAGGCTATCTAAGCCCCGGGCATATGGTTCCATGAGCCCTTTGGCTCTAGATGTGGTTGTGGTTGGGGTCGAGGTTACATGGTGGAGACCGATTGGGTGCGATCTGATCTCTCCCTGGAGGGAGGCTATATGTATACAAGCTTGGATGAGGTTCTATTGCAACTATTGGTTGCCTACTGAGATCACTATTGCTAGCTACCTCACGAGGTCATCAAGCAGACTCTGTAGGGAATAACATGCCTACTCGGTACTACTGACCCTTGTCATGGCCGCATCTCACTCTTCCAAGGCTGTCCACAGCTCCCTCGACAGTTGATCTCACCGTTCCCAAAGAGTATTTGCATCCATAATCCTTTGCACAATCTCTACCTACCCCTCCTCATAAGTAGTCCTCAAGTGGGCTACTAGCTCAAAAAGATGGGCATGTCACCCCACTAAAACTAGCTGGTAGGATTCTAGGACCACCCCTTGGATAGGCATGACAAGGGCCACCTTGGATAGGAATGACAAGGGCCACCTCTGATATGCATTTGGAAAAAACCCCAGTCCATCCCTGTGTATCTACTGCAACCACAAAGAGAAGGCATATATATGTACCATGATATGTATAGATACAAAAACTAAAGCATAATATACATATACATCAAATGAAAAGACTAAAATTACTTAAATGAAATCGAATAATGTGACTACTATACCTAGATCCCCTGGCTGCCAATATGGATTAGGGAGAGGAGGAGCATTGGCCCCCATGTTTCTAACATCATGAGCTAGTCCAAGTGTTTTCAGAGCTACTACGAGGATGAGGGGTGGTGTTGGTGCCATCGATGAGATCACAATAGCTGTTGGGGGAGAGGACACCTTCGTCGCTGCCTAGGCCTTGACAACACCACTTTGACCTCCTTAGCTAACTCTTGTTGCTCCTGCTCTCCCTCACTACCTCGACCCCTCCATCTCTGACCTGGTAGTTGTGGTGACACATACCCCTATAGGCCAGGATCCCCTAGGGGTATCTATTGGAAACACTAGTGCTAGATGGTGTGTCACCCACCACACCGAAAAGTCCCTCGCCACACTGATGTTATCTACCATGGCCATCACCGATAGATCTTAATCATCATTCTCATCATCTGAAACGATGGCATCTATAATGGTGGGATGCAAATAGTCCCCTAGTTGTGCAACGCTTTGAACAACTTAGCTATATGTGGGGCAAGGGGAATGGTCTGAATGTGACCTTGCTACCGCAAAGAGCTGGAAGATGAGAAAATTACAAGAATAGACATTTTTTAGCATAGTTTTCCTTTAAATTTATTTCCTTTGAATATATGATGAATTTAATAAGTTTATTTTTTGTATAGAATTCCTTTGATGACTAAAAACCCCTTTGTAATTAGACTTTATTAATAGAGAAATTCATTGGTTCCTTATGGAAATATTTTTTTTGAATTTTATTTATAATCTCTTTTTCTATTTTCAATAGTTGTGAGGATTTTAGAGAGGTTTTTGTGAGTTTAAATCCCTCACTACATTAGTGGTATGATAGCAAGTTATCCTGAGTTTGTAAACAGAGTGCCGAAGAGAGGCAGTTTGTAGCAAAACCTGTGAGTTGTGGGTGAAGATTAAAATGCTTTTGAGAGTTGCCAATTGTGGTAGAGGTAGAGGGAGAGGAGGAGGAAGAGACCCTCCAAGAGATGATTTAAGAGATCTAAGAAGGAAATTTAAGGTTTTCAAGAAGATATTCACACAAGAGATGTGTGTAGAGAAGATGATAGTGAAGATGAAGTTGAAGAGGAAGAACAGGAACCAATAGATCTTGGAGAAATCAGATTGTTGAAAGCTATTGCAAAAATTGGAAAAGGCCTAAGATGGAGGTTTCAAAATTTAGTGGAATCTTGAATCCAGAAGAGTTGATAGATTGGATTAATGACATGGATGAATTCTTTGAGTTTGAAGAGATTGAAGACCCTCACAGGGTGAGGTTTTCAAAAACAAAACTAAAAGGGTATGCTAGCATTTGGTGGAAGGAAATGCAACTTGAAAGAGGAAGAAGAGGAAAGGGAGATATATTAAAATGGGATAGAATGGTAGATAAGATGAAGAGAAACTTCATTCCAATAGACTATAAGTTGGAGATGCTCAAAAAGATGCAAAATTTGAGACACAGAATGAGAATTGTGAAGGAGTACACAAAAGAATTCCATAAGATTCTTATTAGAATTGGACATTATGAAGAAAACAAGGAAAAGGTAGTCCTTTACATTAATGGGTTAAAGCTAAGCATACAATAGGTTTTGGCATTAGTGAGAATATATACCATTGAGGATGCATCAGTTTGCATTAAAAGTGGAAGAAATATTGAATAGGAAATTTGATAATAAACAAAAAGGAAAGAGTAAAATTAATGTACAGAAAAATGAGGATAGAAATCAGATTGGAGATACTAAGGGAAGCAAGGATGAAGGAGGTGAGAGTTCAGATTAGTCCCATGATCAAAATTTTAGAGGAAGAGGAAGATTAGGTAGAGGATTTGGGAAAGGAAATTACAAAATAACTTGTTTTAGATGTGGGGAAGAAGGTCATAGGGCATATGACTATCCTCATGAAGAGGAAAGACCAAGAAGAACTAAAAATCATAATAGAGCAACAAAAATAAATGGAGAAGATGCGCACTCATCACACTTAGAAGAGGAAAAAGATGGAGAATTTCTTGTTTCAATAAGGGTCTTGATAAATGGAGGAAAAGAACCAAATCAAAGGAAGAGCTTGTTTAGAACAAGATGTAAGTGTGAAGGTAAAGTTCGTTATGTTATTATTCATGTTGGTAGTACTGATAATCATGTTTATGAAGAAATGGTAAATAATTTTCAGCTAGAAAGAAAAAGACATCCACATCCATAAAGGATTGCTTGGTTGCAAGATGATCATAAAGTTCTAGTAAATGAACAATTTCTAGTAAAATTTAAGATAGGTGATTATCATGATGAGGTTTTATGTGATATAATTTCTATGAATGTTTTTCACTTGTTATTGGGAAGGCCTTGACATTTTGACAAGTGTGTAGTACATGATGGGTATGCCAATACATACTCATTGACGAAGGATGGAATCAAACACAAGTTGAAACCCTTGAGTAAGGAAGAAGGAAAGGTATGTAATAAAACTTGAAATTGTTTGGTTAATGGAGTTAAATATATGGCAAAAGAGAATGAGGATGAATATTTTGATTTGCTGATGCAAGTTGCAGCAATATGGATTGCACTCAAGAAGGGTAAAGTGAAGGTCAAATCTTATTTTTGTGACAATGTAGTTGAATCTCATTTACTTCAGCATGATAAGACTAGTGTAGGAGAAGATATTGCAGCAATGAGTACATTATTGAATGAAGGTAATATAGTTGTAATTCAGGAAGTAGGTGAGAAAGTGGATGTTGATTTGTTTGGTGAGCTTTCGTTTGCATTAGTTGATGATTTCTCATGTGATAGACTTGTATGGATGACAGTTTATTGCAGGATGGAAGGGAAGAATATTTTGA
>VDFB02058242.1:679373378-679464096 GCA_007258455.2 Sequoia sempervirens
TCAGAGGATTATGTACAATACCTATTCCTACATCTATTTCCACAGATCTCTAGCCCAGATGAGCCAATGCCATTATTAGATGATGAGGAGAGGGTAGTAGTACATGGGTGTAGGTGGAGGAGAGATGGGGGAGATGAGGAGGAGGAGGAGGAGAGCAGTGATGACGGGGATGGAGATGGAGATGGAGGAGGCATAGATGATGATGGAGGTGATGGTGACAAAGGTGATGGTGGAGGAGGCCTAGACTTGGATGTTCAAGAGTTCAGAGTGCCTCGAAAGAGGTGATCATTGGTAGTGGTAGCCCAACAACACGTAGAGATTAGATTTCCCACATAGCAACAACAGACTCAGATTGTTGCATTACAGGTGCATGTGTAGACACTGCAGGGTTAGTTGGAGTAGGTACAAGCTTTGCTTACATAGGCTCAGGGACAAATTATTGCACTGACAACAGAGAGGGATGTTGCGAGACAGTAGTGTGTGCAGGCACAGGGACAACTTACATAGGTCCAGGCGCAGGCTCAGGCTCAGGCATAGGCACAAATGTATGGGAAGATTACTACACTCACTGCAGAGAGGGACAACCTGAGACAATGGGTTGATTAGGTAGAGGGCATCATCAAGAAACTACAATGGGTGACATAGGTTACTGGTATAGTAGACTATTTCAGAGAGGTATGTCGTACCGCTCAGGAGGCCGAGTTCTATAGACTGACATATCATGAGGTGGTTCCTCTAGAGCGGTGGGAGAGTTATGCATAGTCCCGGTTAGGTGGGTCCCAGTCTCAGACCACAAGCAGAGGTCTTACACAACCACTTCTAAGAGATCTGAGAGATCCTGGTGTAGGTCCATTTGGTGCAGGAGGTATTGGTCCAGTGATGCTGTCACCATCTGGGGGGAGCATGACATAGCTCCGATGTGATGATAGATTTGTTGTATTTTGGGACATGATGTATACTTCTTGATTTAGTTGAGACACTATGATATACCACCATTTTTGATATTGATGTATCTCTTTATACCTTTGGATATCCTTGTACACTTTGACATTATGATTTTGACATTATATGATATGCGACGATGGTTATCGATTGATCTGTTTGTCTATATGTGTTGACTATGATGGATGTCTATGATGGGTGTATTTAATTTCTATTTAATATGCTTATGCAATGTTCTATATGATGATGGTATCATATGCTATGGATACAAATGATGAAACATGCGTTATGATTCTTTGATGCTTTATGAATGATGCCTATATGATACATGTGATGGATCTTATTATGCCAATGAAATGTGATGCATTTTATGTTTTTTGTACTTTTCTAATGAAAATAGATGATGTAATGAAATGGATGAATGTATGATAATGTTAATGCATGAGTGAATGGATGGATGGAATGATCATAGGATGGTGCATAGTTCTATGCGTTTATGATGTTTATATGATGCTCATGTGATACTTATGTGATGTATGCAATGATGATATGATAATGCATGATTGATGATTCTATATGCTTAATGGATGATGTTTTATGCTATGTGGGATGGATTTGATTATGCAAATGATGTCTGATGTTGATCTAGTGAGTCCTTTGTCAGTCTTGGATTTGAGTAATAACAAATTCATCTTCACTACTAGTTTTAGATGTTCATAACAATGGCATTATATCTTTACCAGTCATGTTCTTCAACAACTTTTTCTTCTTGGAAATCTTTGCTGGATGTGTCTTTCAATCTTCTTAATGGACCATTTTCTTAATCCATTAATAATAGATGAAATGATTTTGATTATGCAAGTGGGATGCAATGCACTTCTTTTTGTATTTTCTGATGTGGATATTATGATGTAATGCATGGATGGATGAATGATGTGATAATGACATGATAATGCTTTCTAATGTATGCAAATGATGATGTAATGGATGTGCAACTATATGAGAATGATGTGTTTTTGGCAATGTCAAATGTACTCAATCTATTAATAATAGAGATAACATCATCACGAAATTTGTTTCAGCGTTGGAAAACCCATAAATACATATGCAACACTAACATGAATGCAATCTACCTTAACTATGCAAATCTAATATGCAATTTTTTTTCATCATAACAGCTGATTGGCTGTGCTTTTTATCATCATTGAGCCTTTAAAATGTTGAAAGTGAGTACAAACATCGATGGTATAATTACACCATGATGACCTGAGTACTACTTCCATGATTTTTGATATTGCAAGTTAACACAAGCATATAGGTAAAATTGAACCGAGATGACCTGAGCACTTCTTACGTAAACAAACAAGAGTTAATCATTTTCCTATGCAAATTCAAAATGTCATCAATGATACTTTGTAGAGCATGTCCCGCAACAATTTGCACAGTAGTAGTGATCAACTCATAGACAACAGACAAAGAAAAATCATACTCCTTTCTGGCTACTCTAGTTCAATACATCATCGAGTTTCTCCAGAGATATGACAACAAAAATCAAAGTACAACAGTTGAACAGACATGCCAAAATGATAGTCATGATTTAGAAGGAACATCATGCATTTAAAGTCTGCTCTGATTTGATTGATTTGGCTATTTGATGTGGATGGTTGATGTGTTCATGTTTTGTGATTGATGTTCAATGTTGGGTTGCACTATGATTGTTGTGTTTGGTGTGTTGTACTACTGCTGTTTGTTTGTTGGTTTAAGCTCAAAGTTTATTGCCCCCAATGAGTTCAGGATTTTTCCCCCAGTCTAGGGTGAGACACCACCACGATACCAAGATATGTACATGAGGCTTTCCGATGATAGGAAAAATGATGGCGAAAGAAAATGGCCTGAAGATACTAAATAGGACGTGAAAGATAAATCTATTCACAAATAAAGTGCCCATTACCGTGTTTTCACTAGTTTTATTGCACTTTTTCATATTTTATGATTTTTTTAATCTTTTTGATTTTTTCTTTTTTTTGTTAACAAGATGCCTATTTGCTAGGTTTTCATCAAGGCAACCATTTTTTTAGGACTTTTTCTAATGTTTTTGTATTTTTTTAGGACTTTTTCTGATGCACTTGGATGAGTTAGGTGTAGAATTTCTTGAGATGCAGGCTGTTGAGGGGTTCATCAAGCAAATCCCCTTTAGGTGTAGACAACTAATATGCTCCTGATCTGAAGACTGATACAACAACAAAGGGACCTAGCCAGTTTGGTTCAAATTTCCCCTTCTTTTTTCGATCTTGTTGATTACGAGGATTTTATTTTAGGACTAAGTCACCCACCTAAAATTTTCTAGGTTTTACTCTGTGATTGTAACTTCTAGATATCCTCTATTGATAGGCTTTTAGGTGATCAACTGCTTGCTGACGATGCTCATCCAACAGTTCTAACTCTTTTACCCTAGACACTTTGTAATCCTCATCTAAAATGATCTCCTTTAGTGACACACAGAGTGATGGTAGCTCAACCTCAATAGGTAGAATGGCCTCTGATCCATAGACTAGAGCATAGGGTGTGGCTCCCGTTAGGGTGCGGATGTTGGTTCGAAAAGCCCACAAAGAAGGGTTCAGTTGAACATGCCAATCATGTCCAACATCGTTGACATTTTTCTTCAAGATTTTCGCTAAGATGGTTGCTCGAGTAGTTCCCCGCCACGCTTCCTCGAGGATAGTATATATGTAGAAAACCGATGCTGGATATGAAACCTCTTAGAGAGTTCTTGGACATCCTGATTCTTAAAGGGTCTGCCATTATCTATGATAATGGATTGAGGAATGCCATACCGATAGATGATATCATTCATGATGAATGATGAATTTTTTTTTCTTGTGATGGTGGTTAGCGGGACAACTTCAATCCAATTTGTAAAGTACTCTGTGGCTGTGATGATAAACTTGTTCCCATTGGAAGATGATGAATGGATTTTTCCTACAAGGTCCAATCCCCACTGATAGAAAGGCCATGTTGATGTGAATGGTTGCAACTCTTGTGTTGGTGTGTGTATCAGGTTTCCATGAATTTGACATTTTTGGCACCTTTTGACATATTGAAAAGACTCCTTTTCCATATTCAACCAGTAATACCCCAAACGTAGGAGTTTTTTAGCTAAAGTTAGGCCACTTGAATTTGTGCCACAGATACCTTCATGAACCTCTTGTAAAGCAATTTCAACTTTGTTACGTTCAAGACACCGAAGGAGAGTACCATCAAGACCTCGTCGATAAAGTACATCAGCTATCAGGGTATGTCAAGCTGCTTGTTAGATAAAATTTCATTTTTGGTTTCAGGATAAATCGGGTGGGAGGGTATTTTCTTTTAGATAGGTATAGATTCTCCCATAGGTAGAAGCATCAGCCTCGACTAGATGATATATGACCTGGGATTTGGGGTTATCATAGGTGGGGTTAAACAATTGTTCCACCATGAACTCATAACAGGCTCATTTTTCAGGTATTTGTAAGAGAGAAGCAATGGTTGCCATAACATCAGTAGCTTTGTTGCTGCCTCTTGGAATCTGCTCAAATTTGATCTCCATAAAGTACTTTTTGAAGTCATCAATCATTCTTTTATATGGCATCAATTTATCATCCTTTGTCTAGTAGTCATCATTTACTTGATTAATGACTAGTTGGGAATCACCATAGACATGCAACTTTGTGATCGTCCACTTGACAACTACTTTGATTCCAAAGATCAATGCTTTGTACTCAGCCATGTTGTTAGTGCAGGGAAACATTAACCTAAAGGAATTTGGAATGGTGTGTCCTTGAGGTGTGAAAAACAAGATTCCTACACCTGATCCATGTTGTGTGTAAGATCCATCAAAGTATAACATCCATTGTTGGGTTGACATTGTTAGGACATCAACATCTGGAAATTCAATGCTCATTGGTTGATCATCTTGTAATGGTGCTTCTACTAGTTGATTTGCTATGGCTTGACCCTTGATTTCTTTTCTGTCCACGTACTGGATATCAAACTTGCTCAATATCATTACCCACTTGGCTAGTCTTCCTGTTAAGGAAACTTTGCTGAGTAAGTACTTTAATGGATCAATTTTAGCTATGAGTTTGATGGTGTGAGTTAGCATGTAATGTCTTAGTTGTTGAGTAGAAAATACTACCTCTCGACAAGATTTTTTAATAAATGTGTAGTTTATCTCATACCCATTTAAGGTCCCGCTGATGTAATAAATTTCCCTCTCTTTTCTCGTGGAATCTTCTTGTGCCAGTAGAGCACCCAAAGATACTTCAATTGTTGCAATGTAGAGTATTAATGGTTTTCCTTTAGCCGGTTGTACTTGTATGGGTGGTGACATCAGATACTACTTCAGTTGATTAAAGGTTGCTTCACATTTCTCATCCCACTTGAAAGAAACATTCTTGTGTAACAAATGATTGAAAGGATGAGTTTTATCAGTCAACTGTGCGATGAACCTCCTGATAGACTGGAATCATCCCTATAAAGATTTGAGTTGACTGATATTCTTAGGAGGCATCTCCATGATGGATTTGACTTTTGGAAGATCCACCTCAATGCCTTTAGATGATACTATATATCCCAAAAGTTTGGCTAATGTCATGCCAAATACACATTTCTTGGGGTTTAACCTCACATTGAATTTCTCCAATCTGGTGAAGATCTTCTCTAAAATTTCCAGATGTCCCTCTCTAATAAATGATTTTTCCAGCAACTCATCTACATAGTCTTCCATAAGGGTGTGCATCATGTCATGGAAGATGGTGGTCATCGCTCTCTGATATGTGGCTCTGGCATTTTTCAACCCAAAAGGCATTACGTTCCAACAAAATGTGCCCCAAGGACATGTGAAAGTAGTTTTCTCTTGGTCTTCCGGTGCTATCTTTATTTGGTTGTAACCTGAAAATACATCCATAACTAATAGCATTGCATGACTCGCTGTCAAATTTACAATGATGTCAATGTTAGGAAAAGGAAAGTCATCTTTCGGGCAAGCCCTATCAAGATCCCTAAAGTCCGTACATATCCTGATGCTTTTGTCTGGTTTTGAAACTAGCACAATATTTGAGATCCACTCAACATAGTCAATAGGTCTGATAAATCCCACATCCAGTAGCTTCTTCAATTCAACTTTCACCAAGAGGGCGATGTGCGGATGCATTTTTCTCAACTTTTGCTTCACTGGTTTCACCCCAGGTGGTAGTGATAAATGATACATGATAATATCTGGGTCTATGCTTGGCATATCAGTGTAGGACCAAGCAAAGTTGACTTGCCTCTCTTCAAAGAATTTAGTGAAGCTAGGTTTTTCTTCCTGTCATGGATGCTGCTAGATGTAGAGTCCTGATTGTTTCAACTGTGCCAACGTTGATGGATTGTGTGAGATCAATCAACACTGAAGATCTCTCATGATAGTGCTTGAGAAGAGTGTCAAATCTCCCATCATTCAGTGCCTCGGAAAGGTTTTCACTGTCAGATGCACTCTTTATTTTTACTTTTTCTTGATCTAATACTGCCATTAAATGGTTTTTAGCATTAGATCTATTTTTGATATTCATTGTTTTGCAGCTAGAAGATTTGGAACTCCCCTTGTCTGAAGCTTTGTTATGAGATTCGCTAGTGGAACATGTTTCAGGAGTGTCAAAACAAAGGATGTTCACAATGGCGTCATTGTTTGGAAAGACAGGTATGTCAAGCAACTCATTTTGGTCCTAGTCAATCAGTTCAGGGTGTATCAATGGCAAGGAATCGTTAGATTGGTTAAGGTCAAAAGGGGTAAGTGTCATGATGGGAACATCGTCAAAGTGTTTGATAGCAATATTGAGGTCTAGGATGTTACTCTCTTTCGAAGTATCTATCTCGCTCGAAGTATGATCGTCTTCACTTGAGTCATTGATATGCTGTGATCCAATTTCAAGTGCTCTAGAACTCAAGCTCTGTCCCTCCATACGTGTTGGTGTATAATTTTGTATCACATCAATTCCTTATCATGACAAGACTCTTTAGAGAGGGAATCCCATTCATATTCATTGGAATCAGCTGCAATAGTGATTTCTTTCCCATTGAAAGGAAAATTCAAACACTAATGATATGTCGATGGTATTGCTTGCATCTCATGAATCCAAGGATGTCCCAAGAGTATGTTGTATGCCAACTCCTTATCTAATACTTGGTAGACTATATCTTTGACCACCAGTCCCACTTGAATTAGTAAGACAATCAATCCTTGGGAGGATCTCTCTTCATCATCGTAGGCTTTGATAGTGATTTTCCTTCTAGGATCAATAGCATTTTTTGAATATCCAAGTGCACAAATGAGTTTTAAAGTACAAATATTTAGGACAGCTCCACCATCTATTAGAACACGTTTGATGTGATGTTTATGAATTAAAACCTCAATGTGGAGGGCAACATTATGTGGATGGGTGATTGATACATCATCATGTTTGGAAAATGAGAGGCAATGAGGTGCGGTCAAGTGTCCCACCATAGCTTGAAATTGGAAAACTTCCAGGTTGTTTGGTACTATGGTGGCTACTAGAGATTTTTCTAGGATTTCTTTGTGCACTGGTGAAATCTTGAGAAGCTCTAATATGCATATTTGAGCGAGTATTTTCTGCAACTAATCAACTATGTTATATTGATTTTTAGGGACAATAGTTGCTTTGGATGTAGAGGAGGAAACTCCTTTCAATGTTACTTTAGCTTGCCCTCTTGTGATTGTGTTGATTGGTAGATCATCTTGCTTTTCTCTGATTTTAATGGCATTAATTTGATTATCATTTGTGGCAACGTTTGTGATCAGATTGATTGGCGTAATATCATTAATATGATGTGGTCTGTTGTTGATATCGTGGTGATGAGTTTCAACTATAACAATGTTGTTTTGGCCCTTGATTTTGATGTCTTTGGTTTGATCTTCAACTACCTCAACACAATGAATGGTAGAATCATAAATATAGGTCATGATTTTTCCCTTGGTATTTGGTGAAGAAGACTCCCCTTTTTTGTAATTTGGTAAAGGATTCTTGAACGCTCCATGATCTTTTTTTTTGGGGTCCTTCTACAAATATGGTCTTGTTGTCAATCAATTCTTGTATCAAATGTTTCAATTGCATGCAATCATTGGTTTTATGTCCCTTGTTTATGTGAAATTCACAATAATGTGCATCATTCCACCATGAAGGTTTAACTTGTGGTTCCCAATTTCTTGCCTCTGGTAATGTTATAACTTTAGTTGCAAGAAGTTCCTTCAATGTTGATTATAATGATTGTCCCAAAGGTGTGAATCTTCTTTTATTGGAGGATGTTCAATATGGTGGTCTTCTACATTTCACATTACCTTGATTATTGTTTTGATTGACATTTTGGTTGTTGTTTTGATTGCCAGTTGGATTGTTGTTTTGATTGGTTTTGGTGGCAGCTGTTGTCAAGTTGAATACTAGTTTTGCATTTTGTGTTCCAGCTGCACCATCATTGTTACCATCATTTTTGTTTCATTGCCAAAACTTTGATTTATCATTACTGTTGTAATTGTTGGAGGAGCTTGCTGAGTTATTTCCTTCATTGTAAATCTTTATGACTCCTCTTTTGACCAAAGCTTCTTCAATTTTGATTCCATTTCCAATAAATTTGTCAAAGGTAGGTGGGAATTGTAATTAAAATTTGTAGCTCATCTCGTCATTTAGGTTATCAATAAAGATTTCCATCTTTTCCTTTTTAGGTACGGGATGAGAATATCTTGCAAATAACCTTCTCCATTTTTGTAGAAAAGTGAGGAATGATTCACCCTTTTTCTGCTTCAAGTTGCAAAGGTCTTTCATAGTTATATCATGTTGGATGTTATAAGAGTATTTGGTGATGAACTTGTTAACCAACTCTTCAAAGGTTTTAATTGGGGGTGCAAGTTTGGAAAACCATTCAAGGCATTGTCCACCTAGGTTGTGTGGAAACAATCTCATCAAGTAGGTTTCTTCATGTGCAAACTCAAGGCTCATGGTTCTAAATTCCCTCACATGATCTATTGGATCGGTTTTACCATTGTATTTATCATACTTTGGGAGTTCACAATGTTTGGGAAAAGGAATCATGTTGATATCTTGATCAAAAGGATATGGGAAAATGTCTTGTATCAAGTATCGTTTTGAGGTTCCCCTTTGCATGTCAAGAATTTGTTGTCAAAGGTTTTTCATTTGATGAGTTAAGGAAACCACTTGTTTGGTATCTTGTGAATCATTTTCAGGCTTTTTAGGAGGTGCTTTCAATTGATTAACATCAAAGTCATCGGGCAATTTGACACCCTGTTTAGCTAGCATTAGTAATTATTTTTCCCCATTTCTTTCAAAAATATTTTCTAAGCACTTGTGGAAATTTGGATCTTGTTTAGCATGTTGAATGTCTTCCTTAGTTATTTCTTCACCTTCAGTGTTGTGGATTCCATGGAAAGGATTTTCTTTAGGTTTAGCCATGGGGCTTTGAGTTTCGATGTTTTGAGTTTCAACATTTTTTGTTTTGATGTTTTGAGTTTTGAGCTCTTTTTCCTTGAGTTTCTACTTTTGTAATCTTGTTTGAACGAGCATGCAAGTGTTATAATCTGAATAAACTTTGATCTTTGTTTGGAGGAGTGCCAAGGATGAAAACTAAGTCAAATAGAATGACAAATTCTATGGATGAGACTAAGTTTAATCTGATTATATAGCTTTATTTTGTAATGAAAGGATGACAAATCTTGATGATGAAACTTAGCTTAACAATCATAAATATGATGAGTTTGATGATTTAGGCACTTTGAGATGTTAGATCTTGGTTTAGTTTGAAGAATTCCACTTGTAGAGGTCAGTTTTAACAAGTTTAAGACTCTGTTGTGCCTGAGGAATGATTCTGGGCTGAAAAAGATTTAGAATTTTGGTTCAAACTATGAAACAAGGGATAAATTTAACTCTCAAGTTTTGCATTTAATGGATGTACTAAAATAGAGCCTATATGCGCTAAAAGACTACACAAATGCACTAAAACAACAAATGGATGCACTATAAGACCACACAGATGCGCTAAAGCAGAGAATGGATGCGCTAGAAGACTACTCAGATGTGCTAGAAGACTACTCAAATGCGCTAAAACAGAGAATGAATGCGCTAGAAAACTGCACACATGCACTAGTAAAACTTTTGGATGTGCTAAAACAGTGAATAGATGCACTATAAGATTGCTCAGACGTGCTAAAACAGTGAATGTATGCACTATAGGACTGATCATATGCACTATAATAGTGAATGTATGTGCTACCAGATTGCATAGATGGGCTAGAAAATGGAGTGAATGCGCTGGAACAGAGGATAAATGCGCTAATCTAGAAATTTTCAATGTTTTTGACAGTTTGTCTAGTTTTTAATTCATAGATCTGAATGTTTCCAAGGTATGATCGGTGGAAAGTGAGTTTTGGTTAGTTTCTAGTTTGCAAGTTGTGAGAACCAAGTGGTCAAATGGATTATTTCTTGAATTATGACTTCAAACATAGCAGCAAGTTGTCAAACAGTTGTGTTAAGACTAGTAACTAAACATTGAGTGTGTATTCAAGAATCTAGTCCAATTCTTTCGATTTCCACAGGTATAACACAAGAGAAGATAATTCAAGCACTTTTCTATTCTCAAGGGTCACTTAAAATACCACATCCCACATCTTAAAACCATGTCAGCTCACACAACCCTGTCACCTCCTAGAGGGCACCCATGTTTTTTCCTTTCCTAGGTCTTAACCAAAGCTAAATCCTTTGCTTTTGGCTAGTAATCCCTGATGGTTATATGGTGAGTGTCTTGGGGGAAAATTCTTCCCCCCCTTGCACCGTGATATAGAAAGTGTTCGAAAACTGACTCGATTGGATTCTATACTAGAGTTCATAGTAAGGGTTTTCGTTTGGTGCAAAAATAGATAAACTCCCTCAGGAGACCTCCCAACCTTTAGAACAAAGGCTTTGGGGATGATTATCTTGCACACTACAGTCGAATTGCGAACTTTCCCCAACTTCGCTTTTGATTATAGTGGGTTGGAAAACCTAGCTTTGGTTGTTCCCACTTAGGTTGTTCTCGTAGGGTGAGTACTTTTTCCCACTACGACAGGCCTTCTAAAGGTGTTAATAAAGCATAAAATAGTGAGTCTAGCATTCTGGTCACCCAGTTAAAGGGAGAGCATAGACCTATCACTTCAAGCACAAAAGACAAGGGATTCTTTAACCTTCTAATTAAACTAGGTTCCTAATTTAATAAAAAAGAAAGCATTAAATAACTCCATCCCCTACAAAAATCATCAATAGTTGCATAAATTTGTCTTTGACCAACGTATCATGCACCTGCAACACATAAAACATTAATTAGTTCTCAGAAATTTAAGATTTTACAAATTTAAACAGATGCGCTAAAAAAATCATCCTATGTGCTAAAAGATTATTCCAATGTGCTAAAATAACCGCCAGATGCACTAAAATAACAACTCAATGTGTTATAACATATATTAAATTCACTAAAGTGTTAAACAGATGCGCTAAAAGACTCCTTGTATTTGCTAAAATAGTTGCTCGATGTGCCGAAAGAAATATCATATGCATCGTAACAAAAATTGAATGCACTGAAATATTTGTCGTATGCCCCGAAAGAACTCATGATCGCACCAAAAGAAATTCGCGTCTAGAATCTATGAAACAACTTTTCCAAAAATTGTTAAAAATGGGGTTGGGCCCCACGGTGGGCGCCAATTTATGTAAGTGTGAATTGTGAGAGTTAGTAATAAACACACAAACTCAATGAGACATATTACATTAAAGATTTGAATTATTAAACTAATCTAATTGCAGCAAAACAAATCTCTAAAACCGTTCCATTGTTCTCTATTCTCAAGGATTCATTAAATAATTTTGGCTCTCAGATTTTGTGTATGCACTATGATTGTTAGAATGAAAACTTGAGAAATGAGATGCTGTTCAAAATGCAAGGATCTAATTCCTACATGATTTATCAACAAATGAAGCCATGATGCTAAGATTATGGTGTTGTTATCTAAAATGGAGATTATACTATGATAATGATGCTAAATGATATGATGGAGATGTTGTATAACAACTAAGATGATAATGGAAATGAAAATAATAAACTTAAGACATGATACTAATCTAACATTGATTCTACAATGCTCAAATGCTAAATAATAAAATGCTCTAAATGCTCAAATGCTCCAATGTTATTCCTGCATAATAAGTTTACTCAAAGATGGGATGATAAATGTTGTAGCAAGAGGTTGTATTTATAGGATTTCCAAAGCATCTTGTGATGTGGCAGCAACCAACAGTTGAGATTTCAACATGAGAGATGGACAGTGGAGATGGAAGAATCATGGAGGATGTTCCCTTGACCAAGGGCAACATGCCAAATGTATGAGAGAATAAAGTGTGTGAGATTGCCAAGTGTCCAAAGTTTTGTTTTTGAATTGGTTGAGAATAATGCAATTTAAATATTAGTCATATTTAAATACATGTGACACTTGATGATGTGGCCAAAAAGTGTTGTAGACATGTGACTAAATTTGAATTTGGAATTATTCAAACTTAGTGAGAAGATATTTAATTAAACAAACTATTGACATTTGTTTATTTAATTAAATTTAGAAGAATGTGGTTTAAGATGAAGAATTTAGAAAAGTGTGAACTATATAAATAAATTGAGAATTTATTTATAAGTAGATGAAATAAAAGGGGTCATTAATTAAATAACTAGTATTTAATTAATTAATTGTCTTGACCGATCTCAGGTGTATACAAAATCTATGATGACATGAATTTCATGAGAATCCTATTAGTATCTTAGGCGTTAAATATCTTGTGTGAAGTTTCAATTATTATTTTTAATAGTTAGATTAGTTTTGTTTGAAAATATTAAGCTAGAATTGCGAGTAGAATAGATAAAATATCTTCCATATAATTAGATTGGTGATATTCCATCACTATATTATGGTAGCATAGGCTAGATAGAATTTATTTGCTTCCTTGTGTTAGATTAGTGTATATTAGGTTGTAGATTTTAGTTCTAATTCAACATAGTCATTTATAATTCATTTCATAAAGCCCTTGCAAACAAGACAAGGTAATAATTAATCAAATCCTCACTACCAAGACAAGAATGTCAACAAATCAAAATAAAACAAAGTGTTTACTCACTTTACATTGCATTTAGTTAGTTAATTTGTTCACATTTCTATAATTTGTAATATATAAAAAACATAGAGTGGTCATTTATTTCTTGCTTTTAGATTAATCATTCATTTAGTCACATTCAAGCAATCAAATTCCATGTGAATAATCCAAGGAAAACAAGAAAACAAATAAATAGATAACAAATAAATCAAAACCCTTTCTTACAATACAAGGTGATCAAGTAAAAAGGAAAACCAAGTAAAACAAATCAATCAAACAAAAAATAATACAATCAAGTAACAAGAAAGTCAAATATAAAATGTAATTAACATGCTAGGATTGGGCTATTAATGTATTATCTCTTCCATCATTAGCCTAATGTTTGATAGGTTTAAGAGGATTAGGTAGAATCAATTATTAACAAACTCAAAGAAACTCTTTTAAACTTAGAAGTAATCAATCAAGAATAAGCTTAGGACTAAACTCACATTTTACAATAAATATAGGAAAATAAAGCTAGGTGGCAATAAAAATAGTTAGCTCATCTCCAAGAGTTGATCAAAGCATAAAATTTATCACTAAATTCCTTCCTCATTAATTCTCAACAAGAGCTAAAGAAAAAGTATGCTAATATCATACCCAATCACGTGAGATTTTTTATAACAATGCCTCTTTAGAGGTTTTCCAAAGTTAACCCTCACATTCCAACTGCAACACCACACACCAATAAAATAATCCATTTTCAAGAACTATTTCCTCATTCAAAATAACTATCCTATGCACACACATAATTAAAACTCATACATGACACTCTTTCCTTGTGAAGGGGGTAGTCCTTTAAACACTCCCCCACTCTGGTATAATTTTTTCATTTGAGTAGGAGTGATATGCCTATATGCAGACCAAATGAGTGCAATGAATGTTCTATCCCACATCCAAATCATACATAATAGTGGTAAGTAGATTTCAAGAAACATATTTCTCAAGGTAGACAATTATTTTTTCCTTCATTCTCCATAAATTTTACCTCCTCATATAGACCTAGTAAATAGAAATAAAGTGGCAAAAATTATAGAACTAATGGAAATAACTAAGGCATTCTCATACTTAATCTACTATGCCTAATCTCCATATTTTGAGGAAAATTTTATTGAATTCAAAACCTTATTATCCACATATATGTTCACAGAAAATATAGTATGAACAATATTCATTTTTTAAATTTAGTCCATACCTAAAAATCAACGAGTTGACTAAAATATAGCAATAACTGAGTTGACTAAAATATAGCAATAACCACCATAACCTCATCCTTCTAGAATTCAATAGTAGATCTAGAAGCCCAACCCAAATGGGGATCCTTTTAATGTATTCCTTCTCTAGATAAATACCTAGTTTTTATTTTCTTAGGAAGAAGCTTTTTTTAATAATACTTGAGAAACTAAGGGCCATCCAAGAGGATCCTAACATGGCCATTATGATTCAACCCTAAGATTAATGCATTTGTCATCCATGACCAATTACAAGGAGAAAGACATATTAGGTTTAGAGATGGATTTACTTTTCACCATGGCTATCAATGATACCTAACATTTTCCATGGCCCGAAGGTTGCATCCTTTTATTTTCCTTATTACACCCAATGATCATGAGACATTATACCTCCTATATCCTCTCCTGATGCCAAACATGAATCTCCAAAAATACTAGCAAAAACCTTGTCGTAAGAGAAGGGGATGAGAATATTTCCCCTCACCCACCTCTAAATGGGGAGGAAGGATATAATCTCTTATTGACAATCAGATCCTTCACCAAACCAACCAACTACCTCATCTTTCTTTCCATCATCAATATAATATTAGGTATTAATGCAAGAAATAAGGATGAACTCACATGTAGTCATAGTGGAGGGAGGATAAATCCCCTTTCAAATTGCTATTGTGAACAAAAGTTAATAGGATTTCCTTGTTTAGTATAAATTACACCCGAAGAATAAATGTGATTGATACTATTAGTGAGCTAGAAGATGTCAAGTTTGAGGGAACCTTCACTGCTATCAAAGTCCTTGCCACTTGGGAATTTTTTCAAGCCTCAAACCAAATGTTGATCAACCTTTCTTCCTTCTCATCAAGATAATAATTCCATTCATCCTCATCCTCACCTTTTGCATCTTCTTGAAAATCCTTAAAGCTTGGCCATGGATATTTCTTGCTTGCTTTCCTACAAAGAATAATATGAATATAATTGTGAATTATATTATTATAACATAATAATATCTAATAATAGTGATATTCATAATATTTTTGACTTTAAACCATAACACTATATTACCCTCTTTTTGTTTTTTTGATGAGGGGATAAAAACCCTACCTATTTCATTATATATGAAAAATATGTTAAAAAAGATCTTAGCAACTAGAGATAAGCATCCATGACCAAGTCAAAGAAAAAATTCTTAATATAGTATTTTCTAGATCCAAAAAAGGCGCATATCAAAAAAATCTTACATTATTGTATTATCTAAGTTATTGTTGGATTAATTACTATCACTAATAACCAAACCCACAATAAAAGTTACACAACCACCATTGTTCTATTGTATCTATATTATTCTACAAGAGGACTTAAAGTCATAATGGGTTGGCTCAACCTCACTAGAATGGTCAAAACCACTAATATCTATTTAATCTTATTATAAATTTTTTGATAATTTTTATTTAATAATTCTATTTCTAAGACCACTAGTAATTTTAAAATTATAATATCCTTTATAGTAATAGTATCATAATATTAATATAGTATTTTTATATATTATGAATTATATTTTTGTATTAGATATTTAATATTTAAATAATATTTTACAACATGTCAATTATATGGAGAGACATTTTACTGTGGTAAAAAGGGAAGCACTCATGTGGTGATTATGAAAAAGACTCTTATCTTTTATCTTATATTTGACAACCATTTACATGTCAACAATTAACAATACATAATACATAATATTAATGATGTCATCTAATGATAAAATAGTTTTTAAAGTAAAACATAAAGTAAATAAATAATTTTTTTATTTAAAAATAATAAAAATATAAATAAAATTTATGACACACTTTTTACTAGACTTGTGACATAATTGAAACAAGAACCTTGAGATGTTATTTACATAGATTAATCTAAGAGAAGTATACTATTACTATATTAATTATCTCTTTATTTTTTAAATTTTAATTATTATTTTTCTTAAAAAAACAACATTTTTAAGAAATATAATCTACAATTTAATATTATTTTTTCTTTATTTTGATAATAAAACATAAATACATTGTAAAATATTGATGCTAAAAAGTACAATACAGTTACATTTAAAAACATTCACTCACTATCAAAAAAATAAAAAAATTCTTTTATCTTTTAATAATGTACTATTCCTCCCTCATACATATCAAACCTTCTCAATCAAATCAAATCAAAACAAATCAAATCATTTTATTGAAAACAATAAAATATAAAAAGAAGAAGAAAATGGCTGTACCATTGCTTGAAAAGCAGTTGCCCCCAAAATTAAATTAAACAATCAAAGAGATATAATCCCTGTGTATTTGTCACCTTACATCGGTGCCTTGTAGAACTGAAATGTGATATTCTTTAAAAATCAAAGCAGGAGAATGTAGGACAAGGATTTAGCAAATAATTGCAGCACCATCTCACAAAATGCTGATATTGACTTGAATAGAATAATGGCCAGAGAGTCTAAATACACATAAAATATGACAGTGACTTGAGTGTGCAGATATGTGGGCCATTTTCCCAATACCCACCTTCTTCTTCTTGTGGTAGTTGGCTTACTATGGTGAAAATAAATGAGCAGAGAGTTCTGACAGATTTGACCTAACATAAGTCACTGCTTCATATGAGTTCCTGTTCTGCAGCTTCTATTTTCTTGGGTAGTCAGTGTCAAGGTCAGTTGGGTGTTTGATACATCCATTTGGGATGCGTGCTGCCCAAGGAAGCAGAATGCATGTGCTTTGACAATGGACAGATATATTGCAGTTTGTATGGTTTATCTTTGAAAAAGAAAGATTCTGTGATTGTGGGGACAGCTGAGAGAGATAAAACGTGGAAATGCATATGCAGATTTGAAAGGATAAAGATAAAATATGTGGACACATCTTCATATAAAGCCGAATACTATGCAGGAGAGAAGAATAGTGATCTTAAACAATGGTGTTGTCCCTGTGATTATGCACATAAACTGATTCTTTTTAAGAGAGATCTGTTTGTCAGTTACAATGATTGGAATTTGGTAGCTCTAGTAATGGTATTATAAGTTGAAACACTGTTAGAAATGATCAGTGATTATTGTGGATGATAAAGATGGCAGCTCCAATAATGGCCACTCAAGCTGGATAATAATTGAAAGTTAAAATTCTATTAAAAATGATTAATGATAGTTGTTCTAATAATGGTATTATAAGTTGAAACATTATTAGAAATGAGAAGTGATTATTGTAGATGATTAAGATTGTAGTTCTATTGGAATGTCAAATATAGTTTTTTTTTAAGAAAGTTCAATAAAAAATCAAATTGGTTATTCATTAAAAAATTCTTCAAAAGTATAGTAAAATGATCTCATATTTGAAATAACATAAAATAAGTGAATTGTTTTTTCTTATCTTACCAAAGAAAATTGCAGATGATAAATTATAAAGAAATATAAGACTAAGGTATTGCATGTTTTTAAAATTTAATGTATAAAATTTTAGAAGGTGAAAAGTTTAAAGTAGTACATTTCTTCACTTATTCTTTCTTTATTAATGTAGGATATTTGTTAAATATGTTTTTTTGTCTTGTGATTATTGTCAAGATAAATAAGAAAAATATAGTAGTATAATATATTCAGATCTGAAAATTAGATAAATTAAATCTTAGAGAGACTTGAAATATATTGAAAATATATAAAATATTTCATTTACTTGATATAAATATTTGAGTTGTAATAGTAAGAACAATGTGGTAAAATTGATCACAACTCTCCTTTGGAGGAGGGAAAGAGGGATTATGTTCATTATAACTTTATCTTTGATCGTGACATGGTGCACTTAATGCACTTGGACCTATAGGTAAAGGGCACAATCACCCAACCTAGCAATATTGTCATCTAAAGGTAATTGCCTAAGATCAAGTGCAAAAGAAATATCTTTATGAGGAAAAATAGGTGTGTGAAGGTTACACATAACATTATTGATATGAAAGGTTCAAGTGGCTTGCATCAAATGGCCTAAACCACATCAAGGATAAAACGAGTTCATGTGAGTGACAATGACTAAAAATATCTAAAATATGAGAAAAGGTTGAATAATAAGGTTTTTAGGAGTGGGGTTGAGTTGTTTAGTCCATAGGTAGCACAAATTTCCTAGTCTATGTCAAGTTTTACAAGGCCTAGCATGTTCATATCAAACATGTGATAATGATTTTATCCCAATGTTCTAAGTCATGCACGTGTAAGAATGTGTCCATGAATAGTTGGTATTGACTTTTTGGGAGGTGTTTGATGATTATAGTATATTGTCTACATGTTGAAGTGGTAGGCCTCCTTATCTAGTGAAACATTTTGTATATCTTAGGAGCATAGTCACATGGTGGGCTACTATCTATGTTTGATTTTTTCTATTGTTATATCATCTTGGTTAGAAATATTTGATAGTTTTTATAGCCATGGTTCAATCATATTTGTCTTGAACATTGATGCCATTTTGAGAGTGATATGTATCCCTATGAATTTTGGTGTGGTTATTATTATAATTATTAATGTTATTCTTAATAGGTGAAGCACCTATAACTCCATTTGTTATGGTAATATTATTTATTTTTAATATCTTAACCATGGAAGGTTTGTTGTTATCATTATTTCTTAAGCTCTAATTATATTTTTTCCTTGGGTGATCAATCTACCATTTTTTCCATATTTCTTTCTTTAATAACAATTATGGCATGATTTACTTTGAGAGAACTTTCCAATGCCTTTTCATAGAATTTATATGGGAGCATCCATGCCTCCTCTTGTATATCCCTATTTTGGGAATGAAAAAATAAATTACATAACTCATGATGATCCATTGATGGTGTGTTGCTTGAAGAGTATAAGAATTTCCTCTAGAATCATGGATAAGAAATTGAGATAAATGATCATTACAATATTTTTCACATTGATAAATTCCCTAATCCCCATTTTAACAAGCATGTTCATGTCAACTATAACTTGATAAACTCTCCAATGAGCTATTTGAAAGAGTGGACTAAGGCTTTATGTAGCTAGTAATAACAATTGAGTGTGATCCCTTCTAAATTATTCAAGAAGATCTAGCAAACCATTGTATCCAAAGGTAAGAGTTATCATATAGTTTTTATCTATTCCTTTGTATGAGTTTTTGGATGTCCTCCCCCCTTTAATTTGGGAAGGTTAGGGAGTGGTCTTGGTGGTATCACATTTCTAGTGAGATAGTTTAAAATCTTTTTGAGATATTCTAGGTGGGTCTCTATAGAGAGATTGTGCATGCAAGGAGACAATCCTCAAAACATAGATTCTTTATGAGGAACTAGATAGTTAGGTTAAACTTAGAGTCCTATATTTATTTGTTGAAACTTGGAAAATATCATGTGTACTTTATGGGTACATTGTTGATCAATGGAAAACTATGTGGAGCCATGTAACTTTATGTCTAATTTAATAATATCCTACTAAATTGAGTTATATATTTGTTATTAAATGGGATAAAATGAGATACAAGGCCTCGTTGGTTTTGTTTGTATATAACTTCATGAATTTCGGATGTCCTCCCCCCTTTAATTTGGAAAGGTTAGGGAGTGGTCTTGGTGGTATCACATTTCTAGTGAGATAGTTTAAAATCTTTTTGAGATATTCTAGGTGGGTCTCTATAGAGAGATTGTGCATGCAAGGAGACAATCCTCAAAACATAGATTCTTTATGAGGAACTAGATAGTTAGGTTAAACTTAGAGTCCTATATTTATTTGTTGAAACTTGGAAAATATCATGTGTACTTTATGGGTACATTGTTGATCAATGGAAAACTATGTGGAGCCATGTAACTTTATGTCTAATTTAATAATATCCTACTAAATTGAGTTATATATTTGTTATTAAATGGGAGAAAATGAGATACAAGGCCTCGTTGGTTTTGTTTGTATATAACTTCATGCAAGGTGGTGGTTTGTATATTCCCTAATTGGGTCAATTTATATGGTAGAAAAAGGATTCATATTTGTTCACTATTTTGGGATTTGCAACTTCACATTTTCCTAAAATGAATTTTGAAGGGATTTTTGAATTCCTTAGGTATTTCTTATGTTCTAATTCTTTAAACTATCAAGTCAATGAGAAATTAAAGGGCATCCCCATTTGACTTAGGTACATGATTTGTTTCACCAATCTATGTGAGGTTAGTTTTATTCTTGTTAAATGGTTCTTGTAATGGGGATCGTGGATCCCCCCTAGTTCTCACTTTCAATTTATTCTTTAGTTGCACTAGATGAGAATAAGTGTGTCCATATTGATAATCTACCTCAAGAGTGTCATAAATTACATGCTCTTTAACTAAATTCATCTCTAAGTGACCCATTTGTCATCGAGGTAAATGTTTGTGTGTGCATGAAAATATGTTCAAGTGAATAAATTTTCAATAAAAACAAACAAAACAAAAAATAAAAAAACACTCAAGATAAGGAAAGAAAAGCTCAAACCAACATAGGACTGCATGAAAATGCACTATGTTGAGCCTCTCGTTGAGTATATATTCCCAACATTATCGATTGGATGTGCACTTTCTAGAAATTTTGGCAACATAATGATTCTCCAAGTGAAAATGAGTAAACCTTTTTTGATGTGGTTAAGGGTTGGATATATAGGATTAGTGTGAAAAGGGATGAAGGATTGAGATTGCTTGATGGAGATCAAGGGTTGAGATGAGAGGTAATCTCTCAAGCCACAAGATTGTGCCAAGTGGTAGGGATATTGTACCCTTGAGGGGACAAGGCCCATGTGACATGGTACTAAGGCCATGCCACATGTACAAATGACCATGTGCATAATGTGATGGGGAGGGTTGACCCACTAATCAAGGATTAAGCGTGTGCAAATGATTAGGGGGTAGATTAGGTGAGTGGCTAAGATTAGGATTAGATTGCAAGTGGGAGAGTTGGAGAATGTGACATGTGAGAGGGATTAAATAAATAAATAGGATTTATTTACTTAATTTATGGGATAGAAGGGGAAAGGTAGGATGGATGATAAATAATTAAATTAAATAATTCACCTTCAGCTAGGACTTTGGAAAATGGAGGAAAATAGAGAATATTAATTTAGAATATTATTTAATTAATATGAATTATGGGGAATTTAGACAGAATAGGGATAAATCAACCAAATATTGTCAATTTTAGGTGTCTAAATTTTTTGCCTCTTTGAGATGGTGTTACATAGTACAATCATTTAAAAGAAGATTAAAACATAACACCTAGAAGAAGATGGTTAGATGAGGGAAGATGCCCCAGTCATCCAAAAGAGTTACTAGGAAGAAAGATGATGTGAGTAAAGATGAGGATTAGGATGCCCTCTCAAGAGGATATGTGGTTTCAAGAGAACATGAGTGTGCTCTCGAAATGGAGGAGAGGATGCAAGGATAAATGAGGAAGATGTGATACCCCTCGTGTTGTTGATACTCTTTTGTGTTGATTTTATACTTGGTTTGTGATGGTGATCAATTCAACAATTTTGGTTGTGTGTGGATTCATAGTTTGGTTGCTTTCCTGCACTTGACATTACTTATGATGCTTGATGATACATTACGTGGTGATTATTTTATTTGCTTATGTAATGGTTTCTTTAATAATATATGTGGTGATGTGTTTCTATGTTGCTATGGTTCCTGATGTGTTTGCTAGTGAGTCTTGGTGAAAGGATGGAGTGGCATCACTTGCTCGCAAGTGCCCTGCTACCCTGCGATTACCTTTCATGGTGTGTCTACAATGGATATTTACATGCTACTTGACATTTTTTTCTATGTAGGATGTAGGTACTGGACACCAACTCCACCTGCTTGTTAGGTTTGAGCGTGTCCCATAAACCCAACGGGTATGATGTTGAAAAGGGAGTTGATAAGGAAGTGTCCCTGTCCCAAGTACGTCACCTTGTTGTGATTCTACGGTGTCAAGGCCTTAACCTTGTCTTTATTTCAGTATTGGTTGTTATTGATTATTTATTTATTTATTTTTTATTTAAAAAGGGGTAAAAACTTTATTAAAATTTCAAGAAAAACAATACAATCAAAACCAAGGGCCAAGCCCCAGAAGCTCAATTATCCTCTAAAATCTTCCTATCCTCCTCAAGAAACCACTCCAGGTCTTGACATAACTCAAGATCAACCTGCATCCAATCCTCAATCTTCCAACCACCATCACGCTCGGAAGCCCACTTAGCCAAACAATCAGCCACCCGATTCTAATCACGCGGGATATGAACAAAAGAAACCATCTCCATCCAAGAGCTAATGTGGAGGATCCGCTGGACCACCAATGACAACTGCCAATTGATGCCTGACATCTTTTTCTCATTCAGCAAGCTAACTAGAATCTATGAATTAGCTTCACAAATCACCTTTTTCCATCCTAGAGCAAGGGCCTGCTCCACAACATAAAGAATCGCCAAACCCTCCATGAGATTAACCATTTGCTCCCCCTCATGAATGGAGAACATAAAGATCATTGCATCCCTTGAATCTCTACCAACCCCACCAATTCCAGCAGGCCCAGGATTACCACAAGAAGACCCATCCGTATTTATCTTCAAAATGTCAACCGGAGGGGGCAGCCACCTACCCAACTGTTGAACTCTCGAACACCCCTTCCTATTATGCCTAGGCTATGCCGAAGAGGAATAAATCCCTTGAAGACCCAACATATCCACCCACTTTGCATCATCTCTTCCGAAGGGGAAGCCCACCTCACACTTAGCCTCCACAGTCTCATGAATCATCCCTAACATGCACAACCAAACTTGTTGACCCACCAGCTTCTCCCCACGAAAAATCTGGTGATTCCTCTCTAGCCAAATCTGCTAGAGAAGGAAGGTAGGACCCACATACCACACATCTTGCAAAAAAGAAGCCATCGAGGGGGTCTACCCAAGCTATCCCAGAACTCCAACAAGGAGGAAGCATGAACACAAGGTTGCTTCCAGACCTCCCAGCACCAATTCCAAATCCTCACAACAAAGGGGCATCTAAAAAACAGATGTGAGGAATCCTCCTCAGCCATCTCACAAAGAACACAAACAGAAGGCCCATGAAAACCCCGCTTATGAATATTATCCCAAGTCAAACATTTATTCCTCACTAGAGTCCAAACAAAGCAATTGCATTTCAGCCAAGAAATCTTATTCCACACCTTCTTCCACCAAAGAACCTCCCCCCAAGCCACCATCTGCGCCGAAAACACTTGATAGCCAAAAGCAACGGAGTAAGTCCCCTTAGGATTATGGGACCAGGCAAGAATATCACCATCCAAAAGAGAGTTGCACCGCCTCCTGCTAAGAATAGAGAAAAGCTCAACACACTCATCCTCCAAGCCCATAACCGACCACTCTGAGGGGTCCTTCCAGCAAGCCTTCTCAACTTGACCCAGAGAAGAAACAAACTTGAAATCACTCACCCTAGACCAACCAACCTCAGTGAACCTCTAGCTCATAGGAAGCAAGTGAGGAAATTGCGAGAGGAGAGGAGGAAATCCATCCCAAGAGTCAAACCAAAAAAGAGCATTTGAACCCTGTTTGCATATCCAGAACAAACCCTCCTTAATGAGCTTCACACCTTTCTTAAGAGTACACCAAATCATTGAACCTTTCCCTTCAACAGGGTACCTAGGGAGGTCATGTCGAAGAGCATCCATAAAATACTTATTAGAGAGAATCCTGGCCCACAGCTGATCCTGCTCCACACACCATCTCTAGAATAACTTAGCAGCCATCGTCTCACCAAATAAAGATTTATGAAGGCCCAAACTACCAAACTGCTTAGGACAACAAACATCCTCCCAATTGACCAAGCTCCACTTAGAGGACGACAAGCAACCATCCCACAAAAATTGTCTCTCAAGAGAGTCCAACTCCTTAAGAAACCCCACTAGCGCAACCTACAACATACATCGGTAAATAGGGAGGGCCTGTACCATAGATTTTATAAGCTGAACTCGACCCACAAAAGATAACCATAGATGAGTCCAATGATTAACTTTCACCCAAAATTTATCTAGAATATTCTGCTATGAACTCTTAGGAAGACGCCCAACAGAAATAGGAAAACCAAGATACGTAAAGGGAAGAACACTAATCTGAAATCTCAAAATATTAGCAATTCTTCTCTAAATGGAGGTAGGTGTATTAAAGAAAAAAATGGAAAATTTATCTTCATTAATCAATTTCCCTGAAGCCACAAGGTACACATCCAAAAACTGTCTCAAATAAGTAGCCTCCCTAATAGTAGCAACCCCCATCAAGGCAGTGTCATCAACAAACTGCAAATGAGTCTGCAGGGGAAAATCTCCACCCCAGTGCCATCCTTGAATGTTACTAGATTCCACATTTCTTTTCAACAAGCGTCTAAGGCCTTCAACAACCAGTAGAAAAAGGTACAGAGAAAGGGGGTCCCCTTGGCATAGACCTCTGGAGGTCCCAAACAAATCAGAATGATCTCCATTAATCAACACAGAGAAAGACACTGAAGTAACACAACTCAAGACCCACTGAATCTAATCAGCACAAAACCCAAAGGAACCCATGATCTTTCTAAGGAAGGACCACCTAACTCTGTCATAATCCTTAGCCATATCTAACTTAATAAACATCGACTTCGCCCGAGAGGCATCCATGGAGTGAATGGTCTCAGTAGCAATAACAACCCCATCCAAAATCTACCACCTAGCTATAAAGCCACTTTGCTCCTGTGAGATCAAACCCGAAAGCCATTTCTTCAACCTCTCAGCCATTAACTTCAAAATGACCTTGTAAGCAACATTGCAAAGGGAGATTGGTCAGAACTGAGTAAGCCGATCCATCCCCTCACATTTTGGAATTAGAGCAATGAAGGTATAATTAAGAGCTCACAACATCTGTTTATTTTTTTGGGACTCTTGCATAGCTGCCAAAAGATCCAACTTAATGATCTCCCAAAATTCCTAAAAAAATTCAATAGGGAAACCATCAGGGCCTGGAGCTTTTTCTTTCATCTTAAACATAATCTCCTCTAATTCAACTAGAGTGATCTCTCTCATCAAATCCTCATTCACCTCCTCGGAAACCAACTGAGGAATGGAGGAAAGAACATGCTCTTCATGAGTCGAGCCCTCATGCGCCTCCTCCCTAAAAAGATTCTTAAAATATCGTGAAGCTTCAGTTGCAATCTCCTAAAAAGAAACAATCCGGTTCCCTATATCATTCACCAGGATAGAGATGGAATTACCATTCCTCCTAGCCTTCACCAAATTAAAGAAAAATGTTGTATTTTTATCCCCTTCTTTCAACCAATCCACCCGAGCCTTTTTTCTTCCAAAAAATATCCTCCCAAAGCTCACATTCCTCCACCACCTTCAAAGCACTAGCCTCCTCTTTCAAAAGAACCTTAGTAACCCCCTTCTCCTGAATCTCCCACGTAATACTATTCAATTTACCCTGAGCAACAACCCTATCATGGAAAATATTACCAAAACATCATCGATTCCACCTCTTGAGCTAATACTTGACGAATTGGAGAAGCTTGACCAAGGAGTACATTGTAGTACCAAAAGCTGGTCTACCATCCTTCCACCAAATGGCCACCTGCTCATAGAGAGTAGGGTCACGTAGCCACATAAGCTGAAACTTGAAAGAGGCAGGAAAAAACCTCTGAGCCGAAATGATGCTAAGCTTGATAGGCCAATGGTCAAAACCCCTCCAATCCAAAATTTCTAAGGACGTAGGCCACACACCACCAACCCAATAGCACGATACCAAGAACCTATCCAACCTTTCAGCCACACAATCCTCACCCATCCTCCTATTATTCCAAGTAAAACAACCATTACTAGGATGAACATCCACCAGATTTAAACCAGAGATATTATCCCTGAAAAGCAAAGCTGAAGGATCCAACCTAGCAATCCCACCCCTTTTCTCTAACAAGTCCACAATAGCATTAAAGTCCCTAGCCAAAACCCAAGGCTGGAAATGGGCTACGCTGCGAACATATTGAATATGAGACCAAAGCTGTTGTTTACCATGCAAATCAATAGGAGCATACACATTAGAGAGAAGAATACATTCCCCAGTTACAAAATAGGAAGCCATCTTGGAGATAGAAGATCTAGAGGATATCCACCAGAGTGAACAAACCCTACGGGGGTTCCAAATGCAAGCCACTCCCCCAGATGCACCATGAGCTCCCACACACTGACCCTCCCCAATCTTCCACAACTTAGGCACGAAATTCAACATACTTTCCATGGATAACTTAGTCTCTTGAAGAAAAATAATATCCAAAGAGTGACTCCTGACCAAATCCTGAACAACTTTTTGTCAAGGGCCACTATTCAAGCCCCTTACATTCCATGAAAGAACTATCATTTCTGGGGGCATGAGAAATGTGTATCCAGGGTCTTGACAGCCCTCGATTCCACCAAAGTCTCTCCAGTTGATTTGATCTTTTCCATATCCTTTTTCCTTCCCACATTGATGTTTCTCTCACTAACCCCCTTCTTAGGTTCCTTTTGTTGAATACTCATCCGAAAAGAAGACAAATAACTCTTTCCAGCCTCCTCACCACCAGTCCGAGCCAAAGGAGATCCACCCCCTCCATTCTTCACCATACTAGTAACAATAGTCGGTTCAACCTAAAAAATCAACTGCTGGTCCATATCCATCTGCCCACCACCTGACTCCTGCATAACCTACACAATTGTCAAAGGAGCTCCCTCCTTCCCAACATCTATATTGTCCTGATCAAAATTCATCAACCCCAAATTTACTTCCTGTTGGTTGAGCTCATCCAACACCTCAAACCTGTTAAAGGTCTCATCTTCTTGCCTTTCCATCAAGGAATGCTTCTGCCCATGGTTCTTATTGCGGGTCCTAACCAGAATAAATCCATCCCCACCAGGACCCTCACTTTGAATAGGTTCCTTCTCCTTTTCAACACTGGGTTGATTATGAGGAGCTTTTGAAAGTTGAGGACTTGTAGGCTTAGATTGAGGGCATCTACGTTGCAAGTGTCCATACTCATGACAAAGATGACAACAAAAAGGAAGAGTTTCATAGTCTAACTGTTGCACCAATGTATGAGTTCCTGCACTCACTTCCACAAAGTCTAGCAAAGGTTTACTTAAATCAATTTCCACACATATGCGAGCAAAAGTCATTACCTTTTAAACTGCATTTGTTGAGATGATCCAACTAGCTTACCAAGCATGGAAGCCACCAGCTGCAAAACATCCTCTCACCAGCATTCTACTGGAAACCATGACAACCGCCCCCAGACATGAACCCCATTTGGAAGTTCCTCCATTGGATTGAATTTGGCATGCCACGGCTTTAGAAACAAACCCACTTGATTCAAGAAATAAGGTCCCCCCTCAAAAATCCTATTCTGATCAGCCATGCAATCAAAGGAAACCATAAAATAATTATTCGCCAGGAGCCTAATCTCCATTTCCCCTTCTGACATCCAAGTCCTCTGAGCCCATGATTCCAAAAGCTGTAGCGAAACTCTGAGGCCCAAGAATTTACAATAAAAAGAGTGCTTCAAATAATATTCAATGTCATCAGCCAACATCTCCAATGGGATAACCAATTTTGGCCTCTCTTTACATCTTTCCAAGCATCCATTGATCTTCACGATCTTGGATCCACTAGATGAGCCAGAACCACACGTCTCTTTATCCAACACAAAAAGGTTATTATCAAAGATTCGTGCCTCCTGCGACAAAGAATTTGATCCGAAAGCCAAACGGAAGTCCAATTTGTGGCCAACCCTAGAAGGTTCCCCTTGAAACATAGCCATGAAGGAAGCCCCTACACGGACATGCACTCCACAAAGCTAAAGGAAAAGACAAGACCCCACACAAAGGAAACGACAAACCCCACTTGCAACAGCCGCATCCCACACTAGTAAACACCAGAAAAATCCCTAAGCTTCACCAAAACACGCCAATCCACACCCCACCCCACACCAAAGCCACCGCGCAGGCACAACACACTCCCACGCCTCACCAAGGCAAAGCGCAACCCCACACTCACACCACTCCCATGCAGCACCAGCGGCCACACAAGGCCAACAAATGAGCTAGACAAGGAGAATAGCCCTCACATAGAGCAAAGAAAGAACCTCCCACTCAGAGAACAAAACCAACACCCCTAAATGCCTTCACCGCCCCCCCAACTGTGCATGCACATGAAAAAACAAGCAGAGCTAGGGCTTGATAGCCCTAGCTCACGCTACAGAGCTCTCCATCCATCCAAATCTTGCAAATCTTTTATTTATATGTGAATAGTTGTTATTTAATTAATTTTTTATTTTATGTGTGATTAATTAATGTTATTTAATTGATATAGTTATTTGTAGATAATTATAGTTAAGTTAATTGATTAATGTTCTTGATTGAGTGAATAGTTTAAATAAAAATATTAAATGCTTTAATGTGAATTAGAATTTTTAATTTGCATAAGGTAAGTGGTATTAATTATTGAAATTTTAAATTAATTAAATAACATATAATGCTTTATTGTTATTATTAAAAGAAAAATAATTAAAAATTAGTTAATTTATAATTAGAGTATTTACGAGAGTGAGTGGGAATTTAATAAAAATATATTGTTTAAAAATATTCTCGGAGAGAATATTGGCATGCTGTGAATGGCAGGAAGTTTCTTCACATAAAGAAATTGGTTGTAGAATAGTTTTTGGGTTCTGGGGGTTTCTGGTTAAAAATTTGAGGAGGTTTTCAGCATATATTTTTGGGCTCATATTTTGCATCTGGTTGGAGGTGAAGATTCTGGAAAGGTTTTAGAAGTTGAACTCTAAAGGCGAAGCTTTGCTTCAACCCTCATTCTTTCAAGCTTCAGGAAAACAGGTTCCTTTACTATTTGTTTAATTATTTTGTTGTTTTGAAAAGATTGTCTGTACAAATTTAATTATGTAGAAAAGTACATTAAAAGTTCTCATGTAGAAATTTTTTGTTGTCGGTTGTTGAAGTTTTGCCGTGATTATTTTGTTGCCTCTATAGAAATTTTTATAGTAAAATAAGAGAGCCTCATAGAAAAAAATATATATTGTTAAACAATAGGAAAACTACAAGAGAAAACAATAGAAATCATTGTAGGTTGTAAATGGAATCCTCTATCAAAATTATGAAATTGAAAACCCCTGCGGAAATTTTCTTTTCTATTTCTGTAGAAAACTTCTTTGTAAATGATTTATTTTTCTCCTATTAAATCTTGCTAATATGCCCAAATAAAGTATATGAAATAAGTGTTATATATATATATATATTTATATATACCATACAAATTTAATAGATATATATATTAAGTATATGTTTACAAAATTTTCTGAAGAAATTGTTATTTAATATACACCTGCAATGGTATTTCTGTACGGAATCAATTTAAAAAAAAAAAATGTTTTGGGTTGGGGGAGGGCCGGTGGTGCCGTACCCACCCCCGCCCATCCTGTGTGCATGCTTAGCATGCTATGGGGGACGCAGCCACCCACAACTGCGTACAATAGCCTGTGGTTGTTGGGCACAACCTTGGGTGGGGCTGCGGCCCTTTCCTTGTGGGGAAAGGTCCGCAGCCTCCCCCTGCGCATGTGGTTTTCTCAAAATTTATATATATATATATCTGTGTGTAACTATGTGTAAAGGTTACATTGTTATTTTTATAATGCAATTAAAATATATGATTCTAAATACATATATACATATATGTATATACATGTAAAAGCGTGTATACATATATATGTATATCTATATATATTTATATATGCTATAATTATGGGACTAATAGATGATGTTAAATTTGTTATGTTGGATAATATGGCGAGATTGATTTATTTGGATACAAGCATTGTTAATTAAATTATGTTGAATGATATTGGGTGAATTATTATTTAATTTTTCTTGGTGAAATCTTGCAATGAGATGTGTTGAATTTTGAAATATTTGAGTATGAGAATGTTTCATTCTTGAATTATAGTGTTAACTGTTGTTTTATTTTTGGGTTGTGGTCATGAGGAAAACCCTTATATTAGTATATTCTTCTATAAGAGCCTAAGTTGTTGGTTTAAATCATCCAGAGGCATGGGAAAATGGTGGTTTATTATGTGACCTTTTAATTTGATACTTGTCTTTATTTTGACTTTAGTTGTGACTTTGAGTTAATTTGTTTGGGTTGTACCATTTTTATGGGAGTTGATTTACATGACCTTTAGTGAGATGGTTTTGCCTCATGATTGTTCTATTTCGTGTTTAGAGTACTTGTGGGTACAACCCCTTGGAATTTGATGTTATGTTTTGGGCTCTAGGGAGAGTGGCTCTATGTGGGCGCCAACGCACAAAGGGGTTGTCAAGATAATCCATGTTAGAGTTTGAGTAATAAGTGATAACCTAATTAATTAATTAGGGGGTGGGTAGTTAAACATTAACAAGATAATTGTGGATACCTCGTCTACTTGTTAGTGCTTTCACAGACTAAAGGTGGGCTAAGAAGGCCGTGGTTGGCTAGATCATTTCCTCATCTCCATGAGAGGTTAACGGTTTCGCATGAGTCACCCTATGGGGTCGGCGCTTAGAGAGGCTGTCAGGATAACCATAGATGGGGGTGGCACCTAGAGAAAGGCAGTCAGGAAACCCATGTAGGACTATGTGATGACACTCTCCTCTAGTATTCCCTTGAGTTGTTTTTATTGCAAACCTTTAGAAGTGGTCTATTGATATGTTTTGGTGATTTATTGTTGTTATGTTTTGGAAGTGGTCTATTGATATGTTTTGGTGATTTATTGTTATGTTTTGGAAGTGGTCTTTTGATGTTATGTTTCCCTTTATGTGTGTTTTAGTTTTCCATGCTTGGAGTTTAGTCTTGTGTATTTGTTTGGATGTTCTTGGATGAGGACCCTTCCCTATTTACTCCTAGCATGAGGGTGGTCAGGTGGAACGTGCTACGCACCCTGTTGGGTTCCATATTTTGCAGTTGTACCTTTGAGTGTAGAGTTTTGCAGAGACAACTTGATCCAAAGTTTATATGTTTCTAGATGTATACTAGTACTTATACTATACTGTATATTGATTTGTTACCTCCCCATGTGAATGGGTAGACTTATGATGTAACCTTGACTAATTTCTCAATGAGATGTACTTGTAGATTGATGTAATTTATAATCACATTATGTAATTCATTCTTGAATCATAATTGTTAATATTGTTAAGGTTGTGTTATATATGAGAATATATGTTCTTTATATTTCCAAGTACAATTCATTATGAATACATGTATGGATTTCTATATGGTTAATTCTTGTCTCATTGCTTATCTCTAATAAAAGTTTAAATGAAGATATGTGAATGATTGGGTTACATTAGTAGAATTGGTAATTACTTTTATCAACTTTGTTATTGGATAGATTGCGTAATGTCACCTCATTTACCCTAAGGGACTTAGGTGTTTAACTTGTAATCAATAGCTATGTTAGTTGCATTAGTAAACTTAGTGTTTATTCTTAATGTTTTCAAAAAAAAATTGTTGCATTTTTAGTTGTCCTTTGGGGTTTGTGTGACAGGGCATTACAACTTGGTATCAGAGCCAGGTTTGCAAACACTAGGTACTATGGGTAGTTTGAGTCCATTAGGAAACCTTTGCATTAACTCTTGATCTCATATAACCCCAATTATTGTGCAGGATCATTCCTCAGGGTAGAGGTTGTGGCCAAGGAAGAGGCCAGGGTGGTGGTTGTGGAGCCAACCGCCAAAGTCCATCACCACCGAGTTCCCATGGTTCAGAGCGTGAGGAACTAAAGAGTTCCCAAAAAAATCTGACAGGTGGTGGTCTAAACCCAGAGCATCCTGGCATGGAGAAAGTGCAAGTAGGTCAACCGCTAGAAGAAATCTCTAACGATGAAACCCTGGAACACGCTCTTGTCTGGATCAAGATAGAAGAAAGCAAAAAAACCACTAAATCTAAACTTGTTACTAGGACCAAGAAGCCATCAACAATTTGAGATTGGACATTGGGGTGTGGACCCCATGCCCCCAAGTTGACAAAAGAGGAGGTAGAATTCCTACGAGCACATCGCCCCTCCTCTAAAATGGCCATGAGGGACTCGAATGAGGAACCAGAAGAGTGTCCTCTGGGGGATGTCAAGTAGGCACCTTTTTTTGTGAACCCTTTTTAATAATGTACTTGATACTATAAGTTTCTATTGGTGTAGGTGCAAACTTTTGTTTGAACTGGTTGACAGTATGAATAACTAGTATGTGTGATACTCTATTATAATGTTTGTGTTATGAACTAAAGAGTGGTGTTTTCTTGAAAGTTGCGGTGTGGAATCTTGGCCTTTTGGTTGTAAATGTGTAGGAACTTGTGCTGAAAAGTGAATAAAGTAAATTTTCTGGTGTGTAAATGGTGAAGTTAAAAAAATAATATACTGGTGTGAAAAATCATGCTAGGATTTTATAGTATTTTGAGGTTAAGATGAAGTTTGAACTATTGACACTAATGTGTTATGTCCTATCATAGTTGATGATTTCCCGATAGTTGGATTTTTCATTCGTTTAACCGTTTTATGCAATAGGAATTTTCTCTTTCTATTTGTGGTTGCAAACGATTCATTACTTATTTTACTGCTTGATGTTCAACACGAAACTTTGTACTCCATTATAGAATTTGATACTCTAGTCTTATTTCCATTGGTATTTGTTTGAAAGTTTCTAAGCTTCGGTGCATCTTTCTTTCCTTTCTTTTTTGGCTCGCTACTTATAGCTTGAAGATCATTATATGTTAGTTTGGCATCAATAGTAAACCCTTCAATTTACTGTGAAGACCCCATCTTGGTAGTATGGCTACATTCAAGAATGTAGACTGAGCTTGGTATTCGATTTTGGGTTCCTATTCTTTGTGTTATAACTACGATACTCTGCATTATTATTTAATCTTAGTATGCATATCATTGTCCTTATTGTATCTTAAATTTGATGCCCCCTTATTACTCATCATGCCATTAACCTTCACTATTTGCACCCTTTCTTTCCAACCACATAGTTATGATTTGTCGTAGTTTTCAATTTCTTCCTTGATGCATGTATGTTTTCCCAAGATGGATTTACTAGATAGAGGATGTGTGGTGGTGGATTGTGGGACATAAGGACCCAAAATAGATTTGGAGGATGAAGGGTAGATAGCTATAATATTTTTAGGTGTGTATGATGGATGAGGAGGGATGGAAACAAATATTTTTGTGTAGTGATGGGAAGTTCCTATTGTTCCTTTCAAATATGCTCATTTAGGTTGTACAAAGGTTGTATTGACATTATTGGATTGTGATCCTTGAGGGATGAAGCCAAGGCCTTGCGATTATGGATTTTATTTGATATGGATGGGATCCAATATACATTGCTCATGAAGGCCTAAGCCTTTGCCTTGATATTTCATGGTCTCGAGCATTCAACTTATGGTAGCATGTTTGTTATTTTGGAAGTAAGATGTAAGTCCATTATTAGATGGAGGAAGATGGGTGATGGATATGATTGGTTCTTCTACTTCAAGAGAAACACAATGGGTGAATATAATAGGATCAAGTGGATATAGAGGTGGTGTTAGGATAGTTTGGGGAGGTAGTGATAAAGGACCATGAGATGGATTTGATGGGATGGTAGGAACTTTATTTGGATGATGGGATGACAAGGAATCACGAAAGGGATTAGGTGGGATGGTATGCTCTTGATTTGGATGAGGGGATGATAAGGGATCATGAGAGGGATTAGGTGTGATGGTAGGATCTTGATCTGGATGAAGGGATGATAAGGGATTATGCTTTGGAACAAGATCTAAGCATGTTTCAACTTGTGTGGGTGGTGTGATGTTGGCAGAGTGTTGGAAGGACTCCTCGAATGGGGTGGATGAAAGGATAGAGGATTCATGAAGTTCGTAGGAGTGAATTTGGTTAATGCTAGGAGTAGAAGAAGGGGGTTGGATTTGGGTGGCTTCAATGGGTTGGGTAGTTGCAATGGTTTGGATGATGTTAGTAGAAGATGGGTATTGTATGGATTCAATGGGTTGAATGGTTTTTATGGTTTAGATGGTGTTAGGAGTAGGAAGAGGAATGATAGGAGTGGGGTGGAGAAGGACATCATCACCAATTATTATACATGGTGGATGATGCAAGAATATAGAAGGGAATGAAAGTGTTGTCATTGATGTCAATTGGTTAACTGGTTATCTACTAGTTGTTGTTGGTTGTATATATTGAGGATAATGAGAAAAATTTATTAAAGGAAGATTGCAGGTATTCATATGTTGCTCTGGTATTTTCCCCAGTGTTTCATGACTTTAGATATGTTGGTCATGATCGTTGAAGGTTGATATATCCAGACGTTTGGTTGATGGTTCATTGTGAAGTTCGAGTTGTGTTTGCCAGTTGTGAACTATGGTTCTCTATGTTTTGGTTGAAGTCCTAAAGAAGGTTTCTGGTCCAAATTTCTCTTTGTTGAAGTCTTTTGACTTACAATTCTAGAGTTAAGATGTTTTGATTGCATTGAAGATATTTTTGGTTTCTAGATGTTCTGAGCTTAATTGTTTTATGTGTTTTACACTGATTTGGCCGACTGTGTGTTGAGTACTATATTCAAAGTTAATGAAGCATGTTGGATCTATTTTTGGGTCTCGGTGAAGTGTTTGTTTGGGTCCCCCTCATTCTAATTCCACCCTAGGATGTTTGGTGCCGACCTAATTTGAATTTGAAGTTGGATGGCTGATTTTGTATCTTTTTCAAGGTTGGAGATAGTATATATATAGGATGAGCTAGTAATGAAAATTATACATAAGAAAGGAAGGAAGATAAGTGAAAGAGTAGAAATGACATTTATGCTATTCAAAAAGTGTGTGTGAGTTGCGTAAGGGAGATCAGTGAGAAGCTTAACGCTGATTTTTCGGATGCAGTGAGCAAAAGGAAAACTCTATCATTCATGCAAGTTGATCAAGTAACTATGGTGGAATCCTTTATTGCATTGAGATTGTAGTCTCTCTGTAGAAAGTATTATTTTTCTTGTTTGTATCTCTATGGAAGTGAGCCCTCTAGGTTGTAACCTTGCGGATAGTGAGTCCTTATTTCAGGTAGCTAGCCTTATTTCAGGTAGTGAGCCTTATTTCAAGCAGTGAGCCTTGTTTCAAGTAGTGAGCCTTTTGTAATCAGTTTTGATATTCTATATAGTGTGAGTTAATCCTCACTATGGTTTTTCCCTTATTGGGTTTTCCACATAAATTTGGTGTTATTGTGTTTATGTGTTGGATTTGAGTTTCTATATTGATGTTTGATGATTAATCATTTAAGTAGTTTCATGTATTAGGTCCAGTGATTGAATTAAAGGTTAAAATATGTGACAACTAATTCATCCCCCGTCTCAGTTATCCTATTCAACAATTGGTATCAGATCTTGGTTCCTTTGTGAAGAGCTTAACTGCTTGAGGAAGGTCTGAGATGGCTAGAAAAATGATCTTTGATTATCCAAGGTTTGATGGAACTAATTATGATATCTGGAAAGTATTGATGGAAGAATATCTGGAGTATTTTAGATATGATGTGGAAAAATCTTACAAGAATCCTTACACTCCTCCTACTAATGGTTTGAGTACACCTGAAGAAATTAGAGCACATGAAGCGAATAATAAGGTGAAGTTCATCTTGAAGAATAACCGGTACATTCTGAGTTGATTAAGGTTCAAAATTTGAAGATAGCTAAGGAAGTTTGGGATGCTTTGAAAGAGCACATGATGGTGATGAAAGAGTTAAAGAGGTGAAATTGCAAAATTTAGAAACATGGTTTGATCTTATACATATGTCTGAGGATGAAAATGTTAAAGCTTATGTTCAAAGACTGGATGAGGTAGTGGCTAGAATGTGATCACTTGGTGCTACTATGGATGAAACCAGGATTGCAAAGAAGATTCTCATAACTCTTCCTGATGCTTACAGTGAGAAGGTGAGTGCTATTGAGAAGACTATAGATTATAAGACTTGTACTAAGGATTTTTTGTTAGTATTTTTAACATATTATGAAATGAGGAAGTTGAATCTAAGAAATGGAGGCAAATCAAAGACTGCTTTTAAAGCTACAAAATTTGAAGATCCAGATGAAGAAAATTTTGATGAAATAGAAGCTAAATTTGTAAGAAGAATGAGAAAAGGCTCTGATAAGTATGAAGGTAAGTTACCCTTTAAATGCTTTAGTTATGGAGAAATAGGTCATTATGTTGCAAAGTGTCCAAAAAGAGCTAAAAGGAATAAACAAAGATATGAGAAGGAAAAGAAAGGAAAGAAAATCAACAGAGCTTACTATGTGAATGAGAATGCTAGTATTTCAGATGAAGATTTAGAATATGAAGATCCAAATGACAATGAATTCTTATTCTTGGTGATTAAGGATGAACCTACTTCTACTAATTCAGATAAATAGGTAAAGGAAAGCCCTCTAGAGAAGAAGGAGAAAAATGAAGGTAGAGTTATCTCTTCCCTACATGCTAAACAAGAAAATAATTTTTGGGTAGTTGATAGCGGTTGTTCAAATCACATGACTGGTGATAAGAGTAAATTTTTTAAGCTTGAGAAATATGTTGGAGGCTTGGTTATGTTTGGAGATGATACTGGTGCTAAAATATGTGGGATAGGTTCAGTAAGTTTTGATGGCAAGCATCATATTGACGATGTTTACTATGTTAAGGGTTTAAGGCATAATTTGCTAAGCATTGGTCAAATGTACATAAAAGGATATGATCTTGTGTTTAAGGATGAGAAATGTGAGATCCAAAAAGGATCTAGAACATTGATTGCTACATGAAAGAAATATGAAGGGAATATTTATCAACTTAAGGGTATTGATGGAAAATTATTTCTAAATGACAGTTGGTTGTGGCATAGGAGAATGTGTCACATGAATTTTGACAACTTGGAAAGGATTAGTGTGGTTCAGGCCATGAGAGATTTACCAAGAATTACAAATCCTGTTAATGCTATTTACAGGAATTGTTAGTTTGGGAAGGAACCAAGAAATCATTATAGATCAAGGGAACAATATACTGCTAGACTGTTGGATTTAGTTCATACAAATCTCTGTGGTCCTATGAGAGTGAGAAGTCTACTTGGTGAAATGTACTTTATGCTTTTAATTGATGATTATTCTAGGTATACATGGGTTACATTTCTTAGAGAGAAATCATATGCATTAGATAGATTCAAGGCATTCAAGGCTATGGTTGAAAATGAAGTGAATTTGAAGATAAAATGCTTAAGATCTGACAGAAGTGGAGAATTCATCTCCCATGAGTTCAATATGTTTTGTGAAATGCATGGAATAAAGAGATAGTTATCTGCTCCGAGAACTCTTTAAAAGAATGGAGTTGTTGAAAGGAAAAATAGAACAGTTCAAGAGGTTGCTACGTCAATGATTACTAAACTCGATTACTAGAAGTTTACTGGAAATAATCTATTCATACTGCTATTTATGTGTTCAATCGAGTTCAAGAAAGAGAAAACTATACAAAGAATCCCTATGAGCTATGGCACGGAAGAATTCATACAATTAAATATTTTAAGGTATTTGGAAGCAAATGCTATATCAGAAGAGATGAGGAAACTTTGGGTAAGTTTGATGCAAGAAGTGATGAAGGCATATTTCTTGGATACTCTACTAAAAGAAAGGCATACAAATGTTTCAATAAAAGACTGAGGAAGATTGTAGAGAGCTTGAATGTGAAGGTAGATGAGACAGTGAAGAACTCTATTGATGTTGATGGATATGTGTCAAATGAACATGATTGTGCAAGAATAGAAGAAATTTTGGAAGAACAAAAGAAGTTGGATGAATAGAATGAAATTCAAGAAGATGCTCCGGTGATGACTCCTAGGACACCGGAATATGTATAGAGGAATCATTCAGAAAATTAGATTATTGGAGACAAGACAAAAAACGTATTAACCAAAAGTAAAGCTACCGTTGAAGTAAATTTGTGTTTATTCTCTAAGATTGAGCCAAAGACAATAAGTGAAGCTTGTAAAGATGAACATTGGAAGGAGGTAATGAAAGAAGAACTTTTTCAAATTGAAAAGAATGAGAGTTGGGAATTGGTCCCAAGACCAACAGATAAAAACATTATTGGATCAAAATGGGTTTTTAGGAATAAGTTGAATGGGAATGGAGAATTTGTTAGAAATAAAGTGAGGCTTGTGTGTAAAGGCTATTCACAAGTGGAAGGCATATATTTTCAAGAGAATTTTTCCCTGATAGTGAGAATGGAAGCTATAAGGATTTTCTTGGCATTGGCTACTTATAAAGATTTCAAAGTCTATCAAATGGATGTTAACAATATTTCTGAATGGTGAGCTATAAGAAGCTTACATGGAACAACCAAAAGGATTTCAATTAATAGATCAACTAGATATGGTGTGCGGGTTGAAGAAATTTTTATATGGACTAAGGAAAGCTCCTAAAGCTTGGTATGCAAGGTTAGACAGGTATTTAATTCCACAAGGATTTAACAAAGGTATGGCAAACAATAATTTATACTTTAAGATTGAAAATGACAAAGTCCTAATTGTAGTAGTATATGTTGATGACATTATCTTTGGAGGAAATGAAAGATGTGCTAGATGTTTGCAGAAGAGATGTAGAAAGAATTTGAAATTTCTATGTTGGGGGAGATGAATTTCTTTCTTGGGCTGCAGATTAATCAAATAGAGAAAGGGATTTTCATTTCACAGTCTAAGTATGTAAAAGAGATGTTGAAGAAATTTGGGATGGACAGTTCCAAACCGGTAAGTACTCCTATGGTGACTAGTTGCAAATTGAGTAAAGATGTTGATTCACCTAAGGTTGATCAGAGCAAGTATAGATCTATGATTGGTGGATTACTGTATTTGACTGCTACTAGACCAAATATTATGCACGTGGTTTGTCTTATGGTTAGATTTCAAGAAGATTTGAAGGAAACACATGCTACTACAATTAAAAGAATATTCAAATATTTGAATGACATTCTAAATTATGGATTGTGGTATCCTAAAGATATTGACTTTACACTTATTGCATATACAAAATGCATATTGGGCTGGATGTGTAGATGACAAAAAGAGTACAAGTGGTAGTGCATTCTTTCTTGGATGTAGATTGGTGGCATGGTTGAGTAAGAAGCAAGATTCAGTCTCTTTTTCTACTATTGAAGTTGAATATATTATTGTTGCATCTTTCTATACACAGGTTTTATGAATGCAATGAGCATTGAAAGATATCACAGTGCTATATGATGATCCCATTTATATCTTTTGTGATAATACAAGTGCAATTAATATTTTGAAGAATCTTGTGATGCACTCGAGGACGAAGCATATATCTATTAGATATCATTTCTTGAGAGAGAAGGTCATGGAGAATGAAGTCAAGCTTGAGTATGTTTCGACATAGGATCAAATTGCATATATATTTATGAAGGCTCTTCCTAAAGATACTTTTGAGCATCCCAGGAGAAGTTAGGGGTTATTACCCCTCCTTTCATAAACTAAGATGCATTTGGAGATGCATCGGTTTGATGGATTCATGGTTCTATCTTTTTGGAATGATGTTTTGGTGGCTACCCCTTAGGGGGAGCAGGTATCTTTCAAGTGTTGTCATTGTGACTATTCTATTTTCATGTCAAAGGAAGATTCAATGAACATATCTTTTTCCTTTTCCATTAATGTCAAAGGGGAAGAGAAAGCATGTGAAAAGGAGAAAAAGCCAATGAGAGAAAGCAGGTAATGAAGAAGATGATCTTCTAAGGGGTAGAAACAAAAAGAAAAATATTCAGAAGTATATTCAGATCTGGTATGGTGTCTTTGATGGTTTTTCACATCATGTGTTGCTATCAATGACAAAGGGGGAGATTTTTGCAAGAATAGAGAAAGCAATGAAGGTGTTTTCATTGATGTCAATTGGTCAACTAGTTATCTACTAGTTGTTGTTGGTTGTATATGTTGAGGATATTGAGAAAAAATTATTAAAGGAAGATTGTAGGTATTCATATGTTGCTCTGGTATTTGTCCCTATGTTCATGCAGTTCAGATATGTTGGTCATGATTGTTGAAGGGTGTTATTCCAAATGTTTGGCTAATGGTTCATTGTGAAGTTTGAGTTGTGTTCACCAGTTGTGAACTATGGTTCTATATGTTCTAGTTGAAGTCTAGAAGAAGGTTGTTGGTCTGTATTTCTCTTTGTTGAAGTCTTTTGACTTGTGGTTCTAGAGTTAAGATGTTTTAATTGCATTGAAGATATTTTTGGTTTCTAGAAGTTCTGAGCTTAATTGTTCTATGTGTTTTACACTGGTTTGGTTGACTATGTGTTGAGCATTATCTTCGAAGTTAATGAAGTGTGTGTTTGGGTCACCCTTATTCTAATTCCACCCTAGGATGTTTGGTGCTGACCTAATTTGAATTTGAAGTTGGATGGCCGAATTTGTATCTTTTTCAAGGTTGGAGATAGCATATATATAGGATGAGCTAGTAATAAAAATTATACATAAGAAAGGAAGGAAGATAAGTGAAAGAGTAGATGCGACATTGATGCTATTTAGAAAGTGTGTGTGATTTGTGTGTGGGAGATCAATACGAAGCTTAATGCTGAATTTTTAGATGTAGTGAGTAGAAGGAAAACTCTATCATTCATGCAAGTTGATCAAGTAATTGTGGTGGAATCCTTTGTTGCATTGAGATTGTAGTCTCTCTATAGAAAGTATTATTTGTCTTGTTTGTATCTTTGTGGAAGTGAGTCCTCTGGGTTGTAGCCCTGTGGATTGTGAGTCCTTATTTCCGGTAGTAATCCTTGTTTTAGGCAATGAGGCTCTTGTAATCTGTTTTGATATTCTCTATAGTATGAGTTAATCCTCATCGTGGTTTTTTCCTTATTGGATTTTCAAACATAAATTTGGTGTTACTGTGTTTATGTGTTGGATTTTAGTTTCTGCATTGATGTTTGATGATTAATCACTTAAGCAGTTTCATGTATTAGCTTCGGTGATTGAATTAAATGTTAAAATATGTGACAACTAATTCACCCTCCTCTTTGTTGTCCTATTCAATAGTGGAGTTGGGTGAAATGAATCCATAACTTTGGGATGTGTATTTGGTGATGAATTCTTTGTTAGGAGTCCTTGTATGAAATTTGGAATGAGATAATTGTATATTTTTGGCTTAGGTGGAGGGTTGGAAATAGATGAAGGATTAGTGGTAGATGGAAGTGGGGGAGTAGTTGGATGATTAGGATTGTGGATTGGAGAATGAGGATTAGATGTTAGATTGAGAATGAATGGAGGACTAAGAGTAGGTGGAGGATTAGGATTAGTGGGGGGATCAAGATTAGATGGAGGATGGAAGTATGATGGATTGGAAGGTGGACTGAGATAGAAGGACATGGATGGTGGATTGTGATAGGAGGATGTCGATGATACATGTGGTAAGAGAAAATATTAGGAGTAGATGGAGGATTGGGATAGTGGGATGGAGGATTAGGATTAGATGGATGATGGAAGGATGATGGATTGGATGGTGGATTAAGTTGTGAGGGATTGGAGGGAGGATTGAGATAGGACACAGATGGTGGATTAAGGTAGGAGAATATATTAGGAGTAGATGGAGGATTGGGATCATGGATTGGAGGATTAGGATTGTGGATTGGGAGATTGTTTGGGGGATAATGGGATGGTGAATTTAAACTAGGGATGGATGTTGAAATAGAACTAGGGGAGAATATGGAGGTAAGGGATATATAAGTGATAGATAAGAGGAATTTGTGGATGGGGAACAAGAGGGAGATGTGGATGGGGGATCTAATGGATTTACCTTATCAAAGGTAGCATAAGTATTGCTAATGGGTATGCATGGAGGCATGATGGAATAGCTTGGATGAGTGATTAAATTTTGGAAGACACTTGGAGAAAGCTTGCTAGCAATGATAGAATCAAAGGGGTATATTTCATAATTGTCTTGATCAACAAGACTTTCACTATCATCTTCAATATAATTTGAATCTCCCTTGATTAATATTTTTGGTCGTGTTGAGGGAAGATAATGATTCATGACATTGGATTATATGTCAATGGGTGAAAGAGAGGAGAATAGATGATTAGAAGATAAATGGAATGGGTTAGAAGAACATGGAAGGAGGGATCTTAAGATTTTTTTTGATATCAAAGAATCTTAGATGTGGACGTACTAAAGCTCAAATTTGGATTTAGATTAATCTTAGTTTAGGATAAATTTGATGATATGGTGAGAGGGTCTCATGATGTTTAAGGATGTAATTAAATTGACGAGGCAATTATTGGGATGGATGGGTGATAGTATCCTCTCAACTATGGTTGAGATCCTATGTCAAAGTTTGATTGGATGGAGTTCCTACTTGAGATAGGATAAGTTATCAAGAAAGAGAAGATATTGATACAAACTATACCTTTGAATTGAGGTGAAATAGCTTGAACAAGGGATTAGTAACTTAGGATAGGCTAAGTTCCCAAGAAAGTGTTATGATGAGTGATTGATTTAGGATTTAGGTGTTTCAAGTATGTGTAGTTGGTATTGTTATTGATATCAACAGGCTTATGTTTTTGTTGTCATTGATGTCAACTAGTGATGGTTGGGAAGTTACAATGATGCTTTGATTAGTTGCATTATGTTGTCATTAGTAAGTGTTACTATTATCAACCTCTAGTGTTCATTTGATAAGCTTTTGTTTGTGGATATTTTTTGGTTGAGTTATGTTGTAGTGATGAAGATGTTGAAAATGTGTTTTTGGTGCTTGGTTTCTAAGTGCTTTTGAAAAAAATTGAATAAAAGAAGAAACAATGTGTTGTAGAGGTGTTCTAGCATACAAAGTGGTGTTCTAGTTTTTCTCTAAATTTATTCTATGTTGAAGATGTGTTTGTGTGGTTTAGATATGTTGGTTAGAGGTGTTTAGAGGTGTTATATCTAGGATTTCTTGGTCTGGATCATTGTGCTTAAGAAGTTGTGTTCATCAACGTGTGAACTATATTGAAGTGATTCCTAGGAGAAATGGTTTTGTTCTGCATTTCTCCACAATTTGATTTTTGGTCTTGTAGTTCTAGAAGTATGCTTATAAGGTTCATATCTACCTTTAGTTGAAGTTGTTCATGGTTTGGTGCTTTGCAAGATGAGTTATTGAGTTACAATGTGTGGAAGATTATCTGGGTGAATAGGATGAGGTTTTTCTTCAAGTGAAAATTATTGCAAAGGAATTTGTTAGATTTCAGGATGTTTATGGAATATTCTAGATTGTGTTCAAGTGGTGTATTTTTTCCATGAGTCATCTTTGGATCATAGGAAGCATGCACTTAAATGTTAATGGTGTTTATATAGTTCTGATTGACCTTGGGTGTTTAAAATAATTATGGATTTACTTTGATGATTTTGGAAGTGTGGCATGGTGTGTATGAGTGGATTTAGGTCTAAGTTAAGGTGTGATGGGTCTGCTTTCATTCCTTTCCATTGCGGGAATTTTTAGTGCCAACCTAATTTGAATTTTCAAAGTTTAGGTGCATAGACGACCTTGGATAATGTTTTCAAGGTTGCAAAAGGTATAAATAAGTGTTGTGTTGATGGAGAATTGGTGTAGTGTATGATGTGAATTGCAGAGAAGTGAAATGCGAATTTGGAAAGAGAAATGTGAGATTCAATGAGTTAGACTACTGAAAGAAATGAGCAAAAGGTGTCGACAATCTTTAGAAATGTTGTGAATGTGTTGGTGTTGTTGTGGTGGAATTTTCTATTGCATTGATATGGATTTCTTGTTGTAACATTCTTCTTTTCTTCTTTTTTTGTAATCTGGCAGTGAGCCATTGACAGTGAGTCCTTTCTTCTTGGGTAGTGAGCCCTCTAATAGTGATCCTATTGTATTTGGTGTTGCAATTACTTTATATTATGAGCTAATACTCACTGTGGTTTTTTCCTTATTGGGTTTTCTACATAAATCTGGTGTTCTATTGTGCATAGTGTTGATGTGTTTTAGTTTATGTCATTTTATTTCATGATAAATCATTTTGATAGATCAAGGGTTATTGAAGTTGATGTGCAACTGAATATTAATGGGGCTTTGATGTTTTAATGTACAATTGATTCACCCCCCTCTTAGTTATCTTGTGCATTCAAGAATTGGTATTAGAGTGAGGTGCCTTGGAAAAAAGCTTAATCACTTGAGATAGATTTGGGATGGCACACAATAGAGATGATCCTCTATTTGATGGATCCTATTATGCATTCTAGAAAACAATGATGGAAGGTTTTTTGGTATCCCTTGGATATGGAGTTTTCAAGTTTGTTATGACTAGATACACTATTCCTATAAATGGTTTGAGAACCGATGATAAGATCAAGGCCTATAAGAACAATGGGAAAGTAGGGTATGCTCTTTTGAGTGGTCTTTCTAATACTAAACTTGTGAAAGTTATGAATCTTAAAAATTCTAATGAGATTTGGAATAAGTTGAAAATCATTTATGAAGGAGATGATAAGGTCAAGCAGGTTGAGATGCAAAATCTAAAGATCATGTTTGAAAATGTGCAGATGCTAGAGGATGAAAACATTACAAGCTACATATATAAAGTGGACGAAGTTGTCAACTCCATCAGAGGGCTTGGTGGAAATATTGAAGATGACGAGGTGGTAAAGAAGGTACTAAGAACTCTATCTAAATCTTATAATCATAAGGTTTTTGCTATTGAGGAATTTTAGAATCTAAATAATTACTCTAGAGATCAACTACTTGGCACTTTAACTTCTTTTGAATTAAGAGAGTGGTTTAAGTAATGCAAAAGTTTAGACTACTTTTAAGGCTAGAAAATAAAAAAAGACTAAAGAATCAGATCAAGAGGATCTTGATGATGTTGAAGAAAATATTTTGAGGAGAATGAAAAAGGGTACTGGTAAATACAGAGGTAAGTTACCTTTCAAATGTTTCAGTTGAGGAAAGGTAGGTCATTATGCTTCAAGATGTCCAAATAGAGCTTTGAATGACAATAACAAAGAAAACAAAGGTAAAGCAGTTAAGAAAAGTTATTATGTTAGAGAAGATTCCAGTATATGTGATGATGAATCTAACTATGGGGATGATGAGGATAGTGAATACTTTTTCATGACTATGAAAGTTGAATCTAATTTTTGCTAAATCTAAGAAATTTGTGAATGAAAGTGCTTTGGAAGTAGGTCATAGTGCTATGGTGACTTATTTTCATGCTAGAGAGGAGAAGAACTATTGGATCATAGACAATGGATGCTCAAATCATATGATTGGTGACAAAATTAAGTTTGTTAGACTTGAGAAATATGAAGGACGTCTAGTTAAGTTTGGTGATGATACATCTATTAAGATATGTGGAAAAGTTTCAATAATTTTTGATGGAAAGCATATTACAGATGATGTTCTTTATGTTAATGGTCTAAGGCATAACCTATTGAGTCTTGGAAAAGTGTGTAGCAAAGGATATATTCTTATATTTCAGGATGATTGATGTGAGATCAAAAAAGGCTTTGGAACTATGGTTTATACTAGAAGAAGGACAGATGGAAATGCTTATCAATTTAAAATTGCTAATGGTCATTGCTTTATAACTCAGACTAATGAAAGTTGGCTATGGCATAGAAGGATGTGTCACAACAATTTTGATATCCTAGTGAGAATCAATTCAATTCAAGATGTGAGAGAGTTCCCAAAGATTACAAAGCCCATCAATGTTGTTTGCAAGGAATTTCAAATTAGAAAGAAAGCAAGAAGAAGTTTCAAAGTCAAAAAAAAATATACTATTGGACTATTGGATATGGTGCATAAAAACCTTGGTGGTTCTACTAGAATAATAAGTCTTCAAGGTGATAGGTATTTCATGCTATTGATTGATGATTATTGTAGAATGACATGGATTACTTTTCTCAAAGAAAAATCAGAAGCTCTAGATAAGGTTAAAGAATTCAAAGTCATGGTTGAGAATGAAATGGACATGAAAATCAAGTGTTTGATATTTGATAGAGGTGGAGAATTCACCTCCAATGGGTTTAACATTTTTTGTGAGAATCATGGAATAAGGAGGCATTTATCTACCCTAGGACTTGTCAGCAGAATGGAGTGGTTGAAAGAAAGAATAGGACTATTTAGGAATTTGCAAGAATAATAATGAAAGAGGAAAACCTACCAGAAGTCTACTAGAGAGAAGCAATTCATACTTTTTCCTACATACTTAACAAAGTTCAAGCAAGAGGAAATAGTGCAAAGGATCCCTATGAATTGTGGTATGGAAGGATCCCTACTATCAAATACTTTAGAGAGTTTGGAAATTCTATATCAAAAGAGATGAAGAGAACATGGAAAATTTTGATACAAGATCTGATGAAGGTACTTTTCTTAGATATTATACAAGAAGTAAAGCTTATCAGTGCTACAACAAGAGGCTGGAGAAAATTGTTGAGAGTACAAGTGTCAAAATGGATGAAGACTTATAAAAGGACTCAATATTGATAGATGGATATGAATTAGATTACTCCTCTTGTAGAGAAAATGACAGAGATGAAGGTAAAGAGAAAGAAGTATAGATTGAAGAGGAAGATGCTTTGGAAAAGATCCCTAAGACTCCTAAGTATGTGTAGAAGAATCATTCTGAAGATAAGATCATTAGTGACAAAAGAAAATGTGTTTTTACAAGAAGAAAATATACTATGAGTAAAGAATAGGTAAACCTATGTTTAATTTCTAAAGTTGAACCTAAAATAGTGATTGAAGCATGCAAAGATGAGTATTAGATCAAGGCTCTAGAAGAAGAACTATTGTAGATTGAGAAGAATCAAACTTGGGAACTTATCCCAAGACCAAAAAATAAGAATGTGATTAGAACTAAGTGGGTATTCTAGAACAAATTGAATGAGAATGAAGAATTAGTGAGAAACAAGGCAAGGATTGTGTGTAAGGGCTAATCACAAGTAGAATGAATAGATTTTGAGGATATATTTACTCTAGTGATAAGAATGGAAGATATCAAGATGTTTTTGGCTTTTGCAACACATAGGGATTTCAAGTTTTATCAAATGGATGTGAATTCTTCATTTTTGAATGGTGAGTTAGAAAAAGAAGTATACATTGAACAACTAGAAGGATTTCAATTATCAGACAAATTGGATATGGTTTGTAGATTGAAGAAGGCATTATATGGATTGAAGCAAGCTCCTAGAGCTTGGTATGCAAGGTTGGAAAGGTAATTGATACAACAAGGATTCAATAAAGGTACTGCAGATAGTAATCTTTATTTCAAAGTTGAAAAAAATCAAATCCTAGTTGTGGTTGTATAGATGATATAATCTTTGGAGGAAATGAAGGTATGTGCAAGAGATTTGCGGAAGAGATATAGAAAGAGGTTGAGATGTCTATGTTTGGGGAGATGAATTTCTTCCTTGGATTGCAAATCAATTAGACATAGAAAGGAATATTCATCTTAAAATCAAATTATTTCAAGGAAATGTTGAAGAAGTTTAGAATGGAGGATTCTAAACCAATATGTACTCCTATGTTTACTGGTTGCAAGATAAGTAAGAATGATGAATCACCTAAGGCTGATTAGACCTAATATAGATTAATGATTGGAGGACTGTTATATCTAACTACTACTAGATGAGATATCATGCATGCAATTTGTCTTGTGGCTAGATTTCAAGAAGATCCTAGAGAGTCACATGTTGCAGCAATAAAGAGGATATTTAGATACTTGAAGGGAACTCCATAACATGGTTTGTGGTATCTAAAGGATACTAATTTTTCTCTAAGTTCTTATACAGATGTAAATTGGAAAATATGTGTGGATGATAGGAAAAGTACAAGTGGTGGTGAATTCTTTCTTGGATGCAGATTGATGTCTTGGATATGCAAGAAGTAGGATTCAATGTCTTTATCTACTACAAAGGCAAAATATATTGTAGCAACATCTTGTTACACATAGGTGTTGTGGATGAGGAAAAAATTGAAGGATATCATAGTGGTATATGATGAACCAATTTATATCCTTTGTGAAAATACAAGCGCTATTAACATTTCAAAGAATCTAGTGATGCACTCAAGGAAAAAACTATCTCAATCCAGTATCACTTTTTGAGAGAGAAGGTTACTGGTGCAGGAGCACCGAGTTTAAATTTTGAAAATAGGTCATAGATTAAGCAGTTTTTAGCGTTTTGAGGGTTATTTTGATGTAATAATGCCATGTTAAGGCCATTCATAATGTTTGTAGAGTCATTGGGTTCAAATGTAAAAAATTGCAAAAATTGTCAATGTGACAAAGTCTCAAAAATGCATTAAGTGGAATACCAATGGTCAAGTTGGTTCAGTTAGTTAGTGTTGGAAAAATCAGTTAGAACTTGAGGAGTTTTTTGGTTGAGTCAAACAATTGAAAACTTTATATTTTCTAGAAATATTGTTGTTCTTCTCATTTGTATAGTTTCGTACAACTTTCCTTGAGACTAAATTGAATTTTAATTGATGGTTCTATGTGGTAGAAAAATTCCAAAGTTGGTTTGATTGGTTTTCATTAGAATTGAAGGATTTGGTAGTCAATTTTCTATAAGCAGCCAGGGAACCTAGAAAACAGGGTTTTGAAGATATAAAGATGCAAATATGACTCATTCTACCTATTGTGTATAATGTAGCTCTTTGGAATGAGTCTATTAGGATAGAAATAGGTGTAGGAGTTGATTTTTGGAGTAGGGAATATCATTAGGGGTTTTGGGCATGATGCCCTATTGGTGAAAACTGAGAATTTTGAGTGAAATTGGGTGGTTTGAGAGAGTAAATGGATGAAATCCTTGGGGGAAGTAGGTTTTTAAGGTCTTTTGGGCATGTGTAGACCTAATAAGGGGTGTTTAAGGTTTTGGTTGAGTGAGATAAGTGTGGGAAGGTGTATTTTCATTAAACCCTTGTCAAACTTGTGAAAAAGGGGGGTTTCATGTAAAGGAGTCATAATGAGTGTTTCTCTTATTAGAAATGGTGGATTCTGATGTTTTGAGACCTAGTCTAAGACTTTTTTATGGATTTTTGTGTTGGCAGTAACTTTAAAGGGGTGTTCCTTTGTAAAAGTGACCTAATTAAAGGTCTGGGACAACGTAGAAGAAACTGTTTGAAGGTGTTGGTCTAAAAGAGTCCTATGTGGTTCTTGGATATGTTAAAGAACATGGAAAAGGGTGTCTAAAATTGTAAGGAAAGTCTTGATAAGAAATTGGAGTCAAAATATTTGAAGGGAAAACTAGGTCAGCACACCTACAAGTGAAACTAAGTGAAGTTGTGAAGAGTTGGTGTAGTAGGTTTTTTAGAGTTGAAAAATTGGTTCAAATTATTTGAATTGTGATTGATGAATGATTTCCTTCATCCTCTGTGATCTGTCGATTTGAAGTGTTCCAGGTTGAAGTAGTGAAAGGTAGAAGTTGAAGAGTCAAGATGCCTCCCAAGGGTAATAATATGGCTAGAAAGATGCAAGAAATAGAAGAGAAGACTGAGAGAGAAATTGGGAAGTTGAAGGAGCTGCAAAATAGGTTGGTTGCAATATTGGAGAGTGTTGAAACAAGCCAAAAGAGAGGAATGGTTGTACGTGATGAAAGTGACACTAAAGAGGAAGAAGATGAAGAGTATGAAGATGTAGAAGAAGAGTTGGATCCTGAAGATCAAAAGATGGAAAGGCTACTAAAGGAAATAAAAGGAAACAAACACAAGGTAAAAATTGATTTTCCTATGTATGGTGGTAATCTTGATGATGAGGAATTGTTAGATTGGATTGGAGCTTTGGATAACTACTTTGAATGTGAGGATGTACCTAATGAAGAAAAGGTGAAGATAGCAAAAACTAAATTGAAGGGGCATGCACTTGTTTGGTGGGATTATGAATAGGTTGAAAGGAGAAGAAAAGGTAACTCTAAAATAATTTCATGGTATAGGATGGTAGCCAAATTAAAAGGTAAGTTTTTTCTAAGTGATTATGCAATTCATATGTCTAAGAAGCTTCAAGATTTAAAACAAAGGGAAATGAACGTTAAGACTTATACTAATGAGTTTTATAAGTTGAGCATAAAAGAAAGAAACATGGTTGATGTTGTAGAAAAGGTGGCTAAATATCTCAGTGGACTAAGGTTCAACATCTAGGATGAGTTGAGTTTGCACAATCCAAGGACAATTTAAGAGTGTTACCAGATGGCTATAAGGGCAGAAGAAAAGGTGAAAAGAAGGAAAGAAAAGACAAATAGAGGTAGAGGTATACATCAAGAGGAAGGGGATCATATTCTACTTCAAGACAATCCAATGAAAGCCAAGGAGATGCACATAAAGAACAATGAAAAATTGTTGATCAACGTGGTGGGTTCAGGGGCTCTAGAGGAAGATTTGGAGGAGGTAGAAGTACAAACACATTTGTAGGTAGATGTTATAATTGTAATGAGTTTGGACATCCAACATACATGTTCCCTAAAAGGTTTGGTTCTACTTCAAGTGGGGGTGAAAGAAGTGATAAAAGAGTGCAATTGGTCCAAGAAGAAGAAAGTGAAGGTGAAAACTCTACTAGCTAGCTTGCTACTCCAGAGGTAGGAGAATAATTGATGCTGAGAAGAAAACTATTAAAGGCCTCAAAAGGGGAAGAACCAATGCAAAGAATAGCTCTATTCCAAACCACATGTAAGTCCAAGGGTAAGGTATGTAAAGTAGTCATAGATTCTGGTTGCATTGAAAATATGGTCTCTAATGAAATGATAGAGAAGTTGAAGTTGCAAAAGTTTCCTCATGAAAATACTTATAAGATATCATGTTTGAATGATAGCCAATCCATCTTGGTTAGTGAACAAGCATTGATTGAATTTAATATTTGTGGTTATAAGGATAAAGTTGTTTGTGATGTACTAATGGATTGTTGTCATGTTTTGCTTGGGAGACCATGGTAATATGACAAGCATTCCATATACGATTGTAGAAGCAATAGTTATCAAATTAAGCTTGTGATAATGTTTGGTAAGAAAGAGTTTGTGAAGAAAAAGGAAGAGAAGTCTAAGGAGTTTACAACCACTTCCATGTTGGTAGACATAAAAACAGAGAATTTGAAGAGTGCTTCAAGGTTGAAGGATAAAGGAAAAGTGTTGATGCCTAAAATAGACCAAGAGAAAGCTAAAGAAAAACTAAGAAGCAACTAGTTGGGTTGAAGGAGCATGATGCAATATTGGTTGGGAAAATACCTTGTCCACTAGTTGTAAGAGAGGTTAGAGGGCATACATGTTCTCCTATGGAAAATGGTAGTAGATCTGATAAGAATGATGAAACAAGGGTAGGGAACTTGAAGCATGACGTGAAGGTAGGGGAATGAGAAGACAAGTGTATTTGGCAAGGGCCAAGGAGCAGATCCAAGCAATCAGCAGAGGTAGTGAAGGAGGTAGTACAAGTTTTACTTGGTAAGTGTTTTATTTCAGGTGTACAAGCAAGGGTAACACAAGTTGTAGATGTAAGGAAGGTCAGAGAACATGGAGCAGATCTGTTTGCAAGGAAGAGACAATGGCAAGGTAGAATCAAGTTCAAAAATGCAAGGTATGATCCAAGAACACATATGATCCAATGGAGGAGATATTACCAATCCAGAGAGCATGTGGAAATCAAGGAGAAGTTGAGAAGAAGCATGGAGCATGACAACACTAGATCTCATGGGACATGAGTCCTTTTCTAGGATGGGTGTATGGTGCAGGAGCACCAAGTTTGAATTTTACAAATAGGTCATAGGTTAAGTGGATTTTAGTGTTTTGAGGGTAATTTTAATGTAATAATTCCATGTTAAGGCCATTCATAATGTTTTAGAGTCATTGGGTTAAAATGTAAAAAGTTGCAAAAATTGAAAAATTGTCAATGTGACAAAGTTGCAAAAATGCATTAAGTGGAATACCAACGGTCAAGTTGGTTCAAATGGAAGTTGTGGAGGTTAAGTCAGTTAGTTTTAGGGGGAAAAATATTAAATAAGCCTCCAGAACTCTAGGCAAGGTTGTTGTAAAAGTTTGGATTGATCAAACAATTGAAAAACTCTTGAAAACTCCACATTTTCCAGAAATATTGTTGTTCTTCTCATTTTTACTGTTCCGTACAACTTTCCTTGAGACTAAACTGAATTTGAATTGATATTTCTATGTGGTAGAAACATTCCAAAGTTGGTTTTATTGGTTTTCATTCGACTTGAAGGATTTGGTAGTCAATTTGTTGTAGGCGGCTAGGGAACCCAAAAAATAGGGTTTTGAAGATGTAAAGATGCAAATATGACTCATTCCACCTATTGTGTATATTGTAGCTTAGTGGAATGAGTCTATTAGGATAGAAATTGGTGTCAGAGTTAAGTTTTAGAGTAGGGAAGATCATTAGGGGTTTTGGGCATGATGCCCTAGTGGTGAAAATTGAGAATTTTGAGTGAAATTGGGTGGTTTGAGAGAGTAAATGGATGAAATCCTTGGAGGTAGTAGGTTTTGAAGGTATTTTGAGCATGTGTAGACCTAATATGGGGTGTTTAAGGTGTTGGTTGAGTGAGATAAGTGTGGGAAGGTGTATTTTCATTAAACCCTTGTCAAACTTGTGAAAAAGGAGGGTTTGGTTTAAAGGAGTCATAGTGAGCATTTCTCTTATTGGAAATAGTGGATTTTGATGTTTTGAGACCCATTCTAAGACTTTTTGAAGGGATTTTGTGTTGGCAGTAACTTTAAAGGGGTTTTCCTTTGTAAAAGTGACCTAATTAAAGGTTTGGGACAATGTAGAAGCAACTGTTTGAGGGTGTTGGTCTAAAAGAGTCCTATGTGGTTCTTGGATATGTTAAAGAACATGGAAAAGGGTGTATAAAATTGTAAGGATAGTCTTGATAAGAAATTAGATTCAAAATATTTGAAGGGAAAACTAGGTCAACACACCCACAAGTGAAACTGGGTGAAGTTGTGAAGAGTTGGTGTAGTAGGTTTTTGAGAGTTGCAAAATTGGTTCAAATTGTTTGAATTGTGATTGATGAATGATTTCCTCCCTACTCTACATCAGTTATAGAGAATGAGGTAAATCTTGAGAATGTGCCTACAAAAGATCAGGTTGTTGATATATTTACTAAGGCTCTTCCTAAGGATACTTTTGAGTATCTCTGAGAGAAGTTGGGGGTTATTACCCCTCCTTCCTTGAACTAGATGCATAAGGATGTGCATTAGTCTAGTGGATTTCAAGATTCTTTTTTTTTTTTTTTCCAGACTGATGTTGGAGGCTACCTTTCAGGGGAATAGGTGGTGTCATTGTTGGTGTCTGCATTTAGGTGAGTAAGTATTGGTGCAGGTTGGTGGTTTCCTCTATCAGTTGTATCAAAGGATATGTGCAGAGGTTGTTGGTTGGTTTAGTTTTTTGTGTGCTCCTAAGGGGTGTTGAATAGGACAACTGAGAGGGGGAGTGAATCAGTTATCATAGAATTAAACATTTAATCCAATCACCATAACTAATACTTAATATTGCTTAAATGATTAAACATCAAATACCAATGCAAAAACTCAAATCCAATACATAAACAAAATAACACCAAATTTATGTGGAAAACCAAATGAGGGAAAAACCACGGTGAGGATTAACTCACACTATAGAGAATATCAAAACCGATTACAAAAAGGCTCACTCCCTAAAATAAGGACTCACTGTCTGAAACAAGGACTCACTGTCCAAGAGTGCTACAACCGGGATGGATCACTACCACATAGATATAAAGAAGATAAAGAAGACTTGTTACAGAGAGATTACAGTCCCAATGCAACAAAGGATTCCACCACAATCACTCGATCAACTTGTATGAATGATAGAGTTCTCCTTTTTTCTCACTGCATCCAAAAACTCAACATTAAGCTTCACACTGATTTGCCACACTCTCAACACACACTCTTACTGAATAGAATCAATGTCACACTAAACTACACTTTCTCTTTTCTCTTATCACACTTCTTCACTCTTATATATTTTCCATTACTAACTCATCTTATATTTATACCATCTTCAACTTTGAAACATATCCAAAGTCAGTTATCCAAATCCAAATTCAAATTAGGTCAGCACCAAAACATCCTAGGGTGGAATTCAAATGAGGGCGACCCAAACACACGCTTCATAGGGAACCAAATAGATCCAACATGCTTCATCATTCTTGAAGTAGTATCTCACACAAGGTCGGCCACACCAGTGTGAAACACATAGAACCATTAAGCACGAACTTTCCAAATGCTGAAATTAACTTCAATACAATTAGGGAAACTCAAATTCAGAACCACATGTCATAAGACTTCATCAAAGAGAAATTCAGACCAACAACATTTCTCTCGAACCTCAACTAGAAATATAGAAAACCACAGTTCACAACTTGAATCAAGACCAAAACCTAGAGCAACCACTGGACATCTCTTTATTACAATTTTCTCAATATCCTTGACATATACAACCAATAGCAACTAGTAGATAACCAACTGACCGATTGGCATCAATGAAAACACCTTCCATACTTCTATTCTTGCAACAAGGGGGAGTATGTAGAGCGTAGTAAAAAGAAAAGGTAGTCACAGAGTACTTGTTGTCCCTTATAGGTATTGCCTTTGGGGGAGAGATAAAGCATGTATGTTTGATGTCAAAGGGAGAAAGTGATGCAAATGTGTTGCCCTTTTCCATTGATGTCAAATAGGAGAGATAAATTAATGTAAAAAAAAGGATCATTTGAGAAAGGGAGAAAGAGTAAAGTGAACAAGGTTAGTATGATGCAAGGGGGAGAAAGAAAAATAGTTGATATGGAGTAGTATATTGTTGATCAGAGCTGTTATGTTTGGTGTTGATGGTTTTTCACATCATGTGTTTCCATCAATGACAAAGGGGGAGATTGTTGCAAGTATGTGTAGTTGGTGTTTTCAGTGATGTTAGTAGGCTTATTTTTGTGTTATCATTGATGTCGATTGGTGATGGTTGAGAAGTTGTGATGATGTTGTGATTAGTTGCATTATATTGTCATTAGTAAGTGTTACTAGTATCAACCTCTAGCATTGCTTTGATAAGCTTTTATTTGTGGATATTTTTTGGTTGATATGTTGTGCTATAGTGACGAAGATGATGAGGATGTTTCTAGTACTTGGTTTCCAATTGATTTTGATAAAATTTGAATAAAAGAAGAAACTGTGTGTTGTAGAGGTGTTCTAGCATACTGAGTGGTGTTCTTTTTTTCTCCAAATTTATTCTATGTTATAGATATGCTTGTGTGGTTCAAATATGTTGGTTAGAGGTGTTTAAAGGTGTTATATCTAAAATTTATTGGTCTAGATCATTATGCAAAAGAAGTTGTGTTCACTAGTGTGTGAATTGTATTGTAGTGATGTCTAGGGGAAATGGTTTTTCTTTCCATTTCTTCATAGTTTGGTTTTTGGTCTTGTGATTCTGGAAGTATTCTTATAAGGTTCATATCTACCTTCACTTGAAGTTGTTAATGGTTTGGTGCTCCACAAACTGAGTGACTGCATTACAGTGTGTGGAAGATTATCTAGGTGAATAGGATGAGTTTGTTCTTCAAGTGAAAGTTGTTACGAAGGAATTTGTTGGATTTTAGGATGTTTATGGAATATTCTAGATTATGTTCAAGTGATGCATGTTTTCTACGAGTCATCTTTGGATCATAGGAAGCACATACTTAAATTTTAATGGTGTTTACATAGGTTCAGACAACCTTGGGTGTTTACACTAATTACAGATTTTCTTTGATGATTTTTGAAGTGTGGTGTGGCGTGTATGAGTGGATTTAGGTCCAAGTTAAGGTGTGATGTGGTTAACTTTCATTCCTTTCTACCATGAGAATGCTTAGTGCTGACCTAATTAGAATTTGCATGGTTGAGGTGCATAGTTGACCTTGGAGAATGTTTTCAAGGATGAAAAATGTATAAATAAGTGGTGTTGATGGAGAATTGGTGTGTAGTGTATGATGCGAATTATAAAAGTATGAAGTGAGAATTTGTGAAGAGAAATGTGAGATTCAATGAGTTAGACTACTGAAAGTAGTGAGTAGAAGGTTTCTACAATCTTTTGAAAGGCTACGAATGTGTTGGTGATGTTGTGGTGGACTTTTTTGTTGCATTGAGATGGATTTCTCACTGTAACATTCTTATTTTCTTCTTTTCTATAATCTGGAAATGATCCATTGGAAGTGATCCCTTCTTTATTCTTGGGCACTAATCCCTTCAAAAGTGATCCTATTGTATTCAATGTTGTAATTACTTTATATTGTGAGCTAATAATCACCGTATTTTTTCTGTTATTGGATTTTCCACATAAATTTAGTGTTCTATTGTGCATAGTGTTAATGTTTTTCAATTTATGTCAATTTCTTTCATGATAAATCATTCTAATAGATTAAGGGTTATTAAAGTTGATGTGCATCTGAATGTTAATGGGGTTTTGATGTTTTAATGTACAACTAATTCACCCCCCTCTTAGTTGTCTTATGCATTCAACATTAGGATCTTGATTAAATATTTGAGGTTGGATTTGGTTGTGGATGGTTTGGATATTGATACGATAGGTTTAACTGATTCCTTGTTCAAAGGGGATGACGTTTTGGATAAGTTGGCAGTGATCAATGAGACAAAAGTGATTGCTTTGGGCAAGATATGGACAAAAATGATTGGATTATAGTTTTGGACTCAAAAGGACACTTGGCTATCTATTGTCCCCCCAGGCATGCCATAAATATGTGCATGAAAACATGCTCAAGTGAATGAAATCATGTAATGCCTACCTATTCCTAGCATATGATGTTAGTGGGAGAATTATATTTTGTATATGCTCATATGTTAGATGATCATGTTTTGATATTATTGTTTTACGTCCTAATTCTTTATCTCCTCTATGGCTATTTTATTTTTATGCTTGATGTAAATGGCATCGAAGTGTATGTGTGTTTTGATGCCAAGTACCTTGAAAGGGGATGAATGCATTTTATTTTGGAGGTATCTTTGGATGTGTGCATGATGCAATATTTCCCAAGTGATTATTATCATGTTTTGGTTCATGAATATATGCATTGATATAGATGTTATAACTGAATGATATCATGAAATTAATTGTTTAAATACAATGAAATTATGGATATGATGTTTTACACTATGGGGTATTTATAAGATGTGTTGGCTATTCATACATATATGAAGTAGGTGTGCTTGACATGTGTATTGAGTGGTTACAAGTACTAGGTTATTTTCCACCTAGTTCCACAGGTCTGAGTATACCTCGACATGGTTATAAGGAGATGTCACATTGGTCATTTTTGTTTTACCTTACCTGTCGTACTCAATCCAATTGTGAGACACTTATTATTTTACCCATTTTGACTTGGATACCACCATTGTTATGATTATGGATACAATAACCATTTTGTGGATGTCCCATGAATGTGTGGTTGTGCTTTGTTAAATTTCCAATTTTTGTAATTTAATTCAATTAAATGATTATATGGATTTAATAGTGAACTATAGGTCAAACGATATCGGGAAATAAAATTAATTGATTATTAGGACTTCGGGGTTATTTTTGGGAGTTTCAAATGGATATATAAAAAAATGAGTTATATTAATTTAATTTGATTTAAATCTTAATTTTTGCAAAGTAATGTGCAATATACGTTATATATATTTAAAACGTGATTTAAATGTGGAATACTAAATTAGATTGAATTCTAATATCTTATCCTAGACTAGGTGAAATCAGGGATTAAATGTGATTAATTAGAAAAGAAATATATTATTTTATTGGAAAAAAGGGGTTAAAAGGAAAAAAAAGGTTTCTATTTTCATTTTCATGTTGTGAAATTGGGAAAATTATGAAGAGGGAAAATCTTTGTTTTGAGAAATTTGAAAATTGTTGATTGGGAGAGCAATTCTTATTCAAACTTGGTGAGGTTAGATCCATTGGGATAGGAATCAGGAAGGGATATATTTTGCTCAATTTTGTCTCCTCATTTGGTGTGCTTGGAAAACTTCACATTTCAAATTTTGGAGGGTATTGACGTATTTTCTTGGTTTTAAATTTATTTGAGAATTCTTTTTCAAAAAAAATTGTAGGAGAATGATTAGGGGAGTGTAGAATCCTCAAAAATGGCAGAGTTACCATTCCTATTTTTTGAGAAATGATGAAAATGTCAATTTTATAGCATAAGAAGGGTGTTGGGATTATTTTCAAACAAGGGGTATTTTTATAATTTTAATTTCAAATTTTTTAATTTTTGATGAAAATCCATGGTGGATTTGGGAATTTTTATGTTTTTATGTATTGGAAAATATTGGAAGATTTGAAAATTTTGTATGAAAATGATTGAATTTGAATGTTTTGAAATGATGGAACCTCGTAAAATGTGATGTTATGTATTTTGTGAAAATATCATGGAAATTGAAGAAAATTGCATTTTACATTGATTTTCGTGCCACACTTGTTGGAGGGTGTGATGAGTATTTTGGAGTGTTATGATGAAGATGTACTTCATGATATGTGATAATATGAATTTTAGAAATTGATAATAAAATTTTATGAAATTGGAAATCATGCATTTGTTTGCATGCCTTAACTTGAGTTTGATAATTGTGTTGACTCTAGGACTTAGTCCTTTTTCTATGTCATTATGGATGGTTTCCTCCATTGGTGAATGTGCCCAAAGTGAGTGCTTATGTATTCCATTGTGTTCATGCCAATGGATTTGTGATATGGATCATCATGTGATGCTTGATTGTCTCTAATATCCTTGTGTGATATGTATTATGAATGTTTACTTTGTGATTGATATGAGTGTATACCCTCTCTGAGTGTGCCTTGTGTGAGTGTGTTTAGGGAGTGTGGCATCTCCTAGCATGGTGGGAGTTAACCTTATTGGTTTTCACGTGATAGGGTGGTGCAAAAACCACCATTGGGGTTTGGAGGTTTGAGGAGAAAATCGACATCAGTATCAACTTCTCATTCATTCACTACATTGTAATTACTTCATTTGAATGTAATGTAATTGTTAAAGGAAATTTGAGTCCTTTCATTATGTAATCATGATGCATCTATAGTATAATTTGTAAGTGGACCTCTCTCATGACATGGCGTATAACCAATCTTTGAAAGTTAGGGTTTAGCCTAGTTATGTATCTTGGTGTTGGTGTCAAGCATGATCGTAAGTGCATATAATTGTAATTATGCTTTGGAGGCTTAAAATGAGCATAGGAGCATTTCAATTGGTGTTTAAAATGGATTTCTAAGTCAAATTTCAAAGTTGGGTGTCCTAGAACTACACCTACGCGACCCTGTTATAAGATAGTTAACCCAACCTCCTAGAAAATTGACTAACACTACTGGAATGGACTAGTATCATGTTGGGGCAACTTGGTAGTAGGTGGGGAAGCTTGCTACGATATTGAGGTGGCTTAATTTTGCCAGTTAGAAATCTTAGTTTTTTGCTAAGTGTTTTTGAGTGGATTGTTTCCCATACAATTCCAAAATGTAAAACCTCTTAACCAAGATTATTTAAGGGTTCTATAAGCCTAATTCCCTTGTCAAATAATTTTTATAACTTTAAATTTTCCCATGGTGATCATTTTTGTCGACTAGGTCTTAAAAAACATAGTCAAGTTTTCTCTTGTTTTGGTCTTTTAAGTTCCTCTTTGTTTTAGGATCTCGGATGGGTAAACCATGTAAACAAAAGTTGTTCAGCATGGTCCCAGGGTTCTAGTGATGTTTGGAAACTTTCCTTATGAGACTTTGTTGATGAATTTTAGGTTCTCCTACATCATTGTGCATGCACTCTTCCAAAGTTGGTTGTTTGGCAAGCTAGGGTTACAGAGATCGTGCATGTTGTCTTGTTAAGTCTTGGGAATGTTGTAAACCTTCTTGGTTGTTCTTGTTAGGGTACACAACATTCCTATTAGGTATTTAGGTGTTGTGTTTCTGTATATTTCCATTTGTGTGATGTCATGTCACGATGAGATATCTTCGAAAGCATGTGGTTGGTCTGGAAGTGACTGTCATCATTTCAATTAGTGGGGAGTTTGTATCTCCTAGTTTGACATCCTTTGGTGAAGTTTTGTCTTAATTTTAATTTTGGTTGATTAAGTGAGTCTATATTTAGATTGGAGGCTGATTATTCCCTCATCCTATTCTAGAGATGTGTTGCGAGATAATACAATCATGAGTTATAACCGATTGTCATTTGCAATTTTCTCTCTCTCTCTCTATGTCTTGTTCTTCATGGTGGATTTATCCCATGAGAGGTTAGTATTTTTCTATTTGTACCTTGCTTATGAAATGTTGATGTCATCTTGTTTTTATTGTTCTTGTGTCATTATGTTCATATTACACCTATGTGTATGAAACTTGTGTTCACATCGTTGTGTAAGTACGACATGTTTATGTCGTATCTTTGGTGTTTTGGTTGTTGTGTTTCAAGATAAATTTTATTCAGTTAGGTTTTGCTTGTGTTTCGAGCGAGGAACTATATTTAGTATCAGAGCCCATGTTGTAGCATTGGGATCTCTAGTTAGTGTTGTTTCCCATGTGGTTTTGGTGTGCTTGATGTGTGTTTTCTCAAGTGTTTATTTTTCTAAGATGGTTGTAGGAATTCTTACCAAGTTGTATGCCTTAGTATGACACTGTAGAAGGGTTTTGTTTACCAACCCATGCCTAGTGTTTTAAGAGGAAGGTTTACTTCTAGGCCTTACCATACTCAATAGGATTGGAGTGAAGACCTTGGTGGAGAGTCTCTTGTGGTTGAGAGTGACCACTCTCTTGTGCCTTCTTGTTTGTGTGTTGACATGTTGGTGCCTTGGTGTGTTTGTGGGTTGCAAGTAACATGTATGATGCTTAATGTTCCCTTGCTTGACTGATCTAGTTATGTGAGCTAGTGCATCAATAGACCTTGGATTGGTTAAGAAGTGTTGGTTGTGTGAATTCCCTTTTGTGCTTAACTCCTTGTTGAGCTTGATGGTTGAAATGATCTTATGAGGTCTTGAGTTTTCTCTCATTTTCATTGCTAAGTGTGGTTACGAAAATTATAATTAAAAAAGAATAATTATGTTGTTATATTTCATTAAGTATTATGTACTCTCATGTCAATGATGCATTTATTGTGAAAGAAATGATATTATGTCCATATACTTGATGTAGGAAAAGAGTAGTGAAGTGGTAATGGTTTCTTAAAAGAATCTCATGATTATGTGCCTTAAAGAGGATAGAAAAAGTAGAGATGACACTATGATTATATAATGAGCTATTTCCATATGTGCCTTGGGGTGATTTGGAAATACAATTCTTTTCTTGTGTGTGGATACTTGAAATGATTCATAATAGTGCATGTTTTATGTAATTTTGTCTTGTAATATGAAGGAAAGATGTTTTATTAGAATAAATCTTTGGATGAAATACCTTGGTCTCAAAATTTCATTTCTACTCTAAGATGTATATTGAATTGGTGTATGGTATTAAATAGTATTAAGTAAAGTTTAGAGACAAAAGGGAATAGTGGAATCATGTGCACAATAATTAAATAATAATCATTGTAACGAAATGAATACATTAATAAACCTTGCATTGTTAAGTCCCAAATCTAAGTTATTCTTTCATTTCATGGTATGCATGGAATGTAGAATGGAATCTGCATTGTAGTGGCATTACATTGGTGAGACTCAAGGTTCCCAATTGCATTATTATTGATAGATAGTCATATAAATGTTAACTCATTATATCCTTATTAGAGATAAGAAATGTTAAGTGCACGACTAAGTGAATTTTGAGTGAAAATAATGTTGTGCTTGTGGTGTTAATAAACTAGACTATGTTTTCCTTGACACATGTTGAGCATTGGATAGCCTTGTTTGAGAAAATATTTTATCATGATTGTGCATGACACTTGGTATAATAGAATTTTTTGTCGAACTATGGTGGAACATTGGGTAAATACTTAACTCCATTAGCTAAAATCCTTGACGTGTGTCATTAGTTAGTAAATTTAATTGTTAATAAAGTAGAATTATGGAACCTTGTTGAAATTTGAATGGGATGTTGATTTAAAAAACAATGTATTACGTAAGTGTGTGTATTATGGTGCACCACCTTGCGAATGAGGATGTAATTCATGGATCTCACATGGTTTAATATGTTGAATTCATGTATCATTGAGATAAGTTGGAATGTATTGTGATTTTTTCAATTATGAAGCTATGGATAAATTTCAATTTTACCTTGGAAAGAGTAATCCTAGTGGATGTTGGGGGTAAATTATTGAAAATATTATGGAATTATGGTTTAATTATGTGAAAGGAAATGGTTTTGTGCATTAAAAGATGAAATTGGAAAGGAATTTATTTTGTATTCTATGTGGATGTGAATACCCCATAATGGTGCTTATGTTGTGTATTCTAGATGTCCCATACATGATGTATGTATTCATGGGCTTGTGGTACTGGGTGCCTATCCATGGATTATGTGTTTTGATAAAACTATGGCGGAATCATGCTTTATATGTTTGCTTGTTTGTCACCTTGTTAAGATTCCACCTAAGGGTGGCTGATAAGTCAACATGTGTGGGGTCAAGTAGAGCTATGGTACACATAGGAAGGCTATGGTATTGTGTTGTGACATTGGCATGGAGAAATCCTACCGCCCATACCCTTTCTAAGTAGGATGAACCACCTACTTTCCCTATGTAATGAACCATTGAGTGGTTTGTAGTGTTAGACTATTCCTTATTATTCTTGATGGTTACATAAGTAGTGGTACTAGTTACCAATGATAAGTTTTCTCTTACCTCATTATTTTATGTATATCATTTTCTAGCATTGGAGATTTAGTATGCCATGCTATGTTGATTTCCATATCTACCCATGTTTAGACATGGTGCCCAAGGATATGATTACACACCACACTGATATTTCAACATAGTGTTGGTGATGATGACATGTTGTTGATGGTAGAGAGTCAGGCTTGAGCAGATCATTCCACATATATGTACTTGAAGTCACATTTTATATTATGTTATTCCTACTTGTTGAGTGGTGTGGGGAAACTTGCACACTTGTAGAGAGGGCCTTATGTTTTCTATGATATTTTGTGTTTGGTAAGTATATGAGTGTTCCTTGCCATGTATACCTCTAGCTTCAGCGAGTGGCCTACAACTATCTACTCTGCAAGGTGCATCGCTATGCGGGATGTGTACTACATGTATCTTCTCCACCAGGCACATTGTCATGTGCTATACAACCTTGTGTGTGTTGTCCACTTGGCATATGGCTTGCTGTGTAGGGCTTTGTGATGTGCACACCATAATTGCACACATGAGGGGGATGTGGCCAAGGTGTTCCTTTTCTGATAAGCAAATTTTTATGCCAAGTGGGGATTTGTGTGTTCATTCCATAAACACACATGAAGGACTATTTTGATAGTGAAGATGTGACTTCCCTCCTTCCTTATCTAGTGGCTAGTTTCTAGTCACATAGTGATGTAATGTGCAATTTTGAATATTGTGAACTTTATTTCGGTTTTTGGTGGCTTTTAATTTTCTTTTGTCAAACACCAATTATTATTTTATCTTGATTGTTTTAGTTTATCCACTATTTGTGAAGTTAATTTCACATAACTCTTGTAGTTACACTTGATTTAGCATTACAATTATGCACATTTATTTATCTTATTGTTGAATTGTGAATTATTTCCTTGATATTTATGCTTTTATGGTGGATAAACTAGAATCTCTTTTGTTTTGAAGTGTTGGTCTTGTTTTGTGATGTGATTTCTCACTAGGTCAAGGGATAATGACCTTGGTTGAGTGTATATAAGGAAGTAGACATAGGGAAAATTCCGGAGGTATGTGTTGACTATATTGATAACCATGAGACACTACCTTTTTGGTGTGTGTGACTATCTCTTTGAGGTTAAAAAATTTGTACAAACAAGAGGTATGTTATTTGTGGAAATGTATGGAAGGGACTACCAAGTATGTATAGCCCTAACACCATTATGCCACATGATCTTTTTGGCATAGATTATTGGTCATTTTTTAGATTGTTGTGTCTCCATGATCGATATATTCTCTGTTTGTGATTACCCTATGATGTGGATGTTATAATGTGGATGTTATAATGGATGTTTTTCTTGGATATAGTTGCATATGAGTTATTGGAAATGTTAATCATGCTTTAGAAAAGTGAATTATTGTATTCATGTGAAAAGAATAGTGCTTATACTATCTTGTTTCATATTAAAATCTTATGAGTAAGTGTGCTTTAGAAAATGATAATAAATTCCAAGGAAATTGGTTATTGTATTTTCCTTCTATTCTATTTAGTGGTGGATTATGTGTAATATCACTTATCTCTTAGGTGATGTGTGAATTCTTGATGTTGGTAAGAAATAAAATTTGATATATGGCATGTGATCATCTTTACCTTCATGACTTCTAGGAGTAAGTCAATTTATAGTGGGGGAGGATGCAGTTCCTACCTATTCATAGCATATGATTTTAGTGGGATATTTTTATTTTGTATATGCTTAGATGTTATATGATCATGTTTTGATATTATTGTTTTATGTCTCGATTCTTTGTCCCCTCTATAGCTATTTATTGTTATACTTGATGTAAATGGAGTTGAAGTGTATGCTTGGTTTGATGCAAAGCCCCTTGAAAGGGGATGAATGTATTTTATTTTGGAGTTTTCTTGGGATGCATGCATGATGCAGGCTTTCCCAAGTGATTATTATCATGTTTTGGTTCATGAATATATGTATTAATATGGATATTATAATTAAATGATATCATGAAATTTATTGCTTAAATTCAATGAAATTATGGATATGATGTACACAATGGGGTATTTATAAGATGCTTAAGATATTTATACATATATGAAGCAGGTATGCTTGATGTGTGTGTTGAGTGGTTATAGGTACTAGGTATTTCTCCACTTGGCTCCAAAGGTTCAAGTATACCCGATGGTGGTTATAAGGAGATGTCACATTGGCCGTTTTTCTTTTTCCTTACCCATTATACTCAATCCAAGTGCAAAACCATTGTTATTTTAACCATGTTGACCTAGATGGCTTCATTGGTATGATTTCAGATACCATAACCCTTTTTATGGATGTCTCATGAATGTGTGGTTGATGTTTAGTTAAACTTACCATTTCCATAATTTAATTCAATTAAATGCTTATATGGATTTAATAGTGAATTATAGGCCAAATGAATGAATTTAATTCGTTTTTGGGACTTAGAGTTATTTGTGGGATTTTCAAATGGATAAACGAAAAAATGAGTTATACTAATTTAAATTTATTTGAATCCCAATTTTTGTAAAGTAATGTGCAATATGCCTTATATATATTAAAACATGATTTAAATGTGGAATAGTAAATTAGACTAAATTCTAATGTTTGATCTTGAATTGGGTGAAATCAGGATTAAATGTGATTAATTAGAGATGAAATATATTATTTTATTAAAAAAATAAAAGGGGTTAAAAAGAATAAATTTTTTCTATTTTCATTTTTATGTTGTGAAATTAGGAAAATTATGAAGAGGGAAAATCTTTGTTTTGAGCAATTTGAAAATTGTTGATTGGGAGAGTAATTCTTATCAGAATTTGATGAGTTTGGATATGTTGGTATAGGAATTAGGAAGGGACTGTGCTTGCTTGATTTTGCGACTCCTCATTTGGCATTCTTGGAAAACTTCACATTTCAAATTTTGGAGGGCGTTGAGGTATTTTCTTGGTTTTAAATTCATTTGATCATTATTCTTCAAACTTGTTTGTAGGAGAATGATTACGGGAGGTGTAGAACCCTCCCATCTCCTTTTATTTTACAAATAGATTGGTGTAGAGTAGATTTTCATTTAAAATTTGGAAATTTTTAAGATGGCAAGGTTACCATGCCCAATTTTTTGGGAAATGATGAAAATAACAATTTTATAGCATAAGAAGGGTGTTGAGCTTATTTACAACCAAAGGGTATTGTTAGAATTTTAATTTTGGAAATTTTATTTTTTAATGAAAATCCATGGTGGATTTGGGAATTTTCATGTTTTTATGCATTGGGAAATATTGGAAGATTGAAATTTTTTGTATGAATGTAATTGAATTTGGGTATTTTGAAATGAGAGAACCTAATAAAATGTGATGTTATGGATTTTATGAAAATGCCATTGAAATTGAAGAAAATTGTATTTTACATTGATTTTCATGCAACACTCATTGAAGGGTGTGACAAATGTTTTGGAGTGTTATGAGAAAGTTGTACATTATGATATGTGATAATATGCATTATGGAAAATTTTATTGAAATTTGATGAAATTTGATAAAATTAGAAATTATACATTTGTTTGTGTGGCTTAACTTGAGTTCAACAAATGTTTTGACTCTAGGACTTAGTCCTTTTTCTATGTGTTTATGGATGGTTTCCTCCATTAGTGAATGTGCCCAATGTGAGTACTTATGTATTCCATTGTGTTCATGTCAATGGATTTGTGATATAGATCATTGTGTGATGCTTGATTTTCTTTGATTCCTTGTGTGATGTGCATTGTGAATGTTTACTTATGGATTGGTGCGAGTGTATACCCTCTCCTAGTACATGTCTTGTGTGAGTGTGTTTGGGCCTTGTGGCATGTCATAGCATGGTGGGAGTGAACCTTGTTGGTTTAACATGGTAGGGTGGCATGGAAACCACTGTTGGGGTTCAAAGATTCGAGGAGCGAATCAAAATCAATATCATTTTCTCATTCATTCACTACTTTGTAATTAATTCATTCGAACGTAATTTAATTTTTAAAGAAAATTTGAGTTCTTCTATCATGTAATCATGATGCATTTGTAATATAATTTGTAAGTGGACCTCTCTCATGAGATGGTGTATAACCCATTTTTCAAATTTAGGGTTTTAGCCTTGTTATGTGTCTCAATGTTGGTGTCAGGCACAATTGTAAATGAATATGATTTTAGTTATCCCTTGGAGGCTTCAAATGAACTTAGGAACATTTCAATTTTTGTTTAAAATGAATTTCTAATTCATATTTCATAGTTGGGCAGCTTCATATTGCACTTAGGTGGCCCTGTTATAAGCTAGTTAACCCAACCTCCCAAAAAATTGAAAACATTGCTGAGGTAGCTTGGTATCATGATAGGGTGGCTTGGTAGTAGGTGGCACAACCTGGTAGTATACTAGGGTGGCCTATTTTTGCTAGTTAGAAATCTGAGTTTTTGGCGAAGTGTGTTGGGGCAACCTGGTACTATGTTGGAGTGACTTGGTTCCCATAAAAATTCCAAAACAAGGGATTTAAACTCACAAAACCCTCTCTAAATTCCTCACAACTATTGCAAAACAAAAAAAAAGAGATTTTAAATACAATTCAAAAAAATTGTTTGCACAAGGAACCAATGAATTTCTCTTTTAATAAAGTTTAATTACAAATGGGTTTTCAGTCATCAAATGAATTTTACGCAGCAAATCAACTTATTACATTCATCATATATGTAAAGGAAATACATATAAAGGAAAACTATGCTCAACAATGTCTATTCTTGCAATATGCTCATCTTCCAACTCTTCTAGACCACCTGACACTTCTATATCTTCAACCTATGATTTTGGAAACTTCTTGGACTATTGTAATCAGTCCAAAACCTGAAACGAAACCCCAAATATGGTTCTCTAGAGAAAACTACACCCCTCACCTTATTGCTTCAAAAATCCCCTTCAAAACTCTTTCCTGTTTTCATGAATTGTTGATTCTCCACTACCTTGTCAAGGAATTAATATAATATGCTTTATTTTTTCCTTCTCCAATATGGTACCGATATTCTTGTAGGTGAAAAAAATAGACTTCAAAAGATAATTAAAACTTATTAAAACCCACTCACAACAGCCTCTCAAAGATAGGATTTTTCAATTTTCCTTCCCTCCTCTTTTTGACTTGCAAAAAGGAAAGAAGGAAAAAATAATCTTGGGTGCACACTTCTCCAATCACTACTTTTTAGGGATCAATATTAAGCATTTTAAAATTCCCTATTGAACTCCTAATGCCACATATTTCCATTTAAATATTTTGTAAATAAATGTTTTTAAAACTACTTTTCTTGATTTTTTGCCCACTAGCCAAATTCAATGTGCAAAGGAGATTTTATTAACAAGATCAATTAATAAAAAATATATCATTTATCACCCATCAAGAAATTTAAACCAAAATCAACTTATTCAAAAATCCAAAAATTTTGAATAAAAAATTAACCTCTTTTTGTTTGATATAGGATTGCCAAATGCCATGGATGCTCTTGCATCAGACACCCATGATAGAAAAGAAATATTTCATGAGTGTGAATCATGAACATTTGTAGATATGATGCTCATTTTGAGTCCATATTGCAGTCTTATTCACCCGAACCTTCTTTCTCACTTGTCTTTGTAACTTTTTGTCCCTTCCATCTTTCATTCCTCCTCTCTTCCTTCCTCTTTTCACAAATTCCAATTCCCACCAATTTGTATTGTGAAATGTTGGAAAATAATAATCATCAATTTTCTCTTCATCAATAAAATAAGGAAACTCATGCATTACCTCTCCCTTTGTTATTTCTGCAACAATCAATTCATTTTTAATTTCTTTTTGTTCCATGTGTTCCTCCTTTCCTTTATCTTCTAAAAAGTAATTTTTAGCTGCAAATTTAATGTTAGTAATTGTGTAAGGGAGAAATTGAGAATGCAATAAAATAATCAATGCCAAATGAATTAAACTAAATCTAATTCAAAACGAGGATTAAGATTCATACCCATTACTCACGAAATGAACAATACAAAATACTTAATTCAAAAAAGCAATTGAAGAACAAGAACAATGAATTCAATAGAACATAAAGTTACCCATCCTATGTCAAAGTGTATTCACAATGATGTTGGATCGTTTGTTGTATCAATGTGAAGCCTCCATTTGTGTGTAGAAAAAGCTTCAAAGTTGTGTGATGTTGATTGAAAATGTATGCAAAAGCTTCCAAGAAATCAATGATTAATTTGGCATTACTTCGTTGTGTAAAAGATGTCAATTCTCCAATCATTTTTGAGGAAGAAGATGATTGTTATATAGATTTTGTGTTTCAAAATGAACACTCAAGATTGTGTAGTAGAATATTTTGATCAATGGTTCAAAATCATTGAGAGGATATAGATGGGAAGAATCGGTGGATTTTGATTACATAATCAGTGTGATTGAAGAAATCAATTTGAGTGTTTAGTGGAATTGAGGAAATAGATTGAATAATCTATGGAATTGAAGAAATCATGTTGAGCTTTTAGTGGGATTGAAAAATTAGGAATAGATGGATCAGTTAGCCAATCAAAGTGAGCAATCAGGGGATCATAATTTGCTCAATCATAAAAGTGGATGAGGGTAATTAATTAATTGAATTAATCAATTAAGCCTTTTTGAGTTGAATGTGCAAATCATGTTTGACTTTTGCAAACAAAGTTGTATTTGTTTGTTTTGACCCTTTTGAATGATGCTTGAATAATTTATTCAATTATTCATGTTTAGGAGAAAGTGATTTAATTAAATTGAATTAATCAATTAAGTCTTTTTGAGTTGAACATTCAAATCATGTTTGAATTTTGCAAACAAAATTGTATTTGTTTGTTTTGACCTTTTTGAATGATGTTTGAATAATTTATTCAATTATTCATGTTTAGGGGAAAGTGATTTAATTAAACTATTAAGTATTAATAATTTAATTGATTTAGGGGAATGAAGTGAATTAGCAACATAATTAAATAATTGATGTTATTTAATTAATCATGAGGAATAAATTTAGATTAGGACTTTATTAAATAAATGAAATTTATTTAATTAGTCAAAAATGATGAAAAAGTGAATTAATTAAATAATGTAATATTATTCAATTAATAGAGGAAATTAGGGTTTTTGATGTAATTGATGCGAAATGCAATGATATTAGGTGATAATGATGTTGATGATGAGAAAATGTCATTTAGGATATGTGATAAGTGTTAGGTCATTTTTACATGTCTACATTTAGCCCCTCTTTGAGACAAAGTACTGGTTGCTTTGTTTCAAAGAATTTGACGTTAAAATCAAGATTTCAAATTTTTTTATATGCCCCATTGTGCCTTGGCGATCATCGAAATGATGGTAGGACATTGGGTAGCCCCCTTGAGAGAGGTTGGTTGAAAAATTAGTTTTGGGTCAAGCTCACGACAATGTTCTATTTTAGTTTAGATGCATAGAGGATGAAAAATTAAGCTTATAGGACTCTCACTAATAGTTCAGATGTTCCTAGGAGCTCCTAATTTCAATCTAGGAAGGTTTCCTAGGTAAAAAATTAGGATTTGAAGGGTTAAAATAGGTAATTAGGGTTCAAATTACCTCATTTACATTTTGAGCCTATAGGTAATTTCTTTCCTTTGGATTTCGTGATTTTTCAATTGTTGAGGAGCTATGGCAAGGATTCGAGGAGCCCCACATCGCAAGGCTGCGGTTTGCGAATTTGGACAGCCTATTGGCATCAATTCCCCAGTATGTACCATTTCCTTTCTTGTTTTTGGCTTGTCTTTTTTTGTGTAATTAATGCATGAAGAAAAATTAGGTGATAGCGGTATTTTCATGAATTTCATGCATTTGCATCATTTTTTACTGCTTTTGTAGTTTGTAAGTGGAGGGCTCTTGCATTTTCTACTTGCACTTGCTATAAACATTTGCTTTTGCCTTAAATATTTGCTTCTATTTTCACATTTGCTTTATCATTTCGCTTTTCAATTTTTTCAAATTAGATGGCCGCTCTTGTGAAAAAAGTTCGCTTTTGAGAAACATTTTCACTTTTGATGTTTTTAGCACTTTTGATTTTATTTTCCACTTTCAAAAAAATAATGACCGCTTTCGTTTGGTTTTACTACTTTTGCTAAAAAGATAACCGCTTTTGTTGTTATTGGAATTTTAAGCCAATTTGCTTGTAATTTGAGGTTTGTTTCACTTTTTCGTAGGAAATCCTTAAGATTGTGGGTTGAATGGTTGTAGGTGGTTCTCAAATCGCTTATGTTGAGGGAGCGATGGCCATGTGCATTATTTGATTTGATTGTTGGTTTTCACAAGTTGGAGTGAGATGTGCTAGATGCTTTGGGGTTACGACACATATGTTACATGTTGACAATCTGTTGTCATAGATCTATGATGACTGCCCTTGTGGAGAGATGGTATTCCAAGACATTTTCCTTTCACTTACCTATCGAGGAGGCCTCCATTACCTTAGAGGATGTATGGAGGATTCTTCATGTACCTATTCATGGAAAGCTTGTGACCTATTCTATATGGCGGGGTACATGTGCTATGTGCCAAGTACTTGGCGTGATACATCTTTAAGTTCATGAGTCATAGATAGATCTATCTCCATTTGTTGGCAATGTAGATCCCATCTCATTGGTTCTATGTGCTTTGGTTTTAGGGCTCATCATTCCTGATCGATGCAACTAGCAGTTTCCCATTGGTTGGGGCATATGCATCGAGCAGATGCTTGATCATGGCACTAGATATGCATGGGGCTTATGTATCCTTGCATATTTATACAAAGATATGCATGAGGTTGCTTATCATGGAGGTAGATCCATTTCTAGTAGTGTCACTCTACTTCATGTATGGGCCTGGGAGCATATCCCAATTACTAGGCCTAATGGCATTTTGGATCAAGATCCAAAGGATCTGTATTCATGTTGATATGGTGACTTTCTACATTACACTTGGCTCAGATAGATACCTTAATAGAACTGTATGATAGATGATATGGTTGGTTTTGTTTGGAGACCATGGTTGGGATATGAGGCATGGAATGATGACTAGGAGCAACTCCCATTTTGTAGATAGACACGGTGGCTTATCGACCATGTTCATTCTTTTATTGAGCAATATCTACCTGATAGGGTTTGTTGCTAGTTTGGCAAGTGACATGGTTGATTCGTAGTTGATTATCATGCATGTTTCAGTTGGACTACTTAAGAGGTCTGAGTATGGGGTTTACAGGTTGATTAGGATGCAGTTTTTGTGGATTATAGAGCACTTGTTCGATTCGGATGGGGGTGGCTAGTTGGACTCACAAATCTTGGGACTACCCAAATTATGATCATTGGTGGGCTCAACATATTCCTTTGAGGTTTACAAATCATGTTGGTGCTACGCTAGCAGTTGGTATAGTAGGGATTATTGGTCACCATGGTGAGAGACAGTGAGTTCAAATTGTTGTCGAGTAGCTTGGTAGAGCTAGGCTTGATGGGAAAGATGATCCTATGCAATAGGATCAAGCACAAGTTCCAGGTCCTCCTCCGCCACCTGGTGATGTAGCAGTGGCTTCTCAAATAGTTCAGTTGATGGCTGCTTGAGATGCAAAGGTTATGCAATGAAAAGTCATTGAGGTGCAGTTTGTTATTTTGATGGTGGAGAGAGACACTATGAGGTAGGAGAGGGAAGACTTCAGGTAGAGTGAGACACCAAGAGCAGGCAACGTCATGTTGTTGAGGTACAATTATATGTGATTATAGCTGAGAGGGATGCCCTTAGAGAAAAGCGCAATTCCCTCAAAGCAAAGCGGGATCCGTACATGAGAGAGGAAACTTATTTTCAAAATTTGTATGAGGTATTGGTCCCCAGAGCATGCAGACATCCCAAGTTCAGTGAGCCTAGTACAACCACTAGTGGAGTTGAGTCAGAGGATCAGTCAGTTAGACATCTTGATCAACCTACAATTATGCCACAACCCTCTCTATATTAGAGCCATGACCACTAGAGATCTCCACCTCTAGCTGGGTAGTAGGAGTTATTTGTTCTTAATCTTTATGATGTTTATTATTTCAAAGAGATTGTTGTAGAGATGATTTTGTATATACATTCATTGGCCTAGTTGATGCCTCATATATATATCTTTTTACTATGATATCAGACACATTTATATGATGATGTACCATGACATTCTCATTTTTGATGATGATATATATGAGATATACATGTTTCTATTGGGATTCATTATGTTTTATGTGATGATTATGGATGATGATGTATGATTATACATTTTTTTTCTACTTTTCTAATGTATGCATGTAAGGAAAATTTGTTGTATCTCAGAGAAATCTCCAAGAACAGTGGTGCCTTTGGTAACTTCAATTTAGATTAGATTACCTCAAAGACACAAACAACTATGTCCTAAAGCAGAAACATACACATTTTATTTCCCACATTAATCCTTCTGGGAGAAGCACATGTAAATTCAACATCATGCAATAACCGATTCTAGAAGCAGAACCATTAACAAATGAAAGATAAGACAGAAAACCAAAACACACAAATTTACGTGGGGAAAACCCTTTCGGGTAAAAAACCCTACATCTTGTTCATTCTGGATACAATCTGGTAACCAACTCTCCCTCTGTACATTTCCTGATCAACCTCTCAAACCAAACAATCTTCGTACTATTGCAATACCCTCACATAGTATTCAATACAGATCAACATGAGAGATCAACCATGGCATTCAATCCTTGATTATGAGAGAATTCGGCAGCATAATCCTGCCTCTCACTTCCTCTGTTTCGGCCTCATGACCTTGGCCTTCTAGCCAGCCACTCGACCCTCACTCTATCAGTCACCTATATCGAACAATCCAACCGAGCATCATCTTCTATTCTAGGCTATATTCATTTTGTTTCTATCTGTCAAGCTTCCTCTCAGAACTGCCACAACGAACTGTCTTCCAACGGTTCCCATTCGGATTCTCTGATTGGTCACGGGATGCCACATAGGAAGGTCAAGTGGTCAAAGGAAACATTCAACTTTGTTGGCATGTCGGTGAGACACTAACCGTGTCTCCCTAATGCCACAAAGTCTTCACGGTCAATATTGCCAAGAGTCCATAGACTCGGCAAGAGGTTACATCGATATCACAAGTTGCACCGACTTCAGTATTTCTATCGGCGAGACATACCGCTCTTTGGTGAGACATTATACTGATGTTCAAAGTCACATCGACATGTCATACCATCGGCAAGACTTACCGCTCTCGCCAAGACATCCCTCCGAGCATTCATGTTATTTTGAAACCACTGTTCGCCAAGAGTTATACCAAAGACTCCTCATCATCAACGAGACTATCGTCTTTCACTGAGAGTTCTTACCGAGGTCTCAAGTCATACCGACAATAGACTTCCTCATCGCTAAGACAAACGTCCATCGCAGAGACTTTACTCTGAGGTCTTTATGTTATATCGAGCACCGAACGGTCGGAAAGACATTCACACATCGGTAAGACTTCTTACCGATGCAAGTGTGTTACATCGATGACTCCAAGATTTTCCCTATCGGCGAGACCTCTCTTCATCGCGGAGACTTCTTCCCGAGACCCTTGTGTTACCCCGATTGCCATATGCTATTGGTAATACATTCTTCAGTCACTGGGACTTCTTCCTGATTGTTTAAGTCACCTTGAAGCCCCCAGTCGCTATGAGTCTCCCCGATGCCCAATAAAAGCATTCTGTCAGCCAGAGGTCTCCACTCGACAAAAGGTCACACCGAACACAAAAGGTCACAGCGATAGACTTCATTCGGCAAGACATCAACTCTGTCTCGATGACATGAACATTTCAAAAAGATTCAAAGCTGCTAGTCGGCCAGACATGTCACCAGTCTTAGCGACCATGCTTTCTCAGAGGTTTCAGCTTGTGAGATTGAGGCAACAATTCCAACAATGCATATGATGTGGATGGATGGATGATCTATATGATGGACATTGATATATGATGGATGTTGTTGATGATATTCTATCTTTGCAATGTATGATTATACATGATACATGATGTTTTTGTTACTTTATTATCATCATGATATGTATTGACTAAATGGTGGATGTAGGATGGATATGTAACTAATGATATTGTGATGCAAGATGGATGTTAGTTAGAATAAATATTGCATGATGGATAGAAATTCGACATGTATGTTAGTTATTGATGAGTTTCTTTTGCTTTGCATAGAGGTTCATATCTTTTAACAATCCTTTTTGATGTAGCAAACAAATATGGTGTACTAGGGTATTAATAACCAAGGTGGCTTTGTATCCATTGCGTGGACTTTGACTCAACACACAAAGAATATTCTTGCTCATACCAGACATACAAAAACCCTATTAGGATATATGGTTGAGTTGTGTTAAAACTTTTCAGATTAGTTACATAGAGAGGTATGAAATACCTAACATGCAATTGCTTCACGAATTGTCTCAAAACAAACTCCATACACCAAACAAAGCAAGTATTCGCTATGGTAGTATCACAAAAATATCTTACAAATAGAACTAATAAAAATTGACAATTAATAGCACTATTCCTTCTTCTCTAAATCCTTATGGACATCCTCAAGAGATCTTGGGAATGTGGTATTATGATAAATCAAAAAAAGATAAGACTATAAAAAGATAAACAATGTTGTAGTATCACTTGCCATATCTATTTTGAGGTTTCGAGCTATTATCTATTGTTGATGATGTCTATTGTAGGAACATTCTATCTGTTAAGACATATCTTAGGATGTTGTTAGTGAATTTTTAATAGATTGGTAGTTAACACTTTGGCATTTTTTTCACTTGATAGTTGTCTAATCATTTGGATCTTCACATTGGAATTTTTGATTTTGATGTTTTTTCCTATTTGTTGTTTGCATTTATCAAAGGATAATAGTGATGATTTGTTTATTATGGATGAAAAGTTTAATGCGGTTGGTGATGATGGAGGTAGGACCTTTTTGGTTTTCTGAGTTTATATGATGCTATTTTTTTTTGTTTTGAGGGGACTAACCTATGGCCTCAATGTCTCATCAAAGATAAGCCTTGCCTACATTGTACATGTAGAGGATCGTAGTCCGCTTGGTTTAATAAGAACATTTTTTTTATCTTTTCTATTTTTCAAATGTTTTGGATTTTTCATTTTTTGACTTAGTTGAAAGAAACCATGATAAATAGCTAAGGGGACCAACCTAAGGCCTCAGGGGCTGATAATCCTTTCCTACATTGTACATGCAGAGATCACGTAGCTCGACTAGTGTTGAATCAAAAGCATAACATGTTTTTTTGGATTTTTTGATGTTTTTGACTTTGTTTTGATTTTGTATATTTTTCCCTATTTTTTATTTTGATAGTTTTCAACCACAAATATTACCTTCATTAGGAGAGAAGGATGTTGATGGTGCAACAACCTTCAATACTTAATCAATCATCAAGCCATGGTTGGACACATGTTTTATTATGGGACGAATGGGTGGATGTTTTTAGATAGTGCTGATAGATAACGATTCAAGTCTTATTCAAACATAATGCCTGTTTGCTAGGTTTTTACTATAGTACCTATTCTAGAGTGCCACAAAGTGGTTTTCACTTAAAGAATGTTTTATTTCTCTTTACTATTTTTCTTTCTTTTTTAAAATATTTTTTTCTTTTTGATTTTTTTTTGGATTTTTACCCTTTTGCTTGGGGTATTCTAACATGTTTCAAGTATAGAATTTTTTGAGATAGCTATTGTTCAATGGTTTAGCTAAAGGTTCCCCTTCAGGAGTAGCCAATTGATAAGCTCTAGAGCCATATCTTGTTGTGATGATGAACAAACCTAACTATTTGGGTTGAAACTTACCTTTTACTTCTTGATTTAGTTGTACCTTCTAATTCTCTTTGAGTACCAAACTTCAATAATCTAAAAGTTTTTGTTTTTGATATTTTTATTATAGCTTTGTTTGAGCCGATTCTAATAAACCTGAAGATGGTTTAATACACGCAAACATCTTTCATCTAGGAGTTCCAACTCATTTAATTTGGACACCCAATACTCTTCATTGTTGACCATGCCTTTTAGTGTATTCACAATGAGAGGATTTCTACTTGAATAGGCAAGACAACTTTAGATCCATAGACCAAGGAGAAAGGTGTGGCACTTGTGGGTGTACGAATATTGGTTCGGTAATCCCACAGGGTTGGGTTCAATTGTAAATGCCAATCATGACTGGCGTCATTAATAGTCTTTTTAGATCTTTAGGATGGTTTTATTAGATGATTTAGCTTGACCATTTTCTTGGGGATAGTAGGACATGGAGAATTTGTGGTGGATAGAGAACTCAGAACAAAGATATTTCATATCTTAGTTCTTGAATGAGGTCCTATTATTTGTTATGATGGTTTGGGAAAATTCCATATCGACATATCAGATAATGCAAGATGACCTTGGATATCTATTTACCGGTGATGTAGGTTAATGGAATTGCTTCTATCCACTTTATGAAGTATTATATTGTGGGAATAATGAACTTATGCACATTGGAAGAGACGAGAGAGATCTTACCTACCAAGTCTAATCCCCACTATGAAAAAGGACATGGTGTCGTGATAGGTCTTAGCTCCTATGTTGGTGCATGAATGAGGTCACTGTGTTGCTGACATTGGTGAAATTTTCTTGTGTAGGCAATAGCTTCTTGCTCCATAGAGGTCCAATAGTATCCTATTCTTAGTAACTTTTCTGCTAGGTTAGGTCCACTAGAGTGGGACCGATAAATGCCTTTGTGTACCTTTTGTAGGGAAATGTGCACTTCTTTCATGTCAAGACATTAGAGTAACATAGCATCTAAACTTTGACATTATAGGGTGTCTCCTAATATTGTAAATCGGGAAGTCCTATGCATAAATGTTTTATTTTGGTTTGTTGTTAAATCAGGAGGTATGATACCATGTTGGATATAGTCAAACATATCATGGTTCCATAGTGAGTCAGGACCAACAAAAACACACACTAGTTCCAATTTTGGGATATCAAACACTAGTATGAGAAATTTCTCCACAAGGAATTCATACTTAGAAATGTTTTGTGGGAAGTCGAGGAGAAAACCTATCGTTTCCATAGCATTGAATGCTTTGTTGTTGATCCAAGGAACTTGTTCAAGTGTGATGGTGACAAATTATTGTTTGAAACTATCCACCATTCTTTTATATGGCATCAACTTATCATCCTTTGTTTGATACTCATCATTTACTTTCTTGATTACCAGTTGAGAATCTCCATAAACCTGCAATTCTTTTATCCTCCATTTGATGTTCATTTTGAGTCCTATGATTAGTGCTCCATACTCTGACATGTTATTAGTGCATGGGAAAGCAATTTTGTAATCCTTAGGCATACTTTTTATGCCTTGCATAACCACCCCATCTTGTTTTCGATCAAAATGGGTCCCCCTTTGCTTTTTTTTTCCCTTGGTGTTTTGTTTGGTCCTTAGGATTTGTTCTTTTTCCTCCTAAGACCTTGTTTCTTTTATTTTCACGGGTTCCAAACGTGGGCCGAAACTAGACTTAGAACTTTTTCCAAAGTTCCTAGTCTGGTTTTTTTTTTGGTTCTAACTTTGCTCCTTGCCTTGTATATTTCTTCATTGCTTTGCTCATGTTGGGACTTTGGGATGGTTTCCTCCTTTGGGTTTTCATTTGTTTCTTTTTCTTTTTGTTTTCTTTCCTTCCGGCGGATGCATAATCAGAACGAAAACCAAACTGGGAACTTTGTAAAAGTTCTGAGTCTGGTTTTGGTTCCAACCTTGCTCTTGCTTTTCTCCTTTGTGTTTTTTCCTCATTTGGTGTCTTGTCCAGGTCCAGTTTCTGGTTCTGATCCCACTTCCTTTTGTTTCTTTTGTCATTGTCCTTGTGTCGGTGTTTGTTCCTTTGTCAGCAGTGGAACCAGAATTGGAACCGAACTCAAAACTTTGTAAAGGTTCTAGGTCAGGTTTTGGTTTTGATTCTGTCCTCATTCCCTTTGTTGTATTTTCCCTGTTGCGGAACTAGAATCGGATTCAAAATTAGATAAGACTTGGGTAAAGTTCCTTGTTCTGTTCTGACTCCACTTCTCCATCTTCTCTGCCTTCGATTTGCACATTGGTTGAATACTCATTTACATTTTTGGTTCCGCGCCCGACCAACTACATGAATGTCATTAATTGCAACTCTCTCATACACGCGAATTGTTTTTCAAACCTTAATCAAGGTTATTTTAGCTCATAATCATTATCTAAAACATTTTTAAGAGTCAGAGCTTGAGTAACTTTGAGAGGAGTACAATTTGATTGTGGGTGCGCGTTGGTGAGTGGATTCTTGTCAAAATTTCAACCTCTCTTGGTGGCGTTTTGGGGTAGGTGCTTTTCCTGTTTTGTTTATGTTTTCCTTTTCTATCATTTGTTGTTTTCTTTGTGCATTCACAAGACTTTATTTCATGAATCTTTTCTTGTTTCCTTGTTTGTTTTTCTTGTTGTTTCTGGTTTGGGTTTTTTTTTCCTCCCATTTTTCATTTTGTTTTTTCGGCTTTTCCCATTCGTTTTTTCATTATGTTGTCATTTTCTTTGTTTTGGTGGCATGTATGTACTATCATGCCCTAGTTTTAACTAGGGTTTGATTTTGAGGGATCTAATGTGCTTTAAAAGTGTTTGAATCTATTTTATGACCCCTTTAATCCTATTATCATGTCGAGTTAATGGTTTTGATGTCAGGGTTTTGATGCCCTAATTTATATAAGTCAATGGGTCATGCAAATTAGGGGTTGTGCATTTACCTTTATAATATCGTGCCCTAAAAGGTTCAAATTTGGTTTTGTCCTATTAAGGGTGAGGTTAAACCCCTTATTTAAAGTTTCCTTATGGTTTCATGTGACCTAAGTCTAAAGTCAGTGTGACTGTGTGTTTAAATGTGCTTCATTTGAATAATAAACTGGTGGAAGCAGATCCGAGAATGAACTCGTCCCATAAGTGTTTGCATAAGAATCAATTCCCAAAATGATCTCGCTTCCGATGAATGTTGATTCTGGTTTACACCCTTATTCTTTTGGTGGAAGTGGAACCAGATTGGGAAACAAACTTGGAACCATCAGCTGGTTCTCGGTCTAGTTCCCATTCTGATCCCAGTTTTGGTCTCGTCCTGGTTCCAATCTCGATCCTGCCTATGTTAAAAGGATTTATATTTCTGATTCCTAATCTCTTTCTAGTTCCGCCTCTGATAAAGTTTTGAATTATAGTAAGTATGAGAGGCTACCTAGGGAAGGACAAGGAAATATCAAAGGTAATGTTTTAATGATGAATTTCATGCTTTCTATTGGTGTAATGCAAGATTGTTTTGCAGGAATAAGAAACATCAAGGGTGTCTTGAGAAGTTTTATAAGTGGAGGGCCAAACTACTGAGGGTTCAAGGAAAGTAAAGCCTAAGGAGATAAAGGCTACAAAATTGAAAAGAATAAAGTTTTCAGATAGCTGGGTGGATGGGCCAGATGAAGATATGCTCTAACAAGTGTTTACCAGTTATGATGAATGCATGCTTGAGCAGAAAACATAGGAATGATGTGGCAGTGGAATGTTCAATTCCTGATGGACAACTCCCTCTGTTCTCTCCTATTTTGTAGGATCTTGACATAACTTCAACTAGAGATTCCCAATAGTTCTATCTTCCTCCTTTGTGCATCATATTTTGACAACAAAGTCATTAGTAGGCAAACTAAAGATTACCAGGATAGTCATCTCAAGTAGCTCCAATGGGTCCCCAAATTTGTGGATCTCTAATTTTTGACTGGAGAAATCAATGTTAGGGTTGGTCTGTATGTAATTTTTCTCTCCATATTGTAAAGGTTGGCTAATTGAAGAAGGATTAGCAACCTAAGCATAAAGTTAGATATTTTTACAGTTTCAGAAACTCTGTTTATAGCTTTTATGCAAAGACACTTAGATATTTTTATAGTTTTATCTAGTTTTATGTCATTTTAAAGTTTCAATCTTAATGGTGATGTCAATGAACAATAGTCATTCATATTCCAGTGAATGTTGTGCATAAATGTCTCTTATTTGGTGAAAATCAATAGAAGATTATGAATCTAAGGCTATTTTCATTGAGTTATCTGTGAATGAGTTTTTTTGTGTTCATTGATCTATGAATGTTAATGATACGATGATGATATGTTCTTGTTAATTTTGAAGTTTATGAATGGTGAATGATTTTTATGTCTTGAATTTGCACTATGAATGAATGCAATGGTATAGATTATGCTATAGATTGCATCTTTTTATGGTTTAGTTGTTTGGAAACAATGCTCATTATGAAGTTTCTATGTTTGAATTGAAGGAGATTTGCATTCATGTTTTTTCATCATGTGCTTTGACTTATCTTTTGATATTTATTTACACACCCCAAACATAGATTAATTTGTATGAAGCAGTTTGTATTCGTTTTACCACCAGGCCCCTTGAACATTACGATTACATAGTCTGCTGAACCACATTAGCACATTTGAAAACCAGCCACAAAGACCTTGGAAGACAGGTTGCTTTAGGTTGTCTATATTTTTTAGGAGAAATAGGGTAGAAATATTATGTTTAACATTGCTATGTTCAATTGACCATCAATAGATCTAGATCTAGAATGAGGGCTAAGGGAACAAACTGGCTCAAATTGGGTCCTTTTCACCAGAAAGGTTTGAAAGAGTTCTCAGATCTGCTAAGAATCCAGAACCAACTACAAAGACCTTGGAAGATAGTTTTCTTTAGGTTTTTTATCTTTTCAGGAGAAATAGGGTAGAAATATTATGTTTAATGTTGCTATGTTCAATTGACCATCAACAGATCTAGCGCTAGAAGGAGGGCTAAGGGAAAAAACTGGATCAAATTGGTTCCTTTTCACCAAAAAGGTTTGAAAGAGTTCTCAGATCTGCTAAGAATCCAAAACCATTAGTTGAACTCCAAACCCCTGTTAGACCCAAAGCCCTTAGGCTTTTCATTACATGGCTTACCCCACCCAGATTTCCACCAATACCACAGCTGGCACAACCAAATCCACCACCACCACCACCTATGATGTTCTTTGTCAATAATCCTTCACCATTGGGAGTCATTCTTGGTGGCATACACAAAATTTGAAAGAACCTAGAGAAATTCTGCCCTAAGTACGCTCATGGTGAATCAAGAAGTGCTAAAGAGCACATACAAGCATTCAAAGATGCCTATACTTGTGCTCAGATTTCCCACCATGATGTTGCATGTAGGTTGTTTCCCTATTCATTGGGAGACATGGCTTATAACTGGTATCTGAATCTACCTACTAGATCCATCCTGAGTTGGACAAACTTAGAAGATGTGTTCATTAACCAATTTTGGGTTTGTGTGGATTCTGCAATATTATATCACCAATTTTCCACCATCAGGAAAGAGCCACATGAACCGTTACCCCCGTTCAATATCAAGTTTTAGAGGATGTACATGAGGTTGCAAGATCCATACTTGGTGGCTAAAAATATTACGATCCAAGCATACCTAAAGGCCATAGATCCCTTGATTGGCCTATTTCTGTAGAGAACGTACAATTCTGTTGACATTAATTCTTTGTCCAAAGTTTACCACCTTACTATTAAATTGCAGCAATAGATTTGTTTGCAATCTGGAAGCCTAGGAGGAACTTTCTCTCCTCTAGGATATCCCCAGATGCCTAGTCCTACCCTACAGTTCAATACAGTCCTAGGGATGTCTCATTCTGCATATGGACCATTATCTGAGCTATAAGATCAATCTCAACAACTATTCTTTGGTGGCCAAAATTTTAACCTCTCATAGCAAGTTTAAAGTTCTCACAACCATGCTGCAGGATCTAATCCCATGACACAAGCGTCAACTGCAACCACTGTAGAAAGTGAATGTACTACTCACCTGAACATAGAGTTAGAGACCCTTAAGAAAATGTTATCACAGGTGACCAATGAGATGACACAACTCAAATACAACCCCTCTCAAAATTTAAAAAAAAATCAGAATTACCAAAACCAGAGAGGGTATTCCAATCAAGGTAATTATTCCAGCCAAAATTCCAATCAAAACCAAAGGAATTTTTTGAACCAGAATTCCCCCAATCAGAATTACCAGAACCAAAATAGGGGATACAAATAGGGGTCCAATAACAATAGACAATGGAATACTGGGCCAAACAATGGGGGATTTTCCCATAATTATCAGGCTAGTGATGACAAACCACACACTGCAAATGTTGTGGATCTCAATTTTATGACAAATTGATGTAGGTTGCATGACACTACAACACATTTTGAGGTTAACTACCTAGAAATGGAGAAGATGGTCAAGATTGTACAAGATGATGTTGCAATGCACTCCCAACAAGTCTGGTGGATCCACAGATACCGTCATGGCTTATGAGCTCTTCGACAAGAAATCTCCATTCCCCAATCAAGAAGAAAATGAACTAGTAGAAGATGTATATGATGCTTAGGACTTCCAATCCAAGGGAGGTCATTTCCCAAGGAATCAGAATAAAGTCCCACTCACCACATCTGCCCCTCCAAACACCATGGTTCCACCCAATCAGGATGCAGAAACAAATCTGCCATTACCAAAAGGGCCACCTAAATCTCAAAATAAAGGTTACTCATCTTCCATTCCTAAATATTATTTGAAAAATGACATATAGTTTGATCTTGTTGTAGAGATGCAGAAGCAAACGACTTCACTTTCATTCTTTGACATTATGAAGTGGTGCCCTACCCAATGAGACATTGTTTTGAGAGATCTGGAAGAGGCGGATTGGTTAAAAGGAAAGAATAAGGTGACTCCAACAAATGAAATGAATGCAACCCTGTACAAAGGTAAGACAAGGACCCCACTGTTCCTTCTAAGCTTGAGAATCTTTGGAAAGAATTTGCACAACTTTCTCTTGGATTCTAGAGCATTAGGGAATGTCATGCCCTTCTCCATTTGTAGAAATTTAGGTTTGAATCCACTTTAGACTCACAAGAAGGTGATTTAGTTAGATAAAACTCAGGTCAATGTGGTAGGAGAACTAAAAAATATTCATGTGCAACTCGGATCTAACCCACAGGTCTAGACTTATATGGATATCCAAGTGGCTAATATCCTCAAGACATATGGCATGCTTCTTAGCTGAGACTTAATGAAAAGAATTGGGGGTTATCTGTCCTTAGAATTTTTACACATGTGGCTACCATGGAAAGGGATACCAACACAAATTAGGATTGAGAGTGAGCCTTAGCTCAAACACATGATCACTAAATATGATTGTCCTAACGAGGTAGCTTACTTTGAAACCGAGATAGGAGTATATAAAAGAGAAGAAATCTTGACCTTTTCAATGCTCAATTCTGATGATCTACAACCTTTAGAACATAGTGACCCAATGACAATGATCAACCTAAAATTTCTAATTAGAAATCTGCAACAAGATAGGCTAGTTCTGGGAGAAGAGGTTGATCTATGGAGTTTACTGCTCCCCAATTGGTGCAGGATTCATTACCAAAGTCAATCTGAGTTGACTTGTCAACCTTGCATAGATATTTTGAACCATGTCTGTCAGGCTAAGGAAACTTGTGAGTGCCAACCCAAAACACCCACCAATAAATTCCCATTTGAAGCTAGGGATGCCACCATTCTGACAAGAATCAATGTCACTCAAGAGGACTATCCTTCCCAACTTGAGCATACTTAGGTTCTATGTTCTGATCTCTAGAGAAAGATTGAGGAAACTCAGTCTTTGTCTGTTACACCTGCCCTAGATAACCTTCCAATACCTAAGGCATTCCTAAAAAAAATACCAAATTGTGAAGTGATCCAAGAAGAGGTTCAGGAAGTAGTTTTTGAACAGGTTTTGAATCTAGGTGCATCTTTTGATAAAAATTGTTCACAACTGGCTTTAAATATAGATAGCCAAAACTAGTCTGAGCTTCCACCCACTTCTAGCGTATCCCGCATAGTCTCTCCGAGGGAAAGGTGAAGCTTCCCAGGATCAGCTGTGGGTCTTGATTTCGATAGAAACTTCGTCCCTACATCGAGGAATTTGAGTAGGAGTTGAACTAACAATCCTGAAAGGGAAAACATATTTTGCATCTTACAGGTTGTAGTTTGGCTATACCAACAATGTGGTAGAATATGAGGTGTTGGCCAGAGGACTGATGTTTTCACATCAGAAAAAGGTTACAACTTTAATAGTCATGGGAGATTTTGAAGTTATTGTTAAGCAAGTCTGTAGTCAATACATCAGCCACAACAAAAGATTGGCTGCATAAAGGAACAAAGTCTGGAATCTAATAAAAAAATTTGATGCTTTTGGAATCACTTTGATTCCTAGAGAAGAGAACCAAATTTTTGATGCACTTGTTGTTGCTTCTAGCACCTTGGAACCCATGCAAGACTCCAAGTTGAAGAGATTTTCAGTTGAATTGGTGTCAATCCTAGCTGCCCCAGATAACGTCAAATTTTTTTAGGTTTTCAATGATGATCAACATATTCTTACTTTCTTGGTAGGCTCAAATGTCTTTGAGGGACAAGCCATTGATGAATCAGAAAGAGACCAAGGAGATGGGGATCCTAAGAATTGTGATACAGAAGGGATACTCAACTTGAAAAGCAACAACATTCCCAAGGAGATGGTAGCCTTGGAAAGGATCTTTGACTCTGACCCTCAGGCTTGTGAAAGGGGGCCGATAGAAAGCAATGGAGGGAAGTTTGAATCTATCAATCTAGCTGATTCAGGTCTAGAAAAGAATGTGTATATAGGAAAAACTTGCCTTGAGGAAATCAGAGACAAAATGATTAAGGTACTAAAAGAAGAAATTGTTGCAATTGCTTGGGGATACGAGGATTTAAAGACCTTTGATACTTCAGCGATCAAACATACCATACCCTTGAAGCTACAAGCAAAGCCCTTTTGCCAAAAGCAATGCCTAGTCAATGCCTTAATCGAACCCTTAATTTTCAAAGAAGTACAAAAGCTGTTGTCTGCAAGGATAATCTTTCTAGTACAACATTCCACTTGGGTTGTTAACTTGGTTCCTGTTCGCAAGAAAAGTGGTGAGATTAGATTGTGTGTTAATTTTAGAAATCTAAATAAGGCCTCAGAGAAGGATAATTACCCACTTTCTTCTCTTGATGAGGTGTTGCAAACTATTAATGGATCCTAGATGATGTCATTTTTTAATGGCTATTCGAGATATAATCAAGTTCTTGTCAGTTATGAAGATAGAATGAAAACTGCCTTCACTACTAAGTGGGGGGCATTTACTTATCAGAGGATGTCATTTGGTCTTATTAATGCTGGCACAACCTTTCAACACACAATGGATGTGGCATTCAAATAAATAATAGGTAAATATATCATTATTTATATGGATGACTTAACTATGTTTTCTAAGAACATAGAAGACCATGCTGCAGATTTAGCAAAATTTCTTCAAAGATGTATAAGTTATGGTGTCTCTCTCAACCCCAAAAAGTGTGTGTTTGAAGTTTCTGAAGGAAATCTCTTGGGTCACATAATATCAGAAAAGGGGATATGCATAGATCTTGATAGAGTTGAGTCCATCCTAAAGTTGACAATGCCATAGACCACTCTTTCCTTGTTATTATCATCTAGTTGTGCTAATATACCTCCCAGTGCTACTTGTGTTGTAGATACATAGAGTATCATTGATTTATCTAGAATAGGTGGCATTAATATAAGAGGAGTGAGTAGATATTCCTTGACTTGATAGAATGCTTGATCACATCTATCATCCCACTTAAATGTGATTTCATTGTGTAGGAGATGGGTGAACAAATGACACTTGTCTATCAGTTGCGCAATGAATCATCTGATGGACTGTAGTTTCCATTGTAAACTTCTCAGTTGCTTTAATGTCTTTGTAGGGGGCATCTCTTTTATAGCTTTTACTTTTGCAGGATCTCCTTCGATGCCTCTTCTTGATACTATGTACCCTAGTAGCTTTCTAGATGTTACCTTGAATACACACTTTTTTCGATTGAGCCTCAAGTTGTACTATTCGAGCCTATCAAACACTTTTGTAAGGTTGGTCAAAAGGTCTTCTCTCTTGATGGAATTTGCGATAATATCATCCACATAATCCTCCATAGTTGTATGTAGCATATCTTGAAAGATTGTAGTCATTGCTCGTTGATAGGCCGCTCCTGCATTCTTTAGATCGAATGGCATGAAATTCCAGTAGAAGGTTCCCCATGCACACATGAAGTCCATTTTATGTTGATCATTACAAGATATCTTTATCTGATTATTTCCAAAGAAGCCATCCATTAGCAACAAAATTTCATGTCCTACAATTAGGTCTACTATCATGTCTATGCTAGGATGCAAGAAGTTATCTTTGGACAAGCCTTGTTTAGATATCAAAATTCTATGTAGATTCTTATGCCCCCAGTGGGATTTGATACTGGTACTAGATTTGATATCTATTTAGGATAATTGATTGGTTTGATGAAGCCTACATCTAGTAGTTTCTTTAGTTCTACTTTTACCAAAAGTGCTATCTGGGGATGCATTTTTTGTGGCTTCTACTTGATGGGTTTAGCTCCAGGAAATATAGCTAGGTGGTGTACAACCAATATTGGATCTACTCTTGGAATGTCTATATATGTTCATGTAAATTTTATCTTCCTTTCATTGATGAAGGTTGAGAAGCTCACTTTCTCTTTAGGATCCAATGATGCTACATGGTATGTGATTTTGGGTGCTTCTACTATGCTAACATTGATAGATTTTTCTTCTTCAACTAGGAGTGTCAACTTCTCTTGATATATAGAAATAGGGAGATTGAATCCCCCATCTTCAAGTGCCTCAGAGAGGTTTTCACCCTTAGATTCATCCTTTATTTTTCTCTTTTTAGGATTTGATAGAGCCACATCATGGTTTTCCCTAGGGGATCTCATTTTGATTTTTACATCATCTTTTTCAATTTTACGACTAGAGGACATAATATCCCCTCTGAAATATGCATCCTATTCAAGTTCCATGACAAACCCTACTTTATGATCTGTTGATGGTATATTAGTTTGAAGTCCCATAAACTCTGTAATAACTTCATCATTTTGGAATAAATCCAAAATAGGTGTATGGTGTTGTTGGTCCCAATCTATTAACTATAGGTAGCAGAGGGGTAGACTATCATCATTATTTATAAACCTTACAAAAGTTGTTGAAATGGTCAATATGGATTTGGCATCATTCTACCATTGGGTATCTATTCATTGTCACCAGAGGTGACAAAGGAAAGATAATCCCATTCATACTCATTAGAGTCTATTTCATAAGTATAGTTTTTAGATATAAGTATGCTAGGTTGGGTAAGGAATATAAATATGCTAAAGCTTTCAAAAAATTCCTCAGTGGGTCAATCGTTATCTATAAGAAGGTAGATATTCTATGTCGTAATGTCAGTAGAAGGAACTCATTTCTAGTGTATCCCATTTGTTTAGCCATTTGGTACCCTTTACTGCTAGGATCACTTAGAAGGGGTTGTAGTTGTTCTAGTTCATTTTTGTCTTCTTTGTAGATCATTGATGATAGGTCCTCATCGAATATTTCCTCATCCTTCATATTTCCCCACTTGGTAAAGATCATGGGCTTGGCTACCATTGTTACTGCTTGAACATGTTTTATTTCCTTAGGCCCTCCATAAACCTTTGGTGTTGGGGGAAGCATTCCAATGCAGAAAGCTTCATTAAAATGATAGTTCTCGTTACCGTTGTCAAGTACTTGAATCTTGGAATTAGGTTTTGGTTGCTCACTTGATGAGGTTTTAGCTGAGGTTGATGGTATTGTTGATATGTCGACATATGAGAAGTAGTGAAATGATATATCATTACTAGTTATATGCTAGATTTTGTTGTATTTCTCCTCAAAATTTTCACAGTAGTGGAAGGGTTTGGGATCAACATATAATGTGACCTCCATTCCTTCATGAGGAAATTTTAGACACTGGTGGAATGCCAAAGGAATTTCTTATTGTGCATGAATTCATGGGTATCCTAGAAGAAGGTTATATGGTAGCTCAATGTTCGGTACTTGACATGTTTTTTTCTATTGTTGTTAGTCCTATATGTACATGTAGCCTAATTGTCCCTTTTTAATTTCTTTCTAGGTCATCATAAGCCCTTATAGTGATGCTTTTTCCCTTGTCAATTGCACCATCAAAATACCCCAGTTGTTTAATAAATTTCAAGGTACCAATGTTTAAACCTACACCATTATCTATTAATACTCTTTTGACCATATGTTTGTGGACACCAAACTCTATATAGAGGGCTTGGTTGTGGAACGACTTCTAGAGAATTTTTTTCTCAAAAAAGACTAAATGATGATTGGCTTTGATTTCTCCAACCATAGCTTGAAGCTTATTAGGATTGAGGTCATTAGGGATTGATGCTTCCAAAGTTTTCTCTAGTATTTCCCTATGTGTGGGTGGTAATCTCAACAACTCTAGGATGGAAATCAAAGTGGGAGTCTTCTTCCATTTTTCCATAGTACTATAGTAATTGGATGATTTAGTTATGGGTTTAGATCAGGCTCCTTGTATTGTGATTTTACCTTGATGGGTAGTTACATTATATTTGGGGTCCCTACCTCATATAGTTAACACATTAATCCTAGGGTCATCTTCTTGGGAGAGGGTACCTAAGATGGTGTCACCGTAGGTGAAGTTGGCGTTGCGATAGTCTTGTTCTTTCCCTTTGTTAGTTTTCCTAGCATGGTTAGGAATTGGATTCGAGTAGATTTGGAGGTCCTTATTTATAGGAGGTGTTTGATATCAACTTCTCCTTTTTTGATTAATTCTTGCATTATATGTTGAAGTATCATGTAGTTATTTATCACATGTCCTTTGATCTTGTGGAACTCACATAAGTCCTCATTGTACCATGGTGTTTTAAAACTTGGATCTTCATGGTTTGGATGCTTGTTGACTTTGATGAGATTTTTTTGACCTAATTTGTGCATGATTGTCTCAGGTGTTTCTCCTAAATGAGTAAGTTTCCTCTGTGGTTGGTCATATTGTCTTTGTTGTCCTCCTTGATTTGTCCATTGGTTATTCGATTGATTATTTTTGGGATAGGTGAGTTGATTGTTTTGTACATTTTTGGGAGCGTAGCTCATTTGTGCAACTTGGGTTTTTTTTTTTGGTACATTGGGATTTTGTAATTCCATACAACTCTAGCATCAAGTATTCCATCATTGGTAACATTTTTTTTTGGCCCAAATCTTCGGTTTGTCATTCAAACTAGAAGGGTTGTTGTTTACTTTAATGACTTCCCTTGCTATGAGAGCTC